>JARYZH020000016.1:5509065-6016635 GCA_030021035.2 Notholithocarpus densiflorus | reverse complement strand
GATCCGAATGCAACGATGCACTTTAACACCAGAGAGGTGCGACCCGAGGGGCTTCCGCGGATTTCGAGATCACCGCGACGCCTTAGCGCCCAAAACGAGATCAGCGGCTCGTATTTCTGGCCTGGGGCAGACTAAGCCTACAGAGCGAGCGTGCGTGCTGGACCGCCGTAAACGATCAGCCCAACAACAAAAAATGCGAAGAAAAAGAAAGGGGTGCGCACAGAGCGAGCGTGCGCACATGAGTATATATAGGCAACTAAACCCTGGACTACTAGTACGAGTAGGAGTGACCTTCGGCTTATTATATTGGGCTAATATGTCTAATATATCTCTAACAGATCTGATATTCATGATACGACCTTGAACATTCACCGCACAATTGTCATGGAACCAAAGACTTGATCATTAATTATAAAATTGTCATGCAAGAGGGGAATATATATATATATATATATATATTCAAAAAAATTATTTTCCTAAAAAAATATTCAGGAAAATTAATTAATACAAAACAAATTGTGAGATAAATTGTTACCATTAATTCCATGATGTGGCACAGTTGAACGGCTGGGGTTGGTCTCTTGTGATGCTCCGTCTTTAGAATTTTGCACGCTGTCTCCGAGATATACAAAAAGTAGAAAGTATGAGTAAAATTAGAAAAGTAAATAGTTATGGCTGGCCTTACATACAAGTGAAATCATGTTTATTTTAAGAAATATGTTACAATTATTCAGCCGAAAAAGAAATATGTTACAATTAAATAGTAAATAGTTGCCAGCGAGGGCTTAGCTCAGCTGGGTATGGTTCGTTTGCTCTGCCTAACACGCTCAGGTTCGATTCCCGCTACCAGCAGGAGTTCATTGGTGGGCATCACATCCCTAAGCGTGTGTGCTCTACTAGGGGGTTTAATATAACCTTAAACACCCCCATTTTTCTTTCTCAAAAAAAAAAAAAAAATAGTAAATAGTTCACGGTAATATTATACAATTTGGTTTGGAAAGTTTTGAAATTAACAAAAATGAAAACTGTTACCTTAAAATATATTATATTTTCAATTGTGTATTTTTCAAAAATGCTATAAACTACTTAAATTATTATAAGGAAATTCGCACATTATGGGGGACCCAATTCGGTTGACAATTATCATGGGAGGAGGAGAAGTTAAATGAAATTTTGATCTACCAAAAAATATATTACATGTTCCATTAAAAAAATTAAAATTTCATGCAATTGCCCTTATGGGGGACCGAACTCTTGACTTAATACTTGGCACAAAAGTGCCAAACCAATTGACCCAAAAATACATCCCGTAATGAATATTACAATAATTTTATTTGTACTCTTCTTATTTAATGCATACGTTTTTAAATGTTTAGTATTATACAGTGGTGATATTTACCAATAGTTATTTAGGATCATTTATCCAGAAATTCGTTTTTCTAGACCATTATAGAGAAAAAGAGCCTGTAACATAATAAATTTCAGGGAAAAAAACTTTAAAATGCCATCTCTCTCAAAATAAGTGGAATTTGGAGAAAAAATTGGGGCAAACCGCCTTTGGCTGTTTGGGGCGCATAGATCTCGAAAAGTTATATGAAATGAAAAAAAAATGCGTCCAAAACAGACGATCGAGCCAAAAGTTATGGCATTTCGAAGTTTCAAACTTTCTATATGCATTTTATGTGTATCTAATCACATTGAATGCTCGTTTTCTTTTTGTCTACTTGTAGATCTCCCAAAAACATATATGCTATACAAATTAAAAATTGGATGTAATTATATAATAATCTTCATAAGTTGATATTGTTTTCAAATTAAATTCTAAAATTTCAAACCTATAATAAAATGTATATGCTATCTTTTATGGGTTTTCTAACGTAAAAATAACGCTTAATATTCACATGAGTGATATTTTATTCTACAAATTACTCTTAATTATTATATATGTGTGTGCGTTGTGCTTGTCTTTAATGTGGGTAAACTTTACCCCTTAATTTCAAATATTGACTTTGCCACTACTCTTACTATAGTCCGTAAAATGGATAATTATTGTGCTATTAAACTGTTTACTCCTACTACTTGCATCATCAAATTATTGAGGATTCCATGTATACAAAACACATCTTCTTGTATATGATCATACCCCTCCTTAGGCATGCAAACTTTGTGGCCTCCATTTTCTAATTGTTTTTCCCTCTTAAATACTCTACTTTATTTTCTAATTGGCTTGGCATTTACATGTTGTTTGAGATTTTTTTAAATAGTACAAAGGATAATTTTTATACAAAGGATAGTTAGGTAAAATGCTAAATTGGCAGGGGTTTTGACTACTAGTGTTGATGCACATTTGTACGCTACTATATTATGAAAATTCGAGCATGTAAGTGGCTTTGTCCTAACTTTGGATTATCTATGCTTTGTTTGTTTTGAAAATATTTTTCGTTAACCATAAAATCTTTTATAAAAAGTTCTAAAACATTTTAAAACACAAAGGGCTCCCCTTCCTCCAATTTGGCGGCTATGTTGTGGGTTGAGTGGGTGGGGCAGCCATTGTAGGTGGTTTGGTATCCGAAGCCACTTTGGAGACCGGTGTCGGCGGCAGCTACCTAACTCTGACACTAGAGACTCCATTAGCTGAGCCATTAATTTTGGTGATTTATTTAAAAAATTTTACATGTTGTACCCAAAAAAAAAAAAATTTTACGTGTAAATATAAAAAAAACAAAAAAAAAAAAATCCCACACAAAGCCATTTATATGATGCATCTCCCGCTAAAGGTAAGCTAAATTCCGGTCTCTTACATCCAGCCATGCCGACGACTTCCACCACAGTAACAGATATGGCTGGACCATCAAACGACGAGGTATCGCGGCCACCGCCAGCGATGATCTCCGGCGACTCTACCTCCACCTCCACTTCCATATCGTCCTCACTCTCATCTCTAACACAGGCCTTTCCTTTCTCCTCTGGAAACCCTAGAATCGAAGAGACCCGTGGCGTCATGCACCTCTTTCGCGACGACGCCGTTTCCTCTTCCTCCTCCTCCTCCTCCTCATCCTCCTCCACCTCCTCCGATCTCCCTGTAAGCTCATCTTTCACCGACGTCGTTTCTCAATTCTCATATTCATTAAAAAAAAAAAAAAAAAAAGCAAAAGAAGTGACTCGTATTGAAAGCCTGAGGAATGAGCGTTAAATCAGCAATAACATTATATGTATTAGAGCTAATACTAATATTTTGCTGAAACTTGTGCAAAATTGAAAAACTTCTTTAGATGCTATAATGCCTTTTCTGAGACGGACTGATTGTGATTAATTTTCAATTTTTGATTCCTCATGTTTTGTTGCTGAGAAAATTGAGCCAAAGTATTTATTTTTCATTTATTATCATCCTTCTCCAAAAAATTCAAATTCAAAAACTAACCAAAAAAGAGCTTGGAAAGAAAATCGTTTCAAATTGTCTCATTTCTTAACCATTTGGCTTCCGTTTCTGATCATCCTTTTTTGCCTTTTTATTTTCCCTCACTCTCTTGGCATCCAAACAGGACTAACAAAAAAAAAAAAAAAAAAAAAAAAATTCAAATTCAAAAATTAGAACACAAAAAATTACTCATGTAATATTCCCCCGACCTTCACATAGAAAACCATAAATATTGAAATCTAGCTATTTTCTATGTTACATTTCTTCTGAGAATCACAAAAAATCATTGAAGAAGCTCAACTCAAGCGATTGAAGTTTTCAGTATGAGTTTTTGTTTAAAATGTGATTCATTATAGGAGTTTTCATTGAAGTGTGTTAGTTTAAGAAGGTCTAAAATTTGTTTTTGGAACTTCAAGAGACGTTGATGTTTGTTTTAGTGCTCTTTAGGTTGGAAGGAAGGCTCTTGTTTGTGTGTTAGGAGTGCCGAATCACATGACATATGCGGATTTCTGCCAGTTCTGCGGTTCGTTCATTCATCATATCTTAGAGATGCGAATTGTGAGGTTTGAATTTGGAAATCAATCCAAAGTTATATTGTGTTTTGTTGTTTTATTTAATTTTTGTGGTCGAGTTTCATCTTTGTTTTGTTGGTTCTTCTTGTTTGAGGTTTAGAAATGACGGAATGGAGGATCGGTACAGTATTTTGATTAGGTTTGATGGTCAGGACTCCACCGATAACTTCTACAGGCATTTCAATGGGAGGCGATTCTCATCCCTAGAGGTTTGGTTTGCTATCAATAAATATCTGATTTTCAAATTTCTAGTAACATTGAGAATTATGTATAGTTTTGCACAAATGATAGGATAAGGGTACCATCCTAAACATATTATTGCTATTGTAATTTATTAGTTTTATTTCGATTCTAAATATAGGTAGAGGTTTGCCGTGTTCTTTTCACGGTGGATGTGCAGTATACAGGCTCAATTGAACATGCACAGGCATCCCCTGCAAGCTCAACTGAACAGCCCACTTGTCCAGTCTGTCTTGGTATGCAAGTCTTTGTGTGTGTGTGTGTGTGTGTGTGTGGATTCATAGTTTTGATCTTCATTCAGCACTTGATGAGTGCCTAGCTTGCTAAACCTTTTTAGGTGGGAAACAAAATAGATTGTGAGGGTTTAAAATGCCTTAATATCTTTCTAGTATTCCCGTTTAAGGAGTAACTGGAACAGCTAAAGTTTACAGCATGACATCTTGTGGCTAATTATTATTTACTAAGCCCAATGGTTACTTATATAAATATGTTGCATAAGTTGATTGTTACAAAAGCAAAAGAAAAAAACAGTGACACTTATTTGAAGTAATCTCCTAAACACTTAGGGCCCGTTTGGTAGAGGAGTTTGAGTAATTTTGTTTGTTATTTTTTGAAATACGTGTGGGTGAAAAATTGTGTAATGTTGTTTAAAAACTGAAAATATGTTGTTTAGCTACTCTACCAAACAGGGCCTTATTTTTTGTTACTTTTAGGGTATGATTCTTGATGTTCCTTTGTTCGTAGAAGATGCACTTAAATGAACATCTATAACAGGCACCTAGTTGGAAATCGTTGCTTTTGCTCTGCTGAGGTAGACCATTAGGTATTGATTATCAGAGCTATGCAATTGATGTTTTTATTGTAGAAATGATATGAAGAGAGTAATCTATAATAGGTAGCTGAGAATCTGAGAATAGGGAGGCCTAGGTTTGGTCATATGGGCAACATCCAAACCTTAATAATGTAATGTGCAACTGTAAATTTTTTTAATGATTACAAATTCCTTTATATATAATTTTTAAGTAAATGTATTCCTCATGGTAATATGGGCTTCCTCAAGTGTGTAAAACTTGGATGTTAACTATCCATCATTTTCTTTTAATTGGCAAAACATCTGTACATTCCATATTTCTCTTTTTATTCTCAATATGAAGATGGTTTATGTTTAGTGAATCTTGTTAATACATTATCTATAGTCTATACTTCAGGTAGAGGAAATGTATTACCATTCTTTTAGTTGATTATCTTAGTACTTAAATATGTCTAATGTTAACAATGAAAACTTACCTTCAGAGATTTTTAGCTTGCTTGATTTTGAAGATTTTGTGGCATGTTACTTATCAAAAAGGGGGAAAAAAAATATTTTGTGGCATGTTAATCGTACTGACATTCAACCCAGTTGCCATGTTCGTATCTGGTGTTTCTGTGAGTTTTCTTGGTTTGGGATTTGCTTGCTTATTGTTTCTTATTCTTTTTTCCTACCCTCACAAATTTTCTTCATTTTTCATTCGTTTAATTTTATTTTCGAACTTTAGATTATACATTTTTATTTTTTATGTTTATTATTTTAGCCATGCCTTGTTACTAGAGCATAAAATGTATATGCTTTGAAGTCAAAACTGCTTGCATAGGATGGTGACCTCTTTTTACATGTTCCTTTGTGCTTGGATTCCTTTATTTATCTATCCCTCATTTTGCAGAGAGATTAGACCAAGAAATGAGTGGAATTCTCACAACTATCTGCAATCATTCTTTTCATTGCTCTTGTATTTCAAAGTGGACAGATTCTTCTTGCCCGGTAAGCCTTTTTTCCAGTGGTGGCACAATCTCAGGGTGTGTGTTTACATTTGTCCTGTAATGCATCATAGGGCCATGACTGGGATTGAAAGAGAAGAATGTCGATTTCATTCCTAATGTACTAAAGCTTAGGGTTTATATATGTAGTCTTACTAACTAGGGGATGTCAATATCCTCCCCTGTTAATCGGCAATTAGTTGAGTTTCAAGTGAAAATGATTTGACTACTTTTGTAAGTTTATTATTAGCTGGAAAGAGAAAATCCTGTAAGCCTTCGATTGGCACAACCATCATCTATCATCTCTAAATCAGCTTTCCTTTCTACCACCACCTCTAAAGCTCCAGAACAAACCATTCCCTCTTGCAATTTAAGACTCATTTCAGAGCCATCCCCATAAAACATTGACAGCAAGAATTAAATATTTCTAATCTTATTCATGGATTTCAGTTCTTGTCATGGCTGCGATCACCACCATAACCATTTTTGAGTTTTGAGAGATAGAGAGGCTTAGCTACTCCTGGGCACGACTTATAGTTGATTTTGGTTGGAGGTTTTTGAACCTCCATAAAAGAGTTGGACATTGAAGTATCATGTAACATAAAATGTCATAATGCAAAGGTTGATCTTGAGGTCATAATTTAATGTGTTGGGAGCTTTTCAATATAAAAAACATCTTAACCCACAGTTGATGGTATAAGCAACCTTTGTCTTCATGATTTTATCAATTGTTTAGTTTTTAGAGGCTTACTGCAGCTATAATTTCTTATGAAATGACTGCTGCATCAAAAATTTGCTGAGTAGTTGTTTGTGAATTTGTTGACTTGTCTTCCACATATATTTCAGGTTTGTCGGTATTGTCAGCAGCAGCCTGAAAAATCCATATGTTTTGTTTGTCAAACTTCTGAGAATCTGTGGATTTGTGTTATCTGTGGCTTTGTTGGCTGCGGGAGGTAATTAGATTTTTCCCCATCATTTTTTTTTCTTTGATTTTAGAAGAAATAAAAGGGGATTTTCCTTGTGGTGTTAGTCACAAGTCTTTCTATAATTCCTTCAACGAAATTTGATATAGGTATAAAGGAGGACATGCCATAATACATTGGAAAGAAACACAACATTGCTATTCTCTTGAATTGGAAACGCAACGCGTGTGGGATTACGTGGGTGACAACTATGTTCACCGACTAATTCAATCCAAAACTGACGGAAAGTTGGTCGAGTTAAATGCCCATTGCGTGCATGCTAATGATGGGTGTGGAAGTTGTGAATGCGTAGATTCTGGATTTAACGAAGCCCTTTTGAACAGTAAAGTTGAAGCTGTAATGATATTCGTCTAAATTTTATCTCAAAAGATTGTTTTGATTTCAGTGTGATGATGTTCCTTCTAATTTGAAATACTCCATTTTCTTTTTCATGTGCAGATTGTTAGTGAGTACAATGAATTGCTTGCCACTCAACTTGAGAACCAAAAATTAGTAAGTGCATTTATTGGAGTTTGAAATACTCCATTTAGTGACTTCTCATTTGAATTTATTGGAGCTTGACTTTTGTTCATTTAGAATCATAACAAATCTATCCAGAATGCTTCCTTTATATAATTATTTGATGGAGAAGATAGTCCAAAAGTGGATTGTTTACTAGGCTGCCTATTCAGAAATGGTAAACCTCTGTTTTTGATCATAGTATTTTGAGTCCTTACTGCAAGACGTCAAAGAAGAGACTGAAAGGGAAATTTCTAAAGCTGTTGGCACAGCTATCACTCAAAAACTGCAGAAGATGCAGGCCAAGCTAGACAGATGTGTTAAAGAAAGGGAAATTCTTGATGATGTAAGTATTAAGCTCTTCTGCTCCTGACTGAGAAATGCGCATTGCTAATGAAATAAGTGATCATGCGATGATATCTCTTGCGTTTTTTAGTTCAATCTCCTGAATTCTGAGCTCTATATTTAGACAATTTAAGTCTTCATACTTGTATATAGAAAAAAAAATAATAATTAAGTTTTCGTGTGTCTGTGTGCAGCTTAATGAGAATCTTTTGAAAAATCAGGAGATTTGGAAAGCTAAAATACTTGAGATTGAAGAGAGGTAAGAAACATGAAGTGATACTAAGCAAAGATAATAAATTTTCTTGTGCCTTTATATATTTATTGTAAATTTCACATTGTCTCTAAGAATATGTAGCATGAAGTGATGCTAGGCTATTCTATTATCAACCAAAATTTAAGCAGACTTAGTTTTCCAGTTTATGCTCTAATCATTCTCTGTGGGCTTATTATGCCTTCATTGCCTACAAAGCATATCTGGAAGTCCCATTGAATTTGAATGGCTCCATTTTGTTTTATTGGAGCCATATACAAGAATAGTGTAAAAGGATCACATTTGAGTTTCATGAAACAGCACATATAATGCTGCATGATGCTATTTGAAATTCTTTGAAAGTTATTAATTTCAAAATTTTTTTTTCTATGTTTCCTTCCCTTGAGACGCTATTTGGAGCTTTTCAGCTTTGATCTACTTTTCCATAAGCAGTATTAGATTTCCACAACGTTTGTAGATGCCTGACAATATGACAATGAAAGTGGTTAATTCTTTGCTCTAATACCTTGAGTATGTTCTTTTACAGAGAGAAAAAGGTGTTGAAACTAAAAGATGATAAAATTCATGACTTGGAAGAACAGGTGACAAATGAATTCCAAATTTATTTTCCTCTTTCCTGGACGCAATACTTGGTCAAACATTGACCGGCTTTAATTTTCAGTTGGTTACAACAAGTTTAAGCTTGCATCTAATCTGAATTAATAAATACATGCATCTATACTAACGGGGGCTCGTGCTTTTCCACATATTTGCAGCTTAGAGATCTGATGGTGCACCTCGAAGCTGGACAGACGATGGAGGAGCTATCATTGTCAGATGAAGTGAAGGATGGCACTGTTTTGCCAATAGCAATAGAATCCTCTTCGAGTAATGAGTCTAAGGGGGCCAGGAACGTCAATAACAGGGGAAGGAGCAAAGGATGAAGGATGGATGATCCATCTTGTGTGGAAAAAAAGAGAGTACAGTACACTTCTTGTCTTATCAACATCGTGTAGCAACCTGGCTTATTTTTATATTGTTTGTTTTATCTGGTTGAAACTTATTGGTGATTAAAGAATCCTAAACCCCTTCTGTAGCTACCTGGCTTATTTTATACTGTTTGTTTTATAGCAATTTTTGTAAATATGTATCTAGACTATTGTTTTTTGAAGTATAGATTTACTGTAATTTTGGTTAAAAGTCGGAAATTATAATTATCTTTGATAATTTGTGTATGTTATAAAAATTAATATAATGATATTCTTTTGTTTGTTATTTTTTGATACAATTTTGTTTGTTATTAAAATGGGTGATAATATTTTAGAGTTTAGTAAGTTATTTTCAAATTGTAATTTCTGTTGGGTTAGAAGAGTAGGTAATTCTGCAGTGCATGCTATTGCTAAGCTAGCTGTTAGTCTTAGAAGTTCCTTCTGTTGTAATAAGCAATTAAGCCGAATCTCCCTACTGTCATCTCAGATGCATGTAGGCTGGATTGCTCCTGTGTTCTGGTCTTTTATTTGTTTAATAAATAGATGCAGTTTATCAAAAATAAAATGGTTGATAACAACATTAAAACACTACAATTGACAAATATTAGCATACCCATGAATTCCCCATAATATCTATTATATAGAATAAATTTGTGCTTTGCTAGTGCTCTCTTAATCACACTGCTGCTGAGTGCTGCACCTTCAAGCCATTTTAGTGTTCCAGGCAAGCAGCACATATATGTCCTTTTCCCCAATATGTTGGCATTTGAGATTGGGCATGAATTAATGATAAACTTACTGTCTCATTTAGATTTGATCTTTACTGAGACATGAAGATATAAAAATGAAAGAAGGAAGGAGTCTGAATTGAGAGAAAAATGGTTCTTATAGGGGAGGTGAATAATGTGAATGCTTTGGCATAGATTTTGGGTTGCAGGGTCGGGTCTTTGCCAATGACTTATTTTGCAATGCCATTGGGGGCGTCTCATAAGTCCCCCTCTATTTGGAATCCCATATTGGAAAAAATTGAACTGAAGCTAGTTGGGTGGAAGAAGTTGTATTTGTCTAAAGGTGGTGGACTGACTTTGCTTAAGAGTATATTATCTAGTATTCCTACTTATTTTTTATCTCTTTTACCATCCCTACTCATGTGGCTAACAAAATTGAGAAGTTGCAGAGGGATTTCTTATGGGGTGATTCCAAGACTCGTTTGTTGGGATGGGATAAGGTGTGTATACCTATTGCCAATGGTGGCTTAGGAATTAGGAAATTGACCACCTTCAATAAAGCTTTATTAGGAAAATGGCTTTGGCATTTTGGGATTGAGGAAACTTGGCTTTGGAGGAGGGTTGTAGTTTCTAAATTTGGGGAAGAATGGGGGGCGGGGGGTGGATTTCCAAGCTGGGAAGGGGTGTTCATGTGTGTGATTTGTGGAGAAATATCCGGATGGGGTGGGATGCTTTTAGCAAACACATCTAGATTTTAATATCCGCTCGTTTGATCATAAGTTACGTCGTTCCTCTTCCCTTTTTTTTTTCCCCTAAAAAGGTATTTGGAAGGTCAAGGCACTTAGATGTCTCTTTTTTGGTTTGGACAGTCGCCTAGGATAGGATTCTCACGAGTGATAATTTGCAAAGTAGGGGTTTTGATTTTGTTGACTGGTGCATCATGTATTGTTGTTGTGGGGAGATAGTTGATTATTTGTTGCTACATTTGTGGGAAGGCTCATCGTTTGTGGAGTTTTGTCTTTAGAACTTTTGGGATTCCGTGAGTTCTCTCAAGACCAGTTGCAGATTTCCTTTTTGGTTGGTGAAATTGGTTGGGGAAACACTCATCTAACATTTGGAATTTAGTTCCGTTGTGTTTGATGTGGTGTATTTGGAAGGAACGTAACTGGTGAACTTTTGAAGACTTGGATAGATCTGATGACCAATTGCTTGATTCCTTTACTTGTTCCCTTTTTGATTGGTCTAGGGCTTGGGGACTCACATCTAGTGAATCTCTTCCTCTGTTCCTTAGCTCTCTTTTTCTTTGTAATTAGTTTTTTTTTTTTTTGTTGTGCTTCTTTGCATAAAGTAGTTTTTTGAATATACATCTTTCTTACTTATCACAAAAAAAAGAAATGTCTCATGACCTAAAACTCTTTTACCTTCTCCTCGTGGAACCATGATATCAGCCATACCACATTTTGATAATTTAAATGTGTGTTTCTAGGTTAGCTTCATGAATTTGGTCTGTTCATACATTCTGTTAAGCTTTTATCGGGGGGGGGGGGGGGGGGTTGGTGAGAGAAATAAGCAAAACTATGCCTTTGATCCTCCATTGAGCATTTTGAACTTTTTGATGAAGAAAAGGGAAAAAGGAATAAAGAAAATACAGTTTGTGCTTCACGTTGAAGTCTTGATCCTTCCAATTTTTCAGGACCAACTGCAACCTATATGGTAAACAATGGTTGTAGGATTTCATGTGGTTTTTAAGATTTTGGGTCAATGTAGATCCTTGAATAAAAGTCACTCGATTGTGAACCGTCATTTGTAGCTGAACAATGAACATACATCTCTTGTAAATTTGTTCTTAAGTCTAATATTGCATTAAATAGAGATGGTCAAATTTTCTTACTTATCAACCAAATTAGAGGGTAATGAATTATTGAATCTCATAAATGATGAGTTTTGCCTCCCTTAAGACGTAATAAATCTCTTTGTCTATGTGGGAATTAAATTTAAATGATCTCAAGCAATAAGGAGAAATAGAATGGAAATATTCCAAGTAAGGCAAATA
Source organism: Notholithocarpus densiflorus (assembly GCA_030021035.2). NCBI lineage: Eukaryota > Viridiplantae > Streptophyta > Magnoliopsida > Fagales > Fagaceae > Notholithocarpus > Notholithocarpus densiflorus. The sequence continues at coordinate 6,004,765 of JARYZH020000016.1, read as the reverse complement.
TGGAAAATCCACCATAATAAAATAGAGATTACAATACTCAAATTTATGCTCACCACAAAACTTTGGGAGCCAGTGAAATCATCACAACAACAAAATCTTCCTTCTGAATATATTTTCACTCATGTCAGCTAGCCACCTATGTCACGAGTTAGGCGAAAATCTTCCTATTGCACCTACATCATTGCACAAGTTTACTTGTCTTTGTCTTTTAAAGTGACAACAAATCTTCCCTCTAGCAAACACTAATAATCCTTTGGTGAATCTCCATTTGCCACCATTAAAATAGTTCCCATAACTTTATTTCTCTAGAACATGAATGGAAATCACATTCAAATGCATATTCGAAACATGTCACACATCCTTCAAGGTTAGGGTGTATTCAATGTTACACAACAAAAATATCAATAATTCCCACAATGTCAGCAAAATTGTCATTGTCTATCTTCACTCTCTCAAAGTTTCCTACTTTTTATGAACTAAATAGCTCATTTCTTGAAGTGGCATGGTAGGATATAGCTAAGTCAATCACCCATTTAACACAAAGATCAGTAAAATTGCAACATTCATCATCTCCTACAAAAAATAATTAACACATATTGTGACAACAATAGTATTCTAATCATCCACCTTGTTCTGATTTTTCTCATCCTTCTATTTGTTTTTCCAAGCTTTGTAGTTTCTCTTAACGTGACATTCTTTGTTATAGTTGAAACACTTAAGTTTCACTTTTGACTCTAATCAACTTTTGGATTTAATGCACCCCTAAGTACTTTTACTTCTCCTCGTGTTTTCTGTGACAAGAGTTTGTGCATTATCCTTACCCATGTCATTTCTTCTAATTTTTTTATCAAACAAACTATCATTGAACATTGCAAGTTGTAACACATCTTTCAGAGCATAGTTTCTAGGTGACACTACCAAAGTCTTCCAACTATTAGATAAGGAATTTAGAAGCAATAAAACTTGCAATTTATTATCCATAAGAAGCTACATTGACATAAATGTTGCACCAAGTTTCTATAAAGCATTGAACTATTCCTCTCACTCTTCAATATTAATTAATAAAAGAAAATGTACTATTGGGTCTTCCATGGGCTTTATCATACATTGCCAAGGTGAGAATTAGATGATGATTTTATAAGTACCTAAGTTATCCTAAAAGTAAAAATAACTTGTTATTGGTTTCATTTCCATTAATCCAGAAGTTTGAAGAAAATGGGAGTCATACCATCAAGTCTTGGGGCCTTTAGGGGCACCATATGTTTAAGGAATGCATCCACTTCAGACCTAGTAAAAACTCCAGTCAAGAAAGAATTCATATATGGGGTCACCACCCATGGAGTGAATTGTATAACTGCTTCAATTTGACTCGGGTTAGAGGAAAAGAAGAGGTTCTGGTAATAGTTGAGAAACAGGACAGAAATGGAATCAACTTTCGAGCACAGCCTACCACTGTCATTCTGGAGTTCAATAATTCTATTTCTCCGAAATATATGAGACGCCCTACTATGGAAGTATCTTGTGTTCTTGTCTCCAGATTGCGCCCAATGCACTTGTGACCGTTGGTGCCACAGCTTTTCTTCCTACAAGAGTAGAGACCCAACTTCATTTTTTAATTGCACCACTTATTCGAAACTACCACCTCCTAAAGCCGCCTCTTCAACCTTCTGTAACAATTTCTTCTTGTCGATAAGAGTCTTTGTGATATTGTAGAAAATTGTTTTTGATAAACTCTGATCTTCCCTTTGACTTGAGCCATAGGTGAACCACTGTTGTTTGTCCTCCAAGCCAATTTTATTGAGTCATGACAGCTCTCATCCTCCAACCAAGCTTGTTTGAACCTCCATGGTTTGGACCTTCTCTCTGGAATCCCTAAGGGGTAGATTACAATGGGCTTGTGATTGGATGACCAACATTCGAGAGCCATCACCTTTGAGGCCAGGAAAGAGGACACACACTCATTTGTTCCTGAAGCCCTATCCAAGCATTCCCAAATTGTAACATTACATGGGTAATTTTTATACCAAGTAAATTTACATCCCACGTACCCCAGATCAACAAAACCACATTGATCAATGGCCTCTCGGAAGATGTGAATCTGCTGATGAGGCCGTATATAACCACCAAACTTTTCATGAGCCTTGGCGATCTCATTGAAGTCCCCCGCACATAACCAAGGCACAGAAAAACGACGATGAAGATCTTTCAAAAGGTTCTAGGAGACAGCTCGAAGATGAGTTTCAGGTGCACCAAAAATCCAGTAAATCGCCAAGCATTATCCTTACGCCTGTTGATCAAAGCATCAATGTGATTTGGGGAGGAAGAATCTACGTGTAGGTCAAATTCCTGCTTCCAAAAAAGTGCTAAACCTCCACCTCAATAACTTTTTGAAACACCATGCACATGACCAAAATCTAGTTTATCTTGAATACCAATTAGCCTTGCTTCATCCAGTCATGTTTTAGCTAAAAACACCACAGAAGGATATTGTGCCCGGACTAAATCACTGAACTCCTAAATTATTTGTAGGTTCCCAAGGCCACGACAGTTCCAACATAAAAGACTAATTGCTCCTAGCGGGATTGGGAACCAGCCACTGCCAATGTATTAAGGTTTTCCTTGTCATCTCGAGAAACCAATCTCTTTTTATTTGGTAAATCTGGATGAGAAATATTAGACTGAGATAATCGTTTCTGACCAAAGAGGTCCTTTTACTATTGTTCTTGCATACCTCAGTACGTGCGCTTTTCCATTTTGGAACCTGGACTCGAGGAGCATTGATTGGAAACATTAGTTAACACGTTATCAAAAACAAGGACTTTTGAAATTGCCTCCCGAGTAGGATTGCACCCCTTAGGGTTTCCAAGACCCGCCATAGAATCATATTTCTGCAATTCTACGTACTTTAGCATGAGTTTGTAGAGGTTTTAGGGAATTATTCAGTAGTAGGGTGTGTGTTAATTTAGAATCTACTCTAGCTCTCTCTCATACAAGACAAGAAAATCCCTATTGTTTCTTCTTTATATATATTTTATAAAATTTTATTATGTTTCTTATTAGCAATTTATAAATATGAGATAGAGTTTGACAAAGAGAAATAAAAAATAGTTTATATTAGCAATAGAGCGATTTGATGTATTTAGGGGCCTGAAATGAAAACTGAATTAAGACTTTTTATATATTTAAATATGATTTTTTTAATATTATTTAAATTCTATTCTCTTATTTTAAAGGGAAAAATTCCAAGAGATCCCTTGAACTATGGGATAGTGGCCATTACACCCCTAAACTTTTAATTTAGCTATTTTCCTCAAACTTTAGACATAGTCCAAATTGAGGCATCCGTTAAATCTTCTATTTAAAGTAATGCGACTCACGTTGACATGTACCTACAATAAGCCAAACACCCAAAATAATTGTGAGAGAGAGACATGGGCAGCGCTACAGCCAGCCCAGGGGGTTCATTTGAACCCCTTGACTTGGCCAAAAAAAAAAAAAAATACATTATATATAATTTTTTTGACCCCTAAATAAAAAAATTTGAACACTCTAAACCTAAATTTTGTTTGAACTTAGCTAAAATAAGCTTAAATATAATTATCTTAGTGCTATTTTCACAATATTTTCGCAATAATTTTACAATAAAAGTTAAGTGGTATGTTGTAATTGGTTTTTATCTATATTCATAATTGACACGCTTTTTTATATACTTTTAACAACTTGCCACTAGATTATATTATGAAAGTGTTGCATTAGTAGCATTACTATTAAAATTGCTTCTTCGTTAAACAAAATAAATAAATAAACTTTCTCTCTGGACTTTCCTAACTCCGACACTATTGACCCCCCTAGAAAAAAATTCTGGAGCCGCCACTGGAGAGAGAGAGAGAGAGAGAGAAAGAGAGAGAGAGAGAAGCTGAGAGGAAAGAGACCGCGACATCGCCAGAGTTCATGGTCCCGCCGCTGCTTGCTGTTCGCACCACTGATTTCACTATTACCGCTGCTAATCTCACTGCCTTTGGCTCTGCCAGACTTGCTTACTATGGTCTCTTCGGTGGGTTTTTAATCCTTTCTTGGATTCTCTGTGAAGTTGCTGCTTCTTTCTTGGAAAAAAATACCATGTTTGTTTCAATTTTTTCCAAGCCTATTTTTCATTTTAATATGTATAAATGTTAAAATCCAAACTAGATTTGCTTAGTTTCCAATGTTTTTGAAATTGTGTTTTGTCAGTTTGTGTTAATTAGCTTAGTTGATGCGTTCTTTATTTGGGATTGTTTAGTTTGATTTTGCTATGGTGTGTTAGTTCTTGTATATTGGTGATTGATGGTTCTTATAATAGGACTCATAAATTAACTATTGATATTAATGGTTTTATATATTACTGAAACCATGATTGGTGGTGGAAACTGATGTAGCCGAAAATCGTCAGTAAGCCGCACAATCCTCACGTGCTCTAGACTAAACCTGCACAACAAAGAAGAAGAAAAACCCTATAGAGAGCACCGGTGTGGTACCGGCCAAAGACCCTCTAAAGGTTAAATTAGAGAACTTTCACAACTCTAGAGTGCCAGAACTGGGGTAAATTATGCGTATCTTGTTTTTTGAGGGCTTGGGGTTTTTATAGTAGTGTAGAACCAACTTCTATTTCTTGAGTGAGAAAATGTTTCCTTATGGGGAGGATCCTAATAAATTACGTATTTTGTGGGATCCCTCCCATAAATGGACTCCATTGACCAGGGTCAATCGTAGGATGCAAGATATTTCCATTTAGAATTCCTTGGAGTTTACTTAAGTCATGTGGGTGCCACGTGGCCTTGTTATTCGTCGGCCTTGTGCCCGTGTACCTAGAATCCGTCCATCATGGAGGATCATCCGTCCACTATGGGAGACCATCCGTCATGTGGTCTCTCCATTCAGTACCTCAATCCGTCGTCTTGTTTTTGACAATCTATTAACTCAGCACCGTCACCTATGGCAGGTTTGTTTTGAACGGGTCTGTCAACCTTAACTTTTATCCTCTTCAGAAACCAAGATAGCGAGATCGGCAACGAGAATGATAAGCCGTGGTGGACCACGAACTTTGACCATGTCGCGGCCCCTTTGTCCTCTAAGCACACACACTCTTTCTATCAGAGTTGAAAGCTTGCAGTGGTGGGACCACGAAGTCTGGTGGCTGTCCCTCTCTCCTCTTTCTATTAGGATTGAACTATAGCTTCTCTCTCCTAATCAGTTTGGATGGTTGGTTAAAAAAAATGTTGGTAATTTAATTGAACTTAAGTGGCGTTATTTTAAACTGAAGACTTAATAGATGCCTCAATTTGGCCTAAGTTTAAGGGGTAAATTGGTTAAAATAAAATTTCGAGTAATGTAATGGTCACTACCCCACAGTTCAAGGGGACTTTAGGTATTTTTTCCAATTTTAAAATTTTAAATTACTAATTAACCATGTGGATTTTTTTTTTTTTGAGAAAGTCTATAGACAAAAAAAAAAAAAAAAAAAAAAGAAGAAGAAGACAATTTTTCAAACTTGTTGATGTGGCAGATTGATATTGGTAAGTAGGTGATGTTAGTGGTGGACTTAGATAAGAACTAGTAAAAGTTTGCCAATTCAGCTGTTGTGAAAAATGTTGTAAATTTTTAAAAAAAAAAAAAAAAATTGCTCTTCGTTTAGAAGTGGTACATTCACAATATTTTCACAACATATCCTAGGTGTTAAGTTGTTACTGGTTCCAATTTAAACCCACTAATGAAATTACTTTTTTTTTTCCACCAATAACAATTATTAACAATCTACCACTTAAGATTTATTGTGAAAAATGTTGTGCATGTACTCCTCTTTTTTTCTTACCTTGTTTTTCATTTGATAAAAAATTTTATTTTATTTATTGGCTAATATTTGGGCTTAATTAATATTATTATAATAAACAATATCCCTATTGGTTAAAATTTGGTGGCCTTTTTCTACTTTGGAGCCTTAGGCGACTACCTCATTTGCCTATACTATAGAGTCGGCCTTAGCAAAACATATTATTCCCAACACCCATTTCTATGGACAAAGGTTTGGAGCCTTCAGCTTCAAACCCCAATAGGAAAATCACATGTGCCTTTGTCATGACTCATTTAACCACACTTAACCCAACCAATTTGTCATGACTCATTTGATCACACTTAACCAACTAAGTGAGTTATGTGCATTTCACATTATAGGAACACTTATGTCATCTTTTTTTTTTGGTTTTGGGAGGGGGGGTGGGAGGGATTAAAGCCTAAGGCTTCACGTAATACCTCCCTTTTTTTTATCATCACTATTATTGTTGTTGTTATTATTAATCATAGAGTTCAGGTGTTGTACGCATATGAGATCGATGAATCCTCGCTAGTAGGGGTTTGATGTTCGTATTCACTCACAAGATTGTATGTGAGAATATGTAGTATGTGTGTATGTGATGTTGTGCTCTAATCAATTATATTTATATGTGATTATGTGTTATTGGATTCACTATATATTTTTTTTCCGATATCATTGAGCCGATTTATGAATTCAAAATACTCGTACTTTCCTTTAACTTTATTATGTTGTATGTAGTGTATAATTGTTTATTGGATGTACGGCTTACCCCATCATTTATCATTTTAAGATTAAAGTTTACCAAGAGCTGTATTTTGGAGTGCTTGGTAAAGTGCAAGGATAAGCCTTTGGAGTATTAGTCATCTTCGATAGGGATTTTATTTATTTATAGGTTTTTAGTTATCTCTATTTTGTTTCAAATTTTATGATATTTTGAGTTTATTCTATTTGTGGACATTTATGGGTTGTAAGATGTTTAATTGAGAGTTTACTCCTTTGGAGCTTTATTATTTTTTGAAGTTAGTTACTTTTCTTGTCTTATGCAAGATTGATAAGTTAGTCATGTCTCTAATTTTTTTTTTTTATTTTTTATTTTTATGGATTCGGGTTGCGACTTTGGAGCCAAAATTTGTCCTATTTCGATGTTATTATTGTAATTTTTTAGCTTAAAGCTGACAATAATTTTATTATTATTTTAGTTCTGCACTTTAATTTTTAGAGAATATAAGTAACCATTTCATTCTCTAATATTTTAAGGCTCTACTCCAATTATATTGTTCAATAAGGAGCTCTTAAAATTCAACATAGAAGGCAATATGTCAACGAAAATTCTTATTCAAAGGCGAATGCACATAGAAGATTGTTAATATTTGCTGCTTGTATTAGGTCATTCGTGTACTTACTTTTCTTTTGCTGTGACAAGCTCCTTAAAGATTTAAATCTATGTATATATATATATATGAATGCTACATCTACTTTTCTTTCAATTATTTCTCTACTCTTTCTTCGAGATCATTTTCATATACCACAAATAAAAAATTTAGTGTGATTTTTCATTGCAAGGGCATTATCATGTCAACCTACATGAAAACTGCTTTCAATAGTGCCAATTTGTAAAGCAACACTCTCAATTTCTTATAAGTGCTGGTCTATAGCCTACAAGTTGAAATAGAGTCATAAAATGGATTCCAAACTGAACCCAAAAAGGTTAATAGAACAATGGTGGTTTGCGACACTTTCCCCTTCATCCTCCCTTTATTATTCACCATATATATAACGAGGGCACGTGTACTTGATAATGTTTGAAGATAAATAATATACTTAACACGGCTCAAATAAAGAATATTACAACTTACTCAATTAAGAATATAAGAAATCATATTGCAATGTACATAAATCACATTAAATAATAGCAAAAAATGCAACAAAACTCAAAACTCTATTTTAAAATAATTCAGCCACAGAAAATTACAAAAATTTACTAATATAATTCCTAAACCAGTATTTGTTGTTGAAATATATTATATTATATAGATATAGATTAGTTGTTTAGGCATGCTTTTTTTTTTTTTTTTTTTCCCAATTTACATATTTATTTTATAATTTCTAAAACTTAATTTTACATTTATTTAATTTTTTTTATTTTTATTTGCATTTTGACTGTAACCCATTGATTACTCAATAACATGGCTCCTATACCAAGTTAAGGTCTAGTTGGGGTTTAATAATTTTGGTTTGAAGCATTAGTTTCTTGGCCAGAGAGAGGTAATTCTTTTTTTTTTTTTTGAGTAAAAGAGAGGTAATTCTTTCAAATGCAAGAAAGTATATGAAATTTATTGTTAAAAAAATAGCTGTGTCATAAGATCATAGCATTATTGATTTTACATTCACTTCACTTCTGCAATCACTCAGACGAATTCAATACAAAATCGTTTTCAATCTTGGTTTCTACGTACATCATAAAATCTTCACTATCAATTCATTACGTAACTAACTTAAATGTTCTACCGAAGAACGGATAGAGATATTGAGAATAAATTAGGGGTGGCAAATGGGTGGGTTTGGAGCGGGCATAATTGGGTTGGGTATATAAAACCCATTTACCCATTAAAACCCATTTAACTAATTGCTTTTAACTCAAATCTAACCCAACCCAATTATTATGAGTAAACCCCAACCCACCTAATTAAGATGCTTCTCTTGAGGAAAAACAGCGATATGATCGTTGGTAGAAATCTAATGAGATGGCTAAGTGCTATATCCTAGCATCTATTTCAAATGTTCTACAACATCAAATGCAGGATGTAGAACTAGATTCAGACATAATTCTAAGTCTAAAGGAGATGTTTGGTGAGTAAGGCCATTCTGTAAGGCAAGAAACTATGAGGCTGATTTATAATACCAAAATGGCTGAAGGTACTTCAGTGAGGGAGCATTGTCTTAGGATGATCTCTAATCTGAATGCATTGAAAGTTTTAGATGCCAATATTGATGGAGAATCCCAAATGGATATGATACTCCAGTCACTACCAGAATCATTCAAGGAATTTAGACTTAGCTATAATATGAACAAAAAGGTTTACTCATTGTCTGAATTGATAAATGAGTTGGTAGCGGCGGAAGGCATCCTTGATACTTCTAGTGTTGATGCCAATATGGCTGAAGCTTCTTCTTCTCAACCTAAGTTGAAAGATAAGGGTAAAAAGAAAAAGAAGAAAAAGGACTTCGCCAAGCAAGATGGTAAACAAGTTACCTTAGGAGTTGCCAACAAAGGAAAGAAAACCAAAGGAAAGTGTTTCCATTGTGATGAGGAAGGACATTGGAAGAGGAATTGTCCAATATTTAAGGCTGCTAAGAATAAAGGTATGAAAAGTACATTCCTTCTTGAAACATGTTTAGTACAGAATCCCACGAATTCTTGGTGTGTGGATTTAGGTTGAACTAATCATATTCGCAATTCTTTGCAGGGGTTTCAGGAGACCAGAAAGCTAAATGAAGGGGAAATGTTTCTTACCTTGGCTGATAGACCTAAAAATCACCAAAATACCCCCAAAACCCAAAAAATGTCCAAAATACCTCTGAAACCTAAAAAATTACCAAAATAATCTTGAAGCCTAAAAATTAACCAAAATAACGCCGAACCTAAAAATGACCAAAATACCCCCGAAATCTTAAAAATGGCCAAAATAACCCTGTAGCCTAAAAATTGACCAAAATAACCTAGAAACCAAAAAATGTTCAAAATACCATCGAAACCTAAAAAATAATCGAAATACCCTTGAAACCCAAAAATTAACTAAAATACCCCCTGAAACCTAAAAAATGACCAAAGTACCCCTGAAACCTAAATATGACCAAAATAACCCCCTAAACCTTAAAATGACCAAAATATCCTCAAAACCTAAAAAATGACCAAAATACCCCGAAACCTATAAAATGACAAAACTGCCCCTTAAACCTATAAGTCAATAAAAATACACCCTAAACCTAAAAAAATTACCCAAATCCCTCCTAAAACTAAAAAATGACCAAAATACTCCCTAAACATAAAAAATGACGAAAATACCCCCTAAACCTAAAAATGACTAAGATAACTCGGAAACCTAAAGAATGATTGAAATATCCCCAAAACCTAAAAATTTATTAAACGACCTCCGAAACCTAGAAAATTACAAAAAATGGCCCCAAAATCTAAAAGTTAACGAAACACCCCTAAAACCAAAAAAATTAGTGACATTCCCTCAAAACCTACAAAATGATTGAAATACTCTTAGAACCTTTAATTTAACGAAAATACCCTCGAAACATCCAAAATGCCCCAAACCCCAATTTTGGTAATTTTAGAGGCTTCGGGTGTATTTTGTTCATCTTATAGGATTAGTGGTATGTTGGTCATCTTATAGGATCAAATTTCGATTATTGTCAATAATCGAAATTTAATTTATACAGCACCAAAATTAAATATTAATAGATTATTACATAGAAGATACGATCTAATACCGAATATAAATAATACTACTACTCTTGGGCTCTTGGCCGACCTTTGGTGTTGTATATATAAAGCCTCCACTAAGCCTCATATCTCTCTCTCATCAAGAAAAAAGAAAAAAAGAAAAGAAAAGAAATCTCATCTTGGGCTATACAGGGTCTCCATATACTTGGTCTCGTAACCACCTTGTTGAAGGCCGAACTTACATCCGCCTGGACAGAGCACTTGCTACAATGGCATGGAAGTCACTCTTCCAAGGTACCATAGTACAACACATACCCATGTCCACCTCAGATCACTCAATGCTTGCAATGAACCTCCCTTCAATACGGCCTCCACATCAAAGGCCCCAGCGCCCCTTTCGCTTTGAAGCGATGTGGTTACGGGACCCCCGTTGTGCAGAAGTTGTACAAGATGAGTGGATGGAAGGGCTTTATAAATCGGAAGGTACACCGATCACAAATTTCCTTGAAGCTTGCAGACACCGATTAACATCATGGAACAAATTTGAATTTGGCCACGTCGGCCGTCAGATCACACGGTTGGAAAAAGAACTACAAGCTCTTGATCAACACCCACAGCAACACCCTGAACGAATCCAAGAAGTCCGTAAAGCCCTTGACTGTTAGCTTGATGCAGAAAATACCATGTGGCACCAACGAGCAAAACAACTGTGGATCACAGATGGAGACCGAAACACATCTTTCTTCCACCAAAAAGCATCCAACCGCAAGCAAAGAAATTCTATTGAAGGCCTGACTGATGACTGTGGAGTATGGCATGAGGATGATCACTCCATGGAAAGGATTATTTTAGACTACTTCTCTACTATTTTCCAATCCAATGGACCCACTGACACCTCAGCCATTGTTGACGCAATAAACCCAGTGGTAACTGACTCCATGAATAGATTCTTGTGCCAACCTTTTCACGCAGATGAGGTCCACCGAGCTTTAAAACAGATGCACCCAAAGAAGTCGCTCGGCCCAAACGGTATGCCTCCTTTATTTTACCAACACTTCTGGTCTTTATCTGGCAATTGTGTTACTAAAACTGTACTTGATTTTTTAAATTTGAGCATTATTCCCCCAAAGTTTAATGAGACTCATATTATTCTCATCCCTAAAGTCAAGAAACCCACAAAGATAACACAATACAGGCCTATAAGCTTGAGCAATGTCATCTCTAGACTAGCATCCAAAGTTATTGCAAACAGGCTCAAACGTTTCCTACCAAAAATAATGAGTGAAAACCAAAGTGCCTTTATGGCTGACCGTCTTATCACTGATAATATCTTGGTTGCTTTTGAAACCATGCACTACCTAAACCAGAAGCGAAATGGTAAAATAGGAGAGATGGCTTTAAAACTTGACATGAGTAAAGCTTTTGATAGAGTAGAATGGGGTTGCCTTCGTGATATAATGCTTAAGATGGGCTTTGATAATAAATGGGTAAACCTTATGATGCAATGTGTTACCACTGTTACATACTCTGTCAGGTTAAATGGCAAGCCTCGAGGCCACATCATACCCTCTTGGGGTTTGAGGCAAGGGGACCCAATTTCCCCATTCCTTTTCTTGTTTTGTGCAGAAGGACTCTCATCTCTTCTCAAGCAGGCCACATCAACAGGTTCACTCAATGGAGTAGCAGTCTGCCCACATGGCCCACAGATCTCACATCTCTTTTTTGCAGATGATAGTATTATTTTCTGTCGAGCCACCCTCGAGGACTGCAGCCACCTTGAACAAATCTTGGAAACCTATGAACATGCATCGGGCCAAAAGATAAACCGGGAGAAGACATCTTTATTCTTCAGTCGCAACACATCACAAGATCTACAGGAAGAGATCAAGCAACGTTTTGGTGCTGAAGTTATACAACAGCATGAAACCTATCTTGGCCTACCTTCTTTGGTGGGTAGATCGAAGAAGAACACCTTCCGAGCTTTAAAAGAAAGACTAGACAACAAACTTTCAGGTTGGAAAGAGAAAATGCTCTCACAAGCAGGAAAGGAAATACTCATTAAAGCGGTAGCTTAGGCAATTCCAACATACACAATGAGTGTTTTCAAACTCCCAGATACCCTTTGTGATGAGATGACTAGTATGGTTCGTGCTTTTTGGTGGGGTCATTCCAATGGAAAGAACAAAATGGCTTGGCTATCATGGGATAAAGTTTGTGTTCCAAAAAGAGAGGGTGGATTAGGTTTCCGAAATCTAAAAGCTTTCAACTTGGCACTTCTTGCCAAGCAAGGATGGAGACTACAACCTAATACCAACTCTCTAGTATACCGTGTTCTCAAAGCTTGCTACTTTCCCCACAGTGATTTTCTACATGCGGAGTTGGGCTTAAAACCTTCCTTTGCATGGCGAAGCATCATGGCTGCCCAAGATGTCGTTAGGAGTGGAAGCAGATGGCAAGTAGGTGATGGCTCTTCTGTCCAGATTTGGCTTGATAAGTGGCTCCCACAACAAACCACCTTTTGAGTCATCTCCCTACCGCATACAATACCTGCTGATTCACGAGTCTACACCCTCATAAATGCAGAAACTAGGGAGTGGCAAGAAGACATGATACACCACATTTTTCTGCCAGCAGACGTTGATGCCATTTTGGCCATCCCAAGAAGCCGAACTAGAGCCAAAGATCGCCTAATCTGGGCCTACACTCCAAGAGGTTTGTTCACAGTAAACAGTGCGTATAAGGTGGCCTTATCCCTATCCTCCCATGCAAGCCCATGCACGACATCACATGCGCCTGACCATACTCACTATTGGAGCACCATTTGGGGCCTTAGCCTTCCAAACAAAATAAAAACATTTGCATGGAAGGCTAGCCGCAATATATTACCCACCAAAACAAACCTCTGCCATCGTGGGGTCTTGGATGAAGCCTTATGTGAAGCATGCGGCTTGAGTGAGGAAACCAGTAGACATCTCTTCTGGGACTGTACAGCTGCTCGCGAGATTTGGGAAGCATCTGGTCTGCCACTAGATGTTAGAGGTATACGCTACAGGGAATTTATTGATCTTATATGGCACCTCATTTTTGTCCAACATGTGGGGAAAGAACTACTTGAACTCATTGTAACCATTGCATGGTGCATGTGGTACAATAGAAACAAAACAAGGCATGGAGCCCCATGCCAATCTAGTAGAGAAATAATCCATAAAGCCCGACTCATACTTGAAGACTACAAGCTTGCCCACCTCCAAAAGCCTCTTCATAAAGAACATGCAGACACGCGGTGGACCCCGCCAGATTATCTATAGTATAAGATCAACGTGGATGCAGCAGTCTTCTCAAACACAAAGGCCGTGGGAATTGGTGTCGTGGTGCGTGACCATGAAGGTTCGGTGCTAGCTGCTCTGAGCAAATGCATACCACTACCGCTGGGACCTCTTGCAGCTGAAGCCAAGGCCATGGAAGAAGCAGTTCACTTCCCTAGAGACATCGGACTACAGGAGGTTTTCTTTGAGACCGACTCATCAATCATCTCAGGTGCTCTTACCGGCTCATCCACAGCACCGGTTATTGTTGAGGACATCATTAGAGGCACTTAACACACCCTGCGTGACTTTCGAAGAACTCAGATACTGCATGTTAGGCGGCAGGGCAACGTACCAGCACACACTTTGGCACAACACGCCAAAGGGATTGACACTTTTGTTACTTGGTTAGAGGAAACTCCATCATGTATTGAGAACTCCGTGTTTCAGGATGCTATGTATCTTTCTTATTCTTAATAAAATTCACGTATTTCTCATCAAAAAAAAAAAAAAAAAACACGTATATCATGCACCCTCACGAAAAGCATTCTCTAACCCTACCTCTCTTATTCATCAAGAAAACAGAAAAAGATATCTCTCTCTCTCTCTCTGAGCTCAGTCTGTGACACGCATATGATTTGGAAAACAGCTGGTCCTTCAGAGTATCTAGCCATCATTGGCTGGGGCATTCCTGACATATATGTTTGGCCAAGAAATCATGGTTTTTCCCGGACAGCGGTGCACTCGATTCAACGAGTCTACAGTCAACTACACGTTCGAAGTTCAAGGTCGAGAAACCCCTTTTGTTCTCCCCGCTCATCTCCCCACATGATAAGCACTCCAACCATGTCAACAAACTCGTTCAGGGTGTCATATATTGAGGGTGAGACCCGTGTGCTTGCTGCCTCCATGACCATGAAACAGATCTTTAATGGTCTGTTTGGATTGAAGGGGAGGGAGGGGGAGTAGAGTAGAGTAGAGTAAATTTAGCTCAAAATTAGCTTATTTTTAGCCAACTCTACTCTACTCCCCTCCTTCTCGGCCCTTAGGATATCAAGGAGTTCAAGAAAGAGGTTTTTGAAAAAGTTCAACTTGAACTCGATCAGTTTGGGCTTCTAATCTATAATGCTAATGTCAAACAACTTGTGGATGTGCTTGGCCATGAGTATTTTTCATACCTAGGCCAAAAAACCCAGATGGAGGCTGCCAATCAAGCCAAGGTACATCAACCGCCTAAAATCCACTTTTTGTTATTAATAGAAAATATTCATAACTCTTTTCCAATTTTTTTTTGTTTTTTTGTTTTTCAATAAGTTTAAAGGAAAAACAAATTTTATAAATCTTGAGATAACAAGTTTGATGTACATGGTTGCATTAATTACAATTTGTCACCTGAATGAGTTGTGAAATTTGTTAGGTAGTATTGTTATTTTCTTTTTGCCTTCTTTTTGGTATGCAATGCCGACTGAACCTATAGGCCGTTTAGGCCACCGCCTAAGTCCCCCACTTGTAAGAGGGCCCCCAATAGTAATAATATATTATATAATATTACTTTCTCATTTGAAAAAAAAAAAATGGTAAGGCTCGCCCAAAAAATGTAAGACCCTGCCCAAATTATTGAAAATTGAGAAGAACAAATTATTTCTATCCGTTTCGTCCAATCACATCATCAAATCTTTAGCTTTCTCAGAAAAAAATCACCACATCCAAATATCCTCTGGATTAAACCTTTGTACCACATTTCATTAAGAAAACCCATGTTTATTACTTGAAATGTAGAGAGGGAGAGAAAGAGAGACACTGATTTTCCTCAATGCAGAAGAAAAGATTACAAAAGTTAGAAAAAAAGAAAGAAGAGACAAATAAGAAAAGGCAGAAAAAAGAAAGAAGAAAAAAAAAAAAAAAACTCTCTCTCCATCTCGATTCTAAAAAAAACACTATTTTTAGTTGGCTTACTCATCAATTGGTGTTGGTGATAGACTTAGTGTGTTCACAGATCTTCATTTCAGGTTCGTTTTTTGTTTTCTCTTCTTTTGCCTCTTTCGTCTTCTTCATGGTTTGCTGCTGGAGTGCTGGGTTTTTGTTCTTTCTTTTTTGCTTAACTTTAGTTTAGTTGTTCTTGTACTCTTTACTGCTTTACACTTTACTCTTTTTTGTTTGTTCTCTTAAATTTTGATTTCTTTAGATTTCTCTAGAAGGCTATGGAATGGTCCGAATGGACCCACTTAATTTTGTTTTTGTTTTTTTGTTTTTTTTAAGAAATCATATTTAATGGATGGAAGTTAAAGTACTGTATTGATTAGTGATCCTAGTGCTACACGTTTTTATTTTTTATTTTTTATTTTTAAAGAAATCAGATTTAGTGGGATGGAGCCATGGAGGGATAGTGGGCGGGTCTAAGGGTCTTTGTCTTAGTGGATCAAGTTGAGTCCTACACATTTTGCTAGTGGGATGGTCTTACTTCTTAGTGGATCCAATCATCCAATCAAGTTGAGTCCTATACATTTTGCTAAAAAAAAAAAATGGTTTACTGCTACATAAAAAAAAGAGTATTGATAACAAAATTATAAATTTAGAATAATTTATTTTGTATTAATATTAATTTTAATTTATTTGTGTAGGTTTAAAGTGTAAAGTGATCATATTAAGTCAAGCTGCAATTTTGCTTTTGATAAACCAGGTTCTATTGTTTTATACATTAAATTTATATTATTCTAGTTAAATTGTAATTTATTTTTTATTATAGATTGTGTTTCATTTATTCATAAATATTTTTTAATTACAAATGTCTACTAGAAAAATATCAACTTGGATATGAAAAACTAAAAAAAAAAAAAAAAAAAGACAAAGAGAAGAACTAATTGAATCTCAAAAAGCAGCTATGGACAAATTTATTACTAGTAAAAAACAAAATCTTGCAGAAAATTTGAGTGGAGGTTTCATAAATGAACAAGAAATTCATCAAAAAGAGTTTGAAGATAATGAAAATATACAATAAAATGATAATAATGAAGGTGGTCATGATAATGTTCAAACATGTAATTAATGTCACCATTCTTGATAATGAAGCTCAAAATAATTTAGAGGAGAGTGAAAATATTAATGATCAACCTAATTATATTCCTACAAATATTTTTGATCCAGGTCAATGGAAAACTATTGATATAAAATTAAGAGATTTGTTAGTAGAAAATGGTCCAATAAGAGTTGATGATCTAAACTTTCCAATAGATAAGAACTCTAGACATTTTTCTACTACGCATTATATTCGAAAATTATCAAATGGGGAGAAACATGATAGAAAATGGTTAGTGTATTTGAAAGACCTAGATAAAGTATTTTGTTTTTGTTGCAAGTTTTTAATTCAAAATCTAATACAAATCAACTAGCTAATGGAGGAACTAAGGATTGGAAAAATATTAGTTCTATTCTTAAAAATCACGAAACAACCAATGAGCATATTATTAATAATATGAATACTTGAATTGATTTAGAACTAAGATTATTGAAGAATAAAACAATTGATAAAAATGTCCAAGAACAAATTAAGAAAGAGAAAGATCATTGGAAACAAGTGTTATTAAGAATAATAACAGTGGTAAAAAATCTTGGTAAAAATAAACTGGCATCCTGAGGAAAAAACGAAAAGATCTATCAAGAAAATAATGGAAATTTTTTAAGTATAATTGAAATGATTCCAGAATTTGATCCAATAATGCAAGAACATGTTCGACGTATTCAACATGGTGCAATCCATAATCATTATCTTGGACATAATATACAAAATGAAGTGATACAATTATTAGCAAATGAAATTAAAAGTAAAATTATAAAAAAGATTAAAGAAGCAAAATACTTTTCAATTATACTTGATTGTACCCCTGATGTAAGTCATCAAGAACAAATGACTCTCATACTAAGATGTGTGGATATTTCAATAAGTCTGATAAAAATAGATGAACATTTTGTGGAATTTTTAAAGGTAGATAATACTTCTGGAAAAGGACTTTTCAATGAAATTATAAATGCAATAAAAAATCTTGAACTTGATATTAATGATGTACGTGGACAAGGATATGATAATGGGTCTAATATGAAAGGGAAAAAACAAGGGGTACAAAAAAGAATTCTTGATATAAATCCTAAAGCATTTTACACACCATGTGGTTGTCATAATCTCAACCTTGTCCTATGTGATATGGCTAATTCTTGTCCTAAAGCTATATCTTTTTGGAGTAGTACAACGTATATACACACTATTTTCTTCTTCCACAAAGTGATGGAAAATTTTACAAGATAATGTGACAGGTTTAACTCTTAAGCCATTGTTACAAACACGTTGGGAAAGTCGAATTGAAAGTGTGAAAGCAATAAAATTTCAAGTTCTAGAAATAAGAGATGCTTTGTTACAATTGGCAAAAACAAGTGAAGATCCTAAAACAAAAAGTGAAGCTGATTGTTTAGCAACATATGAGATTGAAAGTTTTGAGTTTTTGCTAGGTATGACTATTTGGTATGACATATTATTTGCTGTTAACTCTATTAGTAAAAATTTACAATCGAAAGACATGCATATTGATGTTGCTATAGATCAATTAAAAGGTCTCATGTTTTTTTTAAAAAAATATAGAGAAGATGGATTTACATCTGCTATGAATTCATCTAAAGAAATTGCAAC
This sequence comes from Notholithocarpus densiflorus, assembly GCA_030021035.2. Taxonomy (NCBI): domain Eukaryota; kingdom Viridiplantae; phylum Streptophyta; class Magnoliopsida; order Fagales; family Fagaceae; genus Notholithocarpus; species Notholithocarpus densiflorus. Next base: position 5,986,481 of record JARYZH020000016.1, on the reverse strand, counting down.
CAAAATGGAAATAGAGCCTATATTTCGTGAAAAACGTATAATTCGTAGGAAGAAACAGTTTGATGAGAATGTCAATGATGAGACAACACAATCCGCTGAAGAATATTTTAGAATTAATTATTTTTTATATATAGTAGATCAAGCTATTTCTTCAATTGAAAGTGGGTTTGAACAATTTCAAATATATGAAAATATTTTTGGTTTTTTATATAATTTTGAAAAACTAAAATCACTAGATGATGATAGTTTGAAAAACAATTGTCTAAATCTTGAATGTTTTCTCACACATGAAACTTATTCCGATATTGATGGTTTAGATTTATTTTCAGAACTAAAAGTTTTAAAAGAAGTTTTGCAAAGAAATGAAAACTCTCCAATTAATGTACTAAATTATATAAAGAGGCTAGAATCTTTTCCAAATGCATGTATTGCTTTCAGAATATTACTAACTATACCTGTAACAGTTGCTTCCGCAGAAAGAAGTTTTTCAAAATTAAAATTAATAAAATCCTATTTAAGATCAACTATGTCACAAGAAAGATTAAGTGGATTAGCCATATTATCAATTGAAAAAGGAATGTTGGCGGAACTTGAATGCAAAAATTTAATTAGTAATTTTGCCTCTCAAAAAGCAAGAAAAATAAATTTTAATTGAAAAAAATATATGAATTTATAATTAAATATAATAAAAGGCCCCATTTAAAGCTTTCGCCTAGGGCCTCCAAATTCGTTGAGCCGGCCTTGTTGGTATGTGAAGCTAGAATCATAAATTATTATTAGTTTATTGATTCAGTTTTAAAGAAAAAAAAAACTTTAAAGTTCTTGTCATTATAATCATTTTATTGAGCAAGACTACTTCATGCGCATGTTAATATACAACAAATTCATAAACTATTCTAGGTTATTTTTTCTTCAAAATAAGTTTTGGCACTAACAAATTGATAAATGTTGTTATAGATTGATGTTGCTGAGGCTAATTAGAAGAAAGGTGAGATCGGATCAAAGGAGCGCGAAGGCCTAACATTGATCACAAAATGCAGCCGAAATTGACGCCGAGACTAAGATCATAACGACTTAAAGGCTAGGAGAAGCCCAAAAGGAGGAAATTAGTGTTAAGACCGGTGTGGAACTATATAAGAACCAGAAGGAAGCTGACTTGGCCGAGTCAAAGGCCGAACTGGCCACAAAAAATGCCAGGTGGTCTCAAGACTCTCAGTTGGCGGAAGTGGAGTCTGCAAAGGCAGTGGCCCTAAGGGAGGTTGAGTTGCAAACTAAGGTGGAGAAGAAGAAGGTGTTGAATCAGACTGAGAAACTTAGGGTAGAATTGCTGAGCAAGGCAGCTGTGGAGTATGAGACTAAGGTATGTGACACTACTATAATCTTGTTTTGCCTTTGGTTTTTTGTGTTTTTGATGTGTTAGTTTATGAGTTTCTCCTTCAATCATGTGAAAATTTGGATGGTTTATGTTTCAAGTAAAGAAAGAGGATTAACAGGGCTCATAGATAGAGCTATAGTTGGGAGGGGTTCCCATACACCTCTAATTTCTAAAGATAAAGACTTAATATTTGTCACAACCTAAATCCAAAAGGGTCCAATGTAACGCCCCAGGTACACAAAAAAAAAAAAAAAAAAAGTCAGAATTTTATGGCTCATATGTGACCCCACCTACCCCCTTAATTCCCCACCACTCATTTCTCTCAAAATATCTCTCCCTCCCTCTTTGGCCGGCTAGCTCTCTTCTTCTTACTTTGTTCCCTTTTTCTTTTCATTTTCTCTCAAACACTCATCTCTATCACTCCCTCACACTCTCCCACGGTACCTACTCCATACCACCATCTCCACCATCATTTTTCCGGCAAGGTCACCGGAAAATTCTTAGGAACCTCTAAGCATCTTCATCCCTTTTACTTGAGGTAAAGATTTCTAATCTTTTTGATGGGTTTTATGCTTTTGCTAGAGGTTCCCTTTATCTAAGCTTTGATAATAATATTCATGTGATTTATGAGCTTTGGAAGTGATATTCATGTATTTATATGTATGAGTTTTGTATTGGTGGAATTATTTGATGAGTGAGTTTATAGTTTTTACAATGGTGACCGTCTAAGTGGTGAAGATTTGGGGGTTTTCTCTTTTTAATGTGAAATAAATGGTGAATATAATTTTTACTAATTATTTGGAGCTAGTTAAAGATTCAAATTGTTTGTATTGGAGGATATTATGATTTTTGGTATCATGGGTCTCTTGTTGACGTGGTATAAATCTTGTGGGAAGTACTTATAAGCTGTTGAGGTTTTGATGTTAGAGATAATATCTTGAATGACTTTATAAGTTTATAAATGGGAGTCTATGCCTTGTAAATTAAATTGTTGGGTAACTTTGGAAGTAGGATACATTACTTGTGAGGTTAAATACTTAGGCTTGCCTAATTAATTTGTAGCTAGATACAATTTCAAGCTTTATGCTTATTGTGATAGGTTTGCTTGATATTGTTTAGGTTCTAGCTTATCTCCTAGCTTTTTAATGGGATTTTTGGAAAATAATCATGTTGCATAAACGTTGTTTTTGGGTTAAACACGTTTTTGGAAACTACTTATGGAAACTATATTTTCCTAAAAACTATTGTGTCGTAACCTTAAATGTATATGGCTATTTATGAATAGTGCATCATATTTGGTAATGTATATGGGGAAATGCATGATTTGTTAGCATGGAAAAGATAAGCATCTTTTATAAAATTCTTGGGAATGGATTTTATGGATTTATTGCATTATTTGCAAATTCCAAAGATGTTTTGTTTTGACTTGTGATATTTGGGAAATTGATAGAAAATCTTATTCACAAGAAATGATTTTTGAAAACTTGAGAATCTTGTGAATATATTGGGTATTTCAAAGGTTTTTGTGAAACTACTTGAAATTGAACTGTGTTTTAATTTCATGTAAACTGTGAGCTCTTTATGTTTTTACCCTTGGGCTGTGACATGTGATTACCCAGCCAGATGCCGTAGTCTTTGTGACATTTGTATCTTGGCACCTCGTCTTTGTGGCGGATTGATGTTTTTGTGGCATAACTGATGTCTTCGTGGCATAATTGATGTCTTCGTGGCATAACTTGATGTCTTCGTGGCATAACTTGATGTCTTTGTGGTGTACCTAACGTCTTTATGGCAGCTTGTCATGTGGCCTTGGGTTGGATTTTCAGGTTTTAAAAGGGTGTTTTGATAGCTCACAGTAAATAGTATATAGTTTCATGCTGAAATATTTTGAGAAAGCTTGGTGCTATATTCTTTTAATCATTCTTGTCAATTTATTAACAAAAATGGATTTGTATGATCCTAATGGAAATTCCCAAATTATAACACGTTTTGTAAATTGCTCATTATCATGAAACTTGCATTTCCCCCACCCCCATTAATTATGCTACTTACTAAGCTCTGTCTCATCCCATTCTTTTACAAACTTTTTCAGAGTAGGTAACGATTGTTTTGAGACAGGTTTTTGTGGCTAGCAGTAGTTAGACTAACTACTATTGGATGCTGGACTTTTGTTATGGTGATATTTAGATATACATCCTAGAATAGGCTTGAGTCATTCTTTTGTATTTGATAGTGGTGATGGCTTTTATTCCCACTGATGGGACAAGTTGATGATATGCAATTATATTTATTTAGACCTCCATTCTTTTGTAGCTAATGGTAATTGTAATTATTGCATAGAGCTCTGACTTACTTTAGGAGTATTGTTAATGAAATTATTATGATAATTCTTGATGTTGGTATTTGACATGAATTATTTGCAATAAATTGTCAAAAATGAAAAATATATAGGTACCTGTATATTTTTCCTTTTTGACAAATCAATCCAAATAATCCATACCAAGTACCAACATCAAGAATTTTCATAATAATTTCATTAAAGATACTCCCAAAGTAAGTCAGAGCTCTATACAATAATTATAAGGACCATTGGCCACAAAAGAGTGGAGGTCTGAATAAATATAATTACATATCATCAGCTTGTCCCATCAGTGGGAATAAAATCATCACCACTACTATTAGATACAAAAGAATTTGCCAAACCTACTCTAGGATGTACATCATCTAAATATCACCGTCACAGAAGTCCAGCCTCCATCAGTAGTTAGTCTAACTACTGCTAGCCACAAAAACCTGTCTCAAAATGATCGTTGCCTACTTTAAAAAAGTTTGTAAAAGAATTAGATGAGACAGAGTCTAGTAAGTATCATCAGCTTGTCCCAACAGTGGGAATAAAGTCATCACCACTACTATTAGATACAAAAGAATTTGTCAAGCCTACTCTAGGATGTACATCATCTAAATATCACTGTCACAGAAGTCCAGCCTCCATTAGTAGTAAGTTTAACTACTGCTAGCCACAAAAACCTGTTTCAAAATGATTGTTGCCTACTCTAAAAAAGTTTGTAAAAGAATTAGATGAGACAGAGCCCAGTAAGTAGCATAATTAATGGGGGTAGGGGAAATGCAAGTTTCATGATGATGAATAGTTTACAAAGCATGTTCTAATTTGGGAATTTCCAAATTAATTCTACAAAACCATTTCCAAAAATAATATGACAAGAATGATTAAAATGATACGACATAAAACTTCTCAAAATGCTCGCATGAAACTAAATACTATATTTTGTGAGCAATAACAATACAATTTCAAACCCAAGGCCACATGACAATGCCGTTACAAAGATAGAACTAATCTGCCGTCACAAAGACGGAATTAATCTGGCGTTACAAAGATAGAACTCATCGCTGACACACAGTCGAAACTAAATATGCCATCACAAAGACGAAACTCATCGCCGTCACAAAGACGAAACTCAATAACCATCACAAAGATGGGTGCTAAGATACTAATGTCACACAGACTATAGTATTTAGCTAGGTAATCATCGGGTAATCACATGTCATAGCACATGGGTAGAATATAAAGGGCTCACAAATTACCTTTAATTCAAAATACGTAATTCACTTCCAAGTAGTTTCATAAAATATTTGAATAGCCAAGATATTCACAAGGTTCTCAAAGCCTTCAACTCATTTCTTTTCAAAAAGATTTTGTATTAACTTCCCAAATAACATAGGTCAAGATAAACATCTTTATATTTTGCAAATAATGCAATAAATCCATAAAATTCATTCTCAAGAATTTAATCAAAGATGCTAGTCTTTTCTATGCTAACAAATCATGCATTTCCTCATATGTAATAAGAAATATGATGCACTTTCAATGCTTCATGCATTTTCCATAAATGATTAACAATAATAGTACACATATTACATTTTAGGAAAACCATGAATAATGTTCCAAAATGGGTTTGACCATATAATACTTTAGTGCAATAATGATTCCATTTTAAAAATCCCATTAAGAAGCCACTTACCTCGCAACCCGCAAAAGCCTAATTTTCCAAGCTCCAAATGAGATTAGCTAGAACCTAAACAATACCAAGCAAACCTATTACAATAAACATAAAGCTTGACATTGCATTTAGCTATGAATTAGAGATTGCTAACTAAGCAATTAATTAGGCAAGCGTAGTATTTAACCTCAAAAATAATGTATTCCACTTCCAAGGTTTCTCAACTAATTTACAAGGTATAGACTCCCATTATACTCATAAATCATTCAAGGTATTATCTCTAACATCAAAACCTCAACACCTTATGAGTAGTTCCCACAAGATTTATATAATATCATCAAGAGACCCATGACACCAAAATCATAATATTCTCCAAGACAACAATTAGAATCTTTAACTAGCTCCAAATAATCAATAAAAATTATATTCACTATCTATTTCATATTAAAAAGCCAAAACCCTCAAATCTTCACCACTTATATAACCACCATTGTAAAAACTATAAACCCACTCATCAAATAATTCCACCAACACAAAACCCATACATATAAACACATGAATATCACTTCCAAAACTCATAAATCACATGGATATCATTATCAAAGCTTAGATTAAAGAACCTCAAGCAAAAGCATATAAACCTAGCAAAAAGATTAGAAATTATTACCTCAAATAATAGAGATGAGTAGGCCTTAGTTTTTTCCTATGGAGTTTTCCGGTAAACTTTGCCGGGAAAATGATGGTGGAGGTGGTGGTGAGGAGATGTACCGGTGGGAAAGTGAGGGAGTGTGAGAGAGGAGTGTGTGTGTTGTGTTTGAGAGAAAAAAAATGAAAAAGAAAAAGTGGAGAGGACCCTAGCTAATTGACCGGCCAAGAGGGTGAGATATGAGATGATATTGGTGAGATTGTGTGGTTTAGGGGAGTGGGGTATGTAGGGGTCACGTGGGCTTCTCAAAAAATCCGCCACTTTACTTTCTTTTCTTTTTCTTTTTTTAAAGGGCTGGGAGATTACAATATCACTTCACTAAAATGTAATTTGTAATTGAATGATACTTCCTTTTTTTTTTTTAGAAATAATTACAACATGCTGCTAACCCCGCAGCTCGAACCCTTTCCCCCCTAGACCCCCAAGCACTTTGTGCATGGGGAGGTGCCAATTCAGCTACAAGGCCTTTGGCGATACTTCCTTAATAAATCATTTTGTAGGACAACTTAGAATACATTAAGATATCTTTTTTATATTTAATGTGGGGAAGTAAGCTTCACCATTTACCAGTTTCATAGTCTGTATGAATTTAATAATTGTATACCTTTTTAAATTATAATATGACTGATTCCAATCCTGTCTTTGGAAATCACTCAACCATTAATATTGAGATTGATATTATCTGATAAAGAATACAAAATTTTACTTCAAAAAATAAACAAAGCATGCTTCTACTTCTAATAAAAAATAAGATAAAGAAAATATGCATGGTAATACTAGTTGTTATGTTATGTTAGTAAATTGGTTCACTTTATGATTTTATGTTTATATTTGGGGCTTACAAGTCTTGTACACCATCCAAAAACCCATGATAAGGAATCGATTTTTGTTGTTAATATGTGAAACATTGATGATATAGGTGCAAGAGTCAAATTGGGAACTGTGCAAGAAACAAAAAGCAGCAGAAGCAGTTCTGTATGAGGCATAGAAAGCTACTGAGGCATAGAAGGCAAGTGCAGATGCAAATTTCTATGCCTGCCAACAAGTTGCGGAGAATGAACTGTATGCAAAGAAGAAAGAGGCTGAAATGAATTATACTCTCCCCATGTAGGAGCCCCTTCCTCTTGACCATCCCTCGAGTCCTCCTTCCCTTCCTAATGGCTTTTCCTTTCACTATCTCTACAAACACCCCTCTGTGCTCACCTCCAATCCCCATAACCTATAACCTCGACCTCTCTTCAATGGACCAAAACGTGATTGAGGGCCTCCAACATCTTTGCCTCATGAAGGATGAAGAAGTGGACATCCCTATCACAACCATGAACAGATCAGACCTCATGGAAGAATGTGCTCTAAGCCTTTTTGGCAAGCTCCTTTCGGACAAGCATAAGAACAAACAGGCCTTAAAGAGCACCCTTAGAGCTGCCTGGAAAATGGGTTCTGATCTAAGAATAGTAGATGTTGGAAATGATATCTTCCAGTTCAAGTTCACCTCAGAATATCAGATGGAATGGGTTGAGAGAAACAGCCCTTGGAATTTTGACAATAACTTACTGCTCCTGTGCAGATGGAGGAAAGGCCTCTCAATCTCCAACATAGACTTCACCCACTCGCCCTTCTGGGTTCAGATTTGGGGCCTCCCTTTTGAGAACTTGTCTGAGGATGTTGGAAGAGACCTAGGGAACAGCTTGGGTCGTTACATTGAGACCGATAAGCAATCACGATTATTCGAGCAAGCACGATTCATGAGAATCCGAGTCAATTTACCATTCAACAAACCTCTCCGAAGAGGAGGCAACATAGTAAATCTTGAAAGAGGGAAGACTTGGGTCACCTTCAAGTATGAGAGGCTCCCCACCTTCTGCTACCAATATGGATGGCTCGGTCATGATGAAAAACACTGTCCAAAACACCCCTTCACTCCTAACTCTCCCAAAATTATGGAGATTGGATGAGGGCAAGTGGAAACCAAAAGGGTAGCTTTGAAAAATCCAAATCCCAAAACAGTTGGGGTTTCAATGAAGAGCGATCAGGAAAATCAAGTGACAGATCAGTGCCGGCGATGGTAACCTCATCAAACCTGGATTCAAGGTGACTAGCAAGGACAGAAATTCAAATTTGCAATCAGAACGGAAAAGGCGCAGTGCTCGAGGTTCTTGGTGGGCTCAAAAGGACAACCTTATAGGCAGAGGAAAATCAGGGATGTAACCCGACAGAAAACATTGACATGTTGCCTAGATTGGAGGGCCCCCCACGTGATTAGCACAATATAGGAGCCTCGGGTAGAGATGCCAGAGATGAGTCCTCACTTGTGGGCCTTCCCAGTTCACCCCTCCACGAGGCCCAAGAGATCACTAGTCCTCTAAAGCCCATCACTGAGATTATAACCCCCATGGAAAATCCCGAATCCCCATCAGGCCCAAGCCAAACCAAGCAACCCAAAGGCAAAAGTAACTGGAAAAGGATAGCTCGGGAAAAAGGGAAACAGGCCTAGGGAGTCTCTATGCAAGCAAATGAGAACCTGTTAGGGTCCAAAAGGCCAGGTAAGTTGGACTTCTCAGTTGAGTTAGAAGAAAATCATCCCCTAAAAAGGCATTGCGTAAGCCCCCCTACAAGCTTAGTTGCCTTACCAGTCAGATCGGCGGTGGCTGCTAGGCAGCAATGCCGGGCATAATGAATTCCATATATTGGAACTGTCGGGGAATTAGGAACCCCCAGACAGTGTTTGCGTTGCCCAACTATGTGCGACGATGGAATCCCTATATTGTCATCTTGGTGGAGACTAAATCAAAGGTAAAACATATGGAGAAAATTAAATTAAATTTGGGGTTTTCTAACGGCCTAATTGTCCCCAGTCAAGGCCGAAGTGGAGGCTTAGCCTTTCTCTGGTCAAAGGAAATCAACTTAGAAATCATATCCTTCTCTTAACACCACATCGACGCCATCACTGATCAAATAGAGATTTACTGGTTTTTATGGCCACCCAGAACCCCATATGAGGAAGGAATCCTGGAACCTTCTCACTTATCTAAATGCCTAATATTCTTTACCCTGGTTTTGTTGCGAAGATTTTAATGAAATTTTATCTGTGTCTGAAACATCAGGTGGAGCCCAGAGATCACAGAGGCAAATGGAAGGCTTCCATGATGCCGTGAATGCTTGTGGCTTCCAAGACCTGGGCTTCTCAAGTCCGAAATTTACGTGGTGCAATATGCAAGAAGGTAGCAATAGAGTCTACCTTCGACTGGACAGAGCCTTTGCCAACTCAGAATGGCTTAGTCTCTTCAAGGATGCCAGGGTCTGCCACCTGGTTGAGTCCACCTTAGACCATTGCCTCCTAAGAATTACGGACTCATGCTCCTTGCCTTCTAGAAAATGCCGCTTCCATTTTGAAGCCATGTGGGCAAAGAGAGAAGACTGTCAAGAGATCATTGAAGCTGCTTGGAATGGGGAAAACTCATTGAATACTCCTGAAGGAAATGCTTCCAACCTTAGCCGTTGCGCATCATAATTAACTACATGGAATAAAAGTGTGATTGGTAACATCCCAAGGAAAATCCAGGAAAAGAGGAAAGCTCTCAACAACCTCACTGCCCAAGATATGGCTCTCATGGAGTAGCAATTAATGAAATCAGGAAAGAAATTAATGACCTTTTGGATAGTGAGGAGATTTTATGACATCAACGCAGCAAAATTCATTAGTATAGAGAGGGAGACAGAAATACAAAATTCTTCCATACTAGAGCTTCTGACAGAAGGAAGAAGAACACTATTTTGGGCTTGTGGAACGATGAAGGCAGATGGTGTGATGACAATGACAGTATCTCGGCTATTGCACTAGCCTACATTTAGAAAATCTACACTACTATCTCACCTAGTGGTATCCAGGAGATCACCAATGCCATCCCTACACGAGTAATAGCGGAGATGAATGCCGAGCTCACCAAAACCTTCACCAGCGAAGAAGTCACAAGAGCTCTCCAACAACTCCACCCTACCAAGGCCCCGGGACCCGACGGTATGTCTGCCATTTTCTTTCATAAATATTGGAGCTTTGTGGGTTCTGATGTCAACACCATGGTGCTGAATGTGCTTAACCTCAATATGTCTATAGCGGAACTCAACAAAACCAACATCTCCCTTATTCCAAAATCCAACAACCCCACCAAAATGACAGAGTTTTGGCTAATCAGTTTATGTAATATAGTGTACAAGCTTATCTCCAAGGTTCTGGCCAATCGCCTTAAAGTCATCCTCCCCCATGTTATCACGGAGAACCAAAGTGCTTTTACCTCATAAAGGTTGATCACAGACAACGTATTGGTTGCATTTGAGCTCATGCACTACTTGAACCACAAAACTGAAGGCAAGGAGAGCTTCATGTCCATTAAACTAGATATGAGTAAGGCGTTTGATAGGGTGGAATGGGGCTTCGTTAAGGGTGTCATGGAAAAATTAGGCTTTGAAAGGAAATGGGTTAACCTCATCATGCAGTACATCTCCTCATTCTCATACTCGGTGATCATCAATGGTGAGGCCTATGGCAACATCACCCCCTCTAAAGGCCTTCACCAAGGCGACCCGTTCTCCCTTGGACTTTTCCTCCTATGTGCCGAGGGTCTTTCTGCTCATCCACCAAGCAGCTAGGTACCAATCACTCAATGGCATGTCCATCTGTAGGGGCTGCCCTACAATCACCCACCTTTTCTTCGCAGACGACAGTCTGCTGTTTTGCATGGCAAACACTTCGGAATGCATGGAGTTAATCAACATCCTTAATGCCTATGAAAAGGCCTCGGGTTAGAAAATCAATGCAGACAAGTCATCGGTCTTTTTTAGTCTGAACACTCCTTCTGAGGTTAAAGAAGAGATCCTGAGGATTCTTGGTCCAATGCAAGACACTAGGCATAAGAAATACCTTGGTCTCCCCTCGCTAATAGGGAAATAAAAAAATCAGGTGTTTGCTGAAATTAAAGAGAGGGTGGGGAAGAAGCTGGCTGGCTGGAAAGGAAAGCTTCTCTTTATCGAGGGTAGAGAAATTCTCATCAAGGCCGTTGCTCAAGCCGTTCCAATGTATACCATGAGCTGCTTCCAATTACCTTAAACACTGTGTGATGACCTTGAACGAATGATGAGAAATTTTTGGTGGGGCCAAAGGAATCAATAAACAAAATTGGCTTGGGTAAGTTGGAAGAAGATGTGCAAATCCAAGCTCTTTGGTGGTATGGGCTTTCGAAATCTCCAAGCCTTCAACTTGGCATTATTAGCCAAACAAGGGTGGCAGATTCTCTCAAACCCCAACTCCTTAGTGTCACGGGTTTACAAAGCAAAATACTTTCCCCATGATGATGTCCCGAACTCTAAGAAAGGCAGCAACCCAAGTTACGCGTGGAGGAGTATCCATAACAGTCTGGAGATTATAAGAAAAGGCACCCGGTGGAGGGTGGGAAACGACAAAAGGATCCATATTTGGGAGGATAGATGGCTCCCAATTTCGACCACTCATAAGGTGATCTCCCCCCCAAAACCCTTTGACAACTTCCCAATGGTGTCCTCACTCATCGATGAAGATATCAAATGGTGGAAACTAGACCTTGTAAAGTCCCTATTTCTTCCATTTGAAGCTAACACCATCCTCAGAATTCCTATTAGCTACAGCCTTCCGGAGGATAGTCTAATCTAGTTGGGGAACAAAAGTGGATCTTTCACTGTCAAGAATGCCTATTACGTTGCTACTAAGGTGGTTGAACAATATGAGTCGGGGGAAAGCATATCTAACAGCTCAGACCCACCTTTTTGGAAGAAAATCTGGCAGCTCAAAGTCCCACCTAAGGTCAAAATTTTTGCTTGGTGTGCCTGCATGAACGGACTTCCCACCATATACAATCTCTGCTGGAGAGGTTTGAACTCTCCTGGGTTTTGTCCTTTATGTGATAAAAGTATGGAATCCAATTCTCACGCCCTTCTGCATTGTAATCATGTAAGACAAACTTGGGCCTTGTGGTAGGACTGCCCGATGGACATTACAGCCACTGAAATGGACATTATTGACATCGCAAGCCAATTCATCGAGAAAGGGACCTTCAGGGAGTTGGATATCTTCTTCATGACTACTTGGACCATTTGGGGAAATAGGAACCAAGCCATCCACAATGATGCAGGTATCCCTCCATTGCAAGCGTGGGAATCAGCAAGAAGAGTCTTACCTGGTTTCAACAATGCCTGCATCCAGCCCCCCCTAACGCAACCTACTCCCCACCATAAATGGATAGCCCCCCACTAGGCTTCTTTAAGGTTAATGTAGATGGAGCAACTTCAGATAATGGGAGGAACTCTTGCATAGGTGTAATCATCAGAGACTGCTCAGGCAACCCCATCGGAGCTTTAAGCAAACCCCTCCCATCAGACTTTTCTGCTAAGGTGACTGAGGCGTTTTCGCTTCAAAGATGCAGATTTCTTGAGCCATCTTCGAGTCAGACGCTCTATAAGTGATTCAAGCTCTAACCTCGGGAGACTTAGGTGGTGAGGTTGGTCATATCCTTCATGATATCAAGTCTTCTTCGCACTCCTCATATTATTCCTTTAAGCACTTGAAAAGGGACGGCAACAGAGCAGCCCATGCGTTAGCCAGGGAAGCTAAACTCTTGGGCCAAACTCAGATATGGAAGGGTGTCACCCCCCCTCCCATTCAGAAAATTCTTAGGGATGATTTGTTGTAATTTCTCTTGTTGTTTATTGCCTGTTTCCTTGCTCTGTTGTAATTCAATTTCAAGTTGGAATGATACTCTTCCAAGTTTACCATTAAAAAAAAAAAAAAGAGTCTGAAGGGATCACTGCACTCGCACAAGCTGAAGGCTTTTACTTGAACACCCCATTGAAACAACTGGGAGGAAGTTACACTTCACTAAGGGACTACATGATGGTCAACAAGAATATGTACCAGGACATTGCCAGGATTAATGCTCAAGCAGTGAATGGAATGCAGCCCAAAATAAGTGTTTGGTCCAACGGAAAAGGTAGTGAAGATGGTTCATATGGGCCAATGAAGGATGTTGCTGGGATATATTATATATAGCATGTTGCCACCATTGCTAAAGACTCTGCATGAGCAGGCTGGTATGCTTCCACCGGCTTGGCTAGCCACATTGAATGATGCTACTCAATGAATCTAATTAGAGTGTTTGGTTTTATAGTACTACGAAAACAATGCTATGTGTTTCAAAAACAGAAAACAATGCTATGATAAAACTTGCTAACGTTTGTTTAGATTGACTTTTATGTAGAGGGCAAGGAACATTGTGTAAACATAATTTTTTTTTTATTAGTATGCTCTTCTTATATATCAGTTTGTTTGGTAGTTTATTCTCCAAAAAAAAAAAAAAAAAAAAAAAGTTTGTTTGGTAGTAATTTAATTTGAGCTGATATGGATCAGTTTGCTACTTTCAGTTAATTTATGGTACCTTTGGCTTTGTTGTTTAATTTTATCAGTTATTATCACTATTGTTATGATTATATGATAGGTAATGTGAAACCATTGAGGCACATGTATGAAATAGATTACTTTTAAGTAAATTTCTTAGGCTCTCAGCCCTTGGGCATTCTCTTAAGGGGTGTTTGGTTTGCTTGATGCTACATCAAGTGTAATGCTATATTTTTGTAATCTTTAATTCATGTAATGTGATTAAAGGAGTGTAACATTATAATGTTTGGTTCATTAATTAAATTCCCATCACATTTTGAATATATAATATTGCTTTATTTGGTTAATTTCTATAAATGTTCTCTGAAATAACTTTACCAAATTTTATTAAAAAAATTTATAAGTAACCAAAAAATTACTAATGAAAAACATTTTTATAATTTTATTTACTTTCCTCCACTTTCTCACCAATCAAACAACCAATACAACTCAGATTAGAAAAAAAAAAAAATGACTTTCTCATCAACCAAATAATTACAATCTTCCATTTCATAATAAAATAACCACAAAACATCCAAACTACGAGTGTGTTTGGGAAGTGATGAAAGTTGAAACTTATTAAAGTTTTTAACTTATTTTTGTTACTATTCATGGGTTCCATTGCACTTTTTGGTACTATTCATGAGTCTCACTATACTATTCAGCTAGTTTTTAGTTTTTTTCTACAGTATTTTCAACAAAAAGTTTTCAATTTCAGCTAAATAAGTAGTTCCCAAACGGACTCTACATTCCATTTTCACTTTCCCATATTTTTTCACAAACCAAACAACTTAGATCTAAGACAAATCAAAAAAAAATTTCTCAAATCCTCCCACCTCCACCACCACCAACACCACCGCACAAACCACCATGAGTGATTGTGACAGAGCTCCCAACCAGCTCGTTCATCACCTCCTCCATGGGTCCACACCTGCACCACCACAAATCTTAAGATTAATTTAGCTCCGATTTGGAGCTTTCTTCATCTTGATACCCAGCACTACCAAATCGGAGAAGACGATGTGATAGAAAAGAAAGAAAGGGATTTAAAATTCACAAAGCTAGAGAGAGAGAGAGAGAGAGAGAGAGAGAGAGAGAGAAATTGTCCATTGTGGTCTGTGATGGAGGGGGCAGAGAGAGAGAGAGACGACCATGGATTGATCTAAAGAGAGAGTGGCTAGGGTTTCAACTTTGAATGGGATGAGAGAGAGACTAGGGTTTGAATTTGATATGAGAGAGAGAGAGAGAGGCTGGCGTTTGATGAGAGAGAGAGGAGGCTAGGGTTTGATAAATTTACATTAGGATAATTTTGTAAATAAAATTTATTAGTAAGATTATCATCATTTAAGAAGGTGATGTAATATATTTTGAAATCTTAGATTATGGTAATGTTAGAAAAAAAATCAAGTGAATCAAACATCTTAATGTCACATTACCGTAATGTACATCACATTAAGGGCACATCACGGCGAACCAAATGCCCCCTAAGAGTTGTATGATTCAGGGTCAAAGAAACGAAACCCCCCCCCCCCCCCCCACCACCCCCCCAGCAAAAAAAAAAAAAAAAAAAAAATTCAAAGAGGGAGATTTGACACCAAAGATTGCAAGCTTGAAATGACAATGGAGAAAGAAAAGAAAAATACTAATAGAAAATGAAATAGAAATATAAATAGATTTGGTTGGTGATCATCAACGAGCAGCAGGTTGAGTATTTTTTTTTTAATTTTTAATTTTATTTTTTTATCGTGCTTGAGTCTTTGAAGAGAGAGAAATTTACCTAAATTTTCAACTTGTCATTTTTTTTTTTAAAAATTTAATGAAGCCCACGTGACATATTATAAGACAAAAAAAAAAAAAAAAAATTTTAATAAGAGTATTAGTCACATCATTTTTTTTCATCAACTACTTAACCATAGGGAACTTTTAGATACAATACCAAAAGATTAAGGATTAAATTGATATATTTAAAAGTTTAAGGACCAAATTAACATACATCATAAACATTAAGAACTAGATATGTAATTAATCTGAATTCCTACCGGTGTAAGTATAATAGTAAGACTTCAACTGGGATTGGGATTGCCTTTTGGCGGCTGGTCTGATAATTACATATATACTTTCTTTCTTTCTTTCGGTCATAGGGTTCTTACATTTGTGTTCGTGTTCCTCACGACTAGTTCTCATAGTTCATCAATATGGAAGCTTCACAACCAAAACAGCCTGAAACGCAAAAGAAGAAAAGAGTCCGAAAAACATCATTCAAGCTGAGAAACCCAACTCTGAAGAAGAAAGCCATGGAACTCTCTGCACTGTGCGACATCCCAGTTTGCGTGATATCTTATGATGCGGCTGAAGGGGCTGATGGCAAAGCTGAGACGTGGCCCGAAAGCCGAGACGACGTGAAAGCCTTGATTCACGACTACAAAAACTACCATGGAGTACATAAGAAATTTTCTCTTGTTAATAAGAAAAAAGGGTACAATGAAATCAAGAAGAAAGATGTTGATTCTAGCCATGAACACAAGCCAGAGGAGTTTAAAAGGGTTTTAGCCATGTGGAAAGCATGGCTTAATGAACAACGACATGATGAGAAGTCATTGGAGAGTTTTTGGACTTTCTTTGACTCTATGGTTTGTACTATGAACAAGAGGATAGAATTGCTTAGGATGAAAAGGAATAGTAACTATGAGGTGGGAAGTAGTAGTGGTAGTGGTAATAGTGGTAGCAACAATAATAGAATTCATGAATTTGATTTGAACAACTGAGGATATATATATCACACGCAGTGAGCCTCTGCCTTAAGCCAAGAAGATTTGGTTCCAGAGGTTCAATTTAATTTCAAGCAATTAAGTATTTGTTATTTTATCTTAATTGTTTCAATGTTTTTTTTTTGTTTTGTTTTTTTCTAATTTTCTGATTTGTGGGCAGTACGTACAGTAGTAGTCTTTTGTGTTGATTCTTGATTTTGTGAGCAATAACAGTAGTCTTTTGTCTCAGTCCGGCCGGTTTCCCTTTAAAAAAAAAAAAATTTAATCGTAGGGTCAGCCTTAATAAGGTTTAGTTCAGAGATTGGTTGTTATGTTATCTTGATTCAAAGTTTTTCTTCTATTGTTTCTGATTCAATGTGGGTATGTTATGTGGTAGTCTTTTGTGTCAATTTGATTTCTGATTTTGTTTGATGCTTGTTATTTCCTTTTAAGTTGGCAATTCCCTATTTGTGAGCTACAATATTGTTTGTTATTCAACGTGGCCAGTACGCTTTTGTTTCAGTTTTATTTCTGATTTTGTTTTAGACAATTATATGTTTACATTTTTATTTTAATTGTAAAATGTAAACAATTGTATACGGTTTGTTTAGTACCTGTTTGTTTCGGCTTTTAGAAGCCAAAACGCACTTTTTGAGAGCAAAAATGAAAGTCAGGCGTTTGGTAATGTTTCAAAACATGCTTTCTCAAAAAAGCTGCGTTTTGAAATGCAAAGAATTGAGCCAAAACGTGCGGACGGGTTTGAGGAGTTTTTGCAAACGCAAAAACGCTTTTGATCAATATTACCATTAGAAATGCAAGAAATAACCCAAATTACCCTCATCTCACTAACCACAAAATACATTGAAAACTAAAAAGACAAACACAGAAAATAATAGCTACAATATGCCGGAACCTCCACTGCCAATCTCACTCTCAACAACCCATTCTAAATCTTCCGACATGGCAGAGGTTGAGTAACGAGGAGGAACTCTGATGCATCAATCTAACTTCAATTCCCATTTGGTTTTGGGGTTACGAAGAGAGAGAGGTATTGAAGATTTTTGGTGAAATTAAGAGAAATCACCTATGAAGATCAAGGTGAAGAAGTGCGTGGGTGTGGGCTGTGTGTGGTTGAATTTAGAGAAAAAGAAAAGAATAAAGAAGATTAAGGTGAAGAAGTGCGTGGGTGTGGGCTTTGTGGCTAAATGTGTGGAGGAAAGTAGAGAAAGAGAAAAAGAAAGAAGACAAAAGGTGAAGGGCTGGCTCTTGTGGCTGAGGTAAAACGGAAGGAAAAAAAAAAAAGAAAAAGAAAAAGAAAAGAAAAGGGAAATGGGTTGGTTCGGTGTGGGGGCGTGCCAATATATATATATATATATTAAAAGAATAAAATATATTTGAGTAACTCCAGTTCATAATATTGTGAAAATTTATTGTGAAAATGTCGTGAACATAACACTTTTTGAAAAAAGAAATGTTAAAGACAAATACTTTTTTACAAAATCTTTTATTAAGAGAGTCATTTATTATTAACATGAAGTAATAATAATAATAATTATTATTATTATTAAGAAGAAGAAGAAGTTGATATTAAGTATGAAATAAACTCCTTTATATATATATATATACATTTTGTCCTTTTTGGTAATTTACCACTCAAACCACAACTTTTATAAGTGCTAGCCAAACACTCAGTTTTTTCAAAAAACACTTTTTAACAACTTTTACCAAACACTCAGTTTTTTCAAAAAGTCCAGTTTCATACCGCATTTTTTGAAAACCCCATTTTTTCAAAAAACCCAATTTCAAAAAGCTAAATCAAACTCACCCTTCCTCTGCAACATAAAGTGAATATGAATAGTAAATTTAAAACATAATTTTTCTTTTTTTTAATGCTTGTCATTTTTGTTTTACTTTGAAAATCCCCTAACTTGTGAGCTATAGGTTTTGTGGTACTGTAGTATGCTCATGCTGGTAATCAATTATAGCCACAATATAAATGATTCCCATTGACCCTTCCGATTCCAATTTTAATTTTATGCTCCATATTCACATCAATTAGGGTTGTGCATTTTGTCAGGTCAATAATTTGTTGTTATAATATTTCACTGTGTTGGAAAATTTTATTTTAAATTATATATATCTTAATTTTTTATTATTAGTAGTATTATATTTTTTTAATAAAAAAATAAGTATTATGTGAGTACGATGCATGAATTTACTTATGATTTTATGTAAATAAATTGAAATTATATTAATAATTAGTAAGTCACTTGACACCTAATTAAAGTTATAGTTTTAGGTAAAATAAAATAAATATATTAGTAACTAATGAGTCACATGATAACCAAAAATTCACCTGAGACCATAACATGATCACAAAAAATTCACCAAAACATAAACCACACCATCGATTAAAAAAAAAAAAAAATTGAATGTAGAATTTAATCTAAAATATTTAAAGAGATTGATTTTTTAAATTTATTTAAACCTGAACAATTGAGCTAGATTAAACATGTGGGGTCAACCCTACAAACCAAAAGCAAGCTCCACACAGCATAAAATGGAAAGGCTAAACAAGCTCTATGCATTATAGTTCTTCTATTTCTTAGCTTCTCTACTGGTTTTTTGACTTAACCATTGAAGCCTTCTTGGAGGTGGCCTTGGTTGATTTGAGGTCTTCTTCTTTAACGAGTGACTAGCTTTGTCAAGTAATTCATCACATGCCATTCTCAAAGTAGAAATTTTGATGCGGTTCCATTATCTCTCAAATTTCTCCCACCTACAAAACCCACATATGAACCTAGGAGAAATGGATGATTACTTTGTTCAAATGAAGCATATCAAAAACTTATAATCGATGCGTGGATGTGTCTCATGGACAAACTACATCATAATTAATATTGAGACATGTTTGTAAGAATATTAGTATTGGCATAGTTAAATTTTTAGTCAAATCCTAAGTTATAACTTAAAGAAGATAATTTTTCAATAATCATTCTCTCATTTCTATTTCTCTCTCTTCCCACACCGCCACCCACACTTTTCTCATACCAACTAACCTCCCAAACACGGCAAGGGCGAGGATGGCTCTTCAAAGGAAAGACTTAAGATTAACCATAAGGCTTAAAACAATTCAAAATTCAAGATTCAAAAAGAACAATACCCCTTCATCCATAATCTAATCCTTATTTCTCTGTACAACAATTTAACAAAAACCCAACTCATCTTAACTCAATCAAAGTAAAAATCTCATCTTTCCTACTCCAAGGCACAAATTGTGATCAGGGCATGAATGCAATGATTGTAGAATGTTCCATTGTGAGTTGTGTCAAGATGGTTCTCTGTGGGAGAGAGAGAGCAATAAAACAAAATAAATTAAGATAACTACAAGTTACAATGCTGGTTAGAATCAAGGCTGGCTCAATGTTTTTGGGCACTACAACCAATGTGGACTATGCAACATGTGTTTGAATGATAGATTTAAAATTAGTAGATCTGAATTTTTTCTTTACATGTGTCTATGTTCTAATAAAAAAACAGATCTAGAATACTTTTCTTGAAAGTTTCCTCCTGTTCTAAAGAGAGTGGATTCATAAAGCTCACTTCAAGAATTAATTTTAGATCTATCATTCAAACACATGTTGCATCTCATCATTGTATGTTAATGGGTACTTAATGATCATTTAGAGTCTAGAAGACCGGACTCTGTCCTGGCAAGGCGGGTGTCTAACACTTCATCTTGTAACCTAGCCCTCGAACCATAGATCTTAAGTTCGTAGAGTAGTCTTTATTGTTGGTAGATTGTAACTAGGAAACAAGGCCAGATAATTATTTTACTAGATTGTAACTAGGAAAAAAAGCCATGTATAGTTTCTTTCTATCAATTGTATTTTTTCAGATAAATGAGAACTCGATGTTATTCATGTAATTTTGTTTTTTTGTTTTTAGTTTTTTTTTTCTTTTTTCTTTTTTGTAAAAAAAAAAAAAAAAAAAAAAAAGTGGCGACTTCACATAATCCCAAAAGAGGGGCGCCGATACCTATCTCTTTTGATTGAGAGCACCCAAAAATCCTGGTCTCTCACAATTTTCGTTAAGTGAGTAACGATAGGGACCAAAATGGAACTCTTTTTTCATTTAAGGACTAAAAGCGGTAAAATAAAAAAATAGGGATCAAAATGGAAATATGGTCAAAATGTAGGGACTAAAAGTGTATTTACGCATTCATTAAAATCACATAAACAACCAGGTGGGTATCGTAGAATGACCCGTATAGTATTGTAGACACTTAATTTTGCACCCATAATTTAATCAAGGAGAATGACTTGAATGACCAATCCATATACCCCAAAAATCATAATTACATTACATGCATCAATTTGTTCTTGCATTACATGCATCATTTTGTCTTTGCATTACATGAATAAATTCATTCATTGCATATCATAAAAATGATCTTGAGATTCTAACGATCGCAGCGGTGTTTCCGGTTATCAAATCGGACTATCGGATCGAAAGATATCGCATGATCAAGTTTGCACGGTCAACATGTATTGTGTCTAGGTAGAATCGACCACACATGATCAATTTAAATTAATTCTGTTTGGTTAAACAATTAAAATTAATTAAATAATTTTGTGATTGGTTGATAATTAGTGTTTAAAATAGGGATGCATGCATGGGAATAAAATGGATGATTGGATAACAATAAAACTGTGGATAATTTGAACTTTATCAAGATTTATTTTAGGGTATTTATCTACAAGATAATTTTCCTTAAATATCTTGAATTATCCAAAAAAGAGATGAAAAATCATAGGCGGAGGATGAAAACACGTCTAGGTACAAGGATCGGCCAAAAAACCCTAGAAGAGGAGTCCAAATGGCACCTGAACACGAAAGTGCATTCGGAGCCATAGGGCCAATTCGACACTTTTGGAGTGTCGAACGGCACTCTAAAAGGGCTGAATTTCCCTGATGTGGGCTTTGGCTCAACGGCCTTCGGGTGACGATTATGCATACCCTTTTCGATCTTTTCGCAAAAGGATGCGTTTGGATTCAAACCCTAATTGTCTGTACCTATTTTTTAGAGTCTTCTGGCCTTTATAAATAGAGACTGAACCTCATAATTCAAAACATTTTTTCTACGCTCTGGGAGGCATACGTTTTGGGCTCTCAAATTGCCCATATTTTTTGATCCCTTCTTTGAGTGTTGCTGCTTAAATTAGGGTTTTTAGGTTTCAAAGAGTGCTCATGCAAGAGGTTGTTTCCTTCACCCTTTTTCTTGTGATGTGATGATGCATGTTATATCTCTTTCTTTTTTAAATATCCATAACATGAATGGTAAATTGTTGTTTTGTTAAAGCATGATTGTTTTTTTTTTTTTTTTTTTTTATGTGATTGTTATAATCTTTTTCTTGAATATCAATAAATCTGCATGTGAACAATTATTTTTCTTAAAACAAAACAAATCTGCATCTTTATAAGATATAGATCTGAATTTTTCTCAATACAAAAACAGATCTGCATCTTTATAAGATGTAGATTTGAATTTTTCTTAAAACAAAACAGATCTGCATCTTTATAAGATGTAGATCTGAATTTTTCTCAATATAAAAACAGTTCTGCATCTTTATAAAATGTAGATCTGAGTTTTTCTCAATATAAAAACAGATCTACATCTTTCTTAGATGTAGATCCGAGTTTTCTCAAATAAAAAGAGATCTGCATCTTTATGAGATGCAAATCTAAATTTTTCTCAAATCAAAACTGATTTGCATCTTTCTTAAGATGCAAATCTGATTTTCTTAATACATGCAAATTGTTGAAATAAAGAAAGAGATTGTGTATTATTGTGTTTGTGTTTATTTTGATTCATGATTGCATAAATTTGGATTATGAGTGAAACTCTCTTCTTAAAAAATCTTTTTCATTCTTTGTAAAACATATAACAAAACAGATCTGAATTTTTGTCATCAAAAATCACTTTTTTAAATATAACAAAACAGATTTGAATTTTTGTCATCAAAAATCACTTTTTTTTAGTACTACAAAACAGATATGATATTTTGACAAATCAAAAATCACTTTTTTTTAATACTACAAAACAGATCTGATATTTTGACAAATCAAAATCATTTTTTAATCATTAAAACAGATCTGAATTTAAAAAAAAAAAAAAAAAAAAAAAAAAAGCCAAAGAGGAGACTTCATTCATAAATAAATTTGTGTGATTTAATTTTTCATTCATATGTTCAACATATCATTCATGACATGCATAAGAAAGTACATTGGTCATAAGAGTCTAGAAGACCAGACTTTGTCTGGGCGGAATGGGTGCCTAACACCTTCCCATTCCGTAATCTAGCCTCCGGATTTAGGTTTTTGGTTTAGTAGATCTAGACTTGTCTTCATTTTTTTTGGGTAGAATGTAACTAGGACAACAAGCCATGTAAATATTTGGTAGATTGTAACTAGGACCCAAAGCTATGTAACTTTTTAATTTTCTTTTAGATATGTAATTTTATTCAATCAATGAATGGAACTATTCAGTTATGTATTTTGTAATTAGTATTTTTTCTTATTTTTTTGTATAAAAAAAAATAAGTGACGACTCTATACCACTTACCCAAAAAGAGAAGTGTCCTAAAAGGTACCCAAATCTATTTTTTGAGGGACACTTTTCGTCGATGTCTCTCACAAGCATTATCCAAATTATTATTCAAAGTTTTTGATGTGATAACTCATGAGAGATCTTTTCATGCAATAACTAATCAAAGATCTTATAGATGGGGTTTCCTATTTTGTCTACAACCAAAATCTAATTTTGCTATAGAGAATAGATTTGTACAAATTGTACATAACGTGTCTAGGGGAGAAACCTAGAATGCTAATAGACTAATTTTCCTTTTGTACAACACATAACCTGTAAAAAAGGAGAAAAGCTAAGACTAAATAAATAATATTTTTGCTTTTGTACAATACATAAAAAATAGAAAGGTCTATAGAGTATGGACAAAAAAAAAAAAAAAAAATTAAGAAGAAGAAGAAGAAGTAATAGGCTAAAGGATAAGTATTGACTACATGATAGTAAAGTATCATGTATTCAGCTTAAAAAAAAATTAAAAAATTAAAAAATTAAAAAATTAAAAAATTAAAAAAAAAAAAAAAAAGAGAAGAAGAAGAAGAAGACAGTAAGGCCCCGGATAAAAATAAAAATTTTAAGCTCTTTCATTCATACCCAACTAGCAAGAACAACAATAAAAGAGAGAAAACTTTGCAATAATAGAAACAACAACAACAAAAAGAAAGTAGAGTAAATAAAGGCCAACCGGAAGAGCAGTTAACATACCAATACCATACACTAATTGATGAACAGCTACAAAGAAATTTAGAAAAATGAATCAAGATGGATAGTGGCAAGGTAAGTAGCGGGCAATGGGGAGGTTTGATTCCGTCAAGAATCAAGATGTGGAGAGAAAAATGTGAGTTTATTTGTTTTTTACTTTTATTTTTAGATAAAGTCGTTTTCTCTCTCTTGGAGAAGTTGAGAATAAGTATTAAATAGGTATTAAAATGAAGAGTCTCTTCACCTTCTGGTATGGGAGAGTGGAGAATTTTATACTCTTAAATTGCAGTAGATATAGTGTACAGTATTTAAAGAGCGTGTAATTTTTTTTTTAATGAAAAAAATAGCTTTATTAATTAAAACCTTTTACGGATAGTGCATTCTAGGGGCCTTATTATTATTATTTTTTCGGATAAGTAAGAGGAACTTAATTATATTTTGTTGGGTAATAGAGGGGCTTTCTTTCATTTGAGGGCCTTAAACCATTGCCTTAGTGGCCTATAGGGTTGAGCCGTCCTTGGTTAGAATTGCATTAACAGTGTAATTAGCATGCATTTTGCCTGATTCTCAAAAAAAAAAAAAGCATGCATTTTGCCTAATGGTAAACTAACCTAATGTGGACTAATTTTTTGTATTTCAGCAAAATTTTAGCCGGATTAATTAGATGGTTAATCCAATGCTAATATCCCTAAGAAGATGATTGGGTGTGTGAATGTGCCCGCAAAAATGGGAACTACTGGAAGACTTTCTTGCATTTATACAATTGCCTCCCAAGCTTAATCCTATTGTAATCTTTTTGAATTAGAAAATTCTAGCCACTAACTCAAACCCACACCTAAACATGGAAAAAGGGTCAAGATTTTTTGACTTGACCCGAACCCGAATTTTTAACCTGAATAATAAACAAGTTGACACGTGACCTAACCTGTTTTTTGCGAGTCAACTTGACCTGATCTAGCTAACTCATGACAAGACCCATTTAAAAAAAAAAAACATTTTTTTGGGTTAAAAAATAATAAAAGTAAGACATTATTGGTTTAATTATTTGCTTTGAACTTTACAGTGCACAACTTAAACTCAATTGACAAATATAATGCATGTTATTATTATTTGTTTTAAAAAAAAATCAAATTTTTAAATTTTTTTTGGATAAAATGATTCAAATATGATATATATATATATATATTTAACGTCATTTAAATACAATGGCCTCAAGAAAACAATTAAGACTTTTATCTAGCTACATGCAAACAAATTGAAATATGAATGATTGAGGCATTCTCTTACTTGAATAACGCGATAAGTAAAAATTTTTATATATCAAATAACAAAGTACATGGCAAGATAATTGGGTTGTAGTAGATGCTTGGTCTATTTTTTAATAGACAAAGCTTGGCTACAAACTTTATTGTAGCCTAAGGCTACAACTCCCACTTAAAAAATTAACATGACTACATATTTTAAAAATCTAAACGTTGAATTGCATGTTCTTTAAGTCTTTAACAAACATGTAAAATTTGATGCCAATCAAATTTTGTTTACTATTCAACCTATAACTTATTTTTTATACATAATTTTAGACAACAAAATCTTGAATTTAAACATTTGATTGATGACATAGTTATTGATTTTGATCTTTTGGAAATTTTATAAACATAGAGGATATAAGAAGAAAATGTAATACAATAGTGGATTTGTCAAAATTCACATCCAATAAAAAGATATTGAGTAGAGTTGAAGCCTTAAGTTACAACTAAGTTTGTTGCCAAACTTTTTCCTTTTGTAACAATCCATGACCAATGTAAGGACACAATTTGTATCCCAAGCCCAAAGGATGTATGAACTTAGGCCCAAAGAGCCCAATACAATAAATTTGTAGAGAGTGGGTTGGAAAATTGGGTTTTAATGAGTCAAACAACAAGCAAAGTGGATCCAGATGACAAGAAAATGAAGATAGACTGGTTTAATCTAAAGAAAGTCATCCTCGGCACAATCCGAGGAGATCAGTTCTTATATATTTCTTCTCAAGTTTGATTACAAGTTCAATTCTTGATTGCTACAGTGTTTTCCTCTTAATTTCTCGATCTCCCCCTCTCATTGCCTTCTTCCTATTTTATACTATCCCTTTGTCTTCATCTTTGCCCTCTACGTGTAGATTAGACTGTTGGGGTTGATTTCTGTCACATCAGCACCTTCCTGAAGTCTCTAGAGAGTAGCTGTAAGGCTGAAAACTACTGATCAAGTATCACTTCCTCATTAATGCAGCTAAAGAGTTAGTTGCAGTGCATTCAATGCGGTGGTAGCAACTTTCCCTTAGATATTTCCCTCCTCCTAGTTGTCCTGTATGTTCATAACATATATCGTTATCACTAGAATTTTTCGGAAGGTCACCTTGGATGACAGGACACTCTTTTTGACCTCTGTTTCGCTTAGCCGAGGAGATACTCCTCCTCGGCTTACCTTCCCCAACATTCTCACCCATAGCTCGCTCATGGGGTCCTGAGTCTTACATACTCATTAATGTTTATCTGTCCTCGGACCGCAAAGTGTCCTCGGACAAGGCCCAAGGCCCAACATATGTTCTTGGGTCCTTTATCCTTACAATAGCCCTTCAAAACCTCGGTTTTCTCCCTTCTATCCCAGGAGAAAAAATGGAGTTTTGACTTTGGATAACTTATTCCACGCTTTTCTCTAATTTCCACAAGTGAGAATGTCGCTTTGCGTGTCCCGTAACTGTTCTTGACGCTTCGAAGCCCACGATGTCTCATTAATTGCTCCAGGCGGCGCTCTGTTCCCTGCATCCTATGGTAGGATGCTGATCCTACGGCTAACATTTCTCCTTGAATTTTGAGCGGGATAACTCTCACTTAACTCCGCCTCCTATATAAGGCGCTTGGTGGGTTTACTTTTTTCTTTACTTCACAAATTTGCAAACTCTTAAGACCTCTCAAACTCTCAAGCTCTCAAGTCTTCCCAAATCTCCCAACTCTCAAGAAGCTGTTGAAGTGTCACCTGTTTTCATTTTCGTAAGTCTTTACGTCCTTAAGTTCTTTTCTTCTCGGCCAACCTCCTTAGCCTTCTAATCTTCCGTTCCTTTTCAAAAACATTTCCCTTACTTTCCCTTAATTTGCTTAGATGGGTAGATTCAAGTACCTCGTAGATTCTCCTGCCTGTATAGAGGGCTTTAGGGCCAAATATCACATTCCATAGGGGGTTGCCCTGCGGTATTGTGCTCCAAACCAAGTGGTTACAGATAGAAACGAAGAAGAGGTTGTCATTCCTATGATCGCCTTCATAGAAGGAGGAATGACGCTTCCCATGGGTAGGGTGACCCGAGACTACCTAATCAACCATAGGTTGTGTCCCTACCAGTGCGCTCCCAACCTAATAAGAGTTTTAGGTAGTGTCGATGCTCTCAACGAGCAGATGGGTTTGAGACTCACCTGGCATGACGTCGTCCATATGTACGAGTGCCATTCACTTGCTGACTTGGGGTATTACCTCAAGTCCAGGTCCAACATTGTTAGGCTTGTATCGTGTCTTCCCAAGTCCAACAAGGGCATGAAGGATGACTACTTGATTGCCTTTGGGGGATGGCACGACGGTCTTCACTGCCTAATTTGGGAGGGAGAGACAGGTGGGGTACCCTAGGGTTAGGTCCCTTGGCACGAGATTTAGTTTTTTTAGCTTTGCCACTCTTTCCATTAATATTTCGTTTTCCTTTGATGATGAGTTTTATTGGTCTGACCATGATTTGCTCCACGACTATTTTTGTAGATAAAAGGCACATAGCGCCTCGCCTCAGTTTGGTCAACGTCGCGGACCTTAACAGTCTTAAGGTCTGAGGTGTTCATGAGTGAGGACAGGCAGTTAAGAGCGGTCCACCTCATTTTGGACTTTGAACCAATCTCGGAAAACTTCCAGGAAGTGGGCCACGCGATCAGGGCAGGCGACCCTAGGATTCGCAGGATAGACGTCTCTATACCTGGGTTCCTTGCCCGAGAGGACATCGTGCCCGTTAAGCTGCCTCCCATTCTTGCTCTCCCTGAAGCAGCAGCTCCGAGGGAAGAAACTGCTTCCTCACACCTCTCACTAGAGGAAGAGATAGACCAATTCCAACTTGAGGAAGAAGGAGAGGTGCAGGTAGATCCCGTTGAAATCTCGGACACTGAGGGTGAGTTTGACAAAACTTCAAGTGTTTGCACCCCAGGTTTCATATTTGCAAAAATAGATGACAGCTCCGAGGAGGAAGAAGAAGGGATGTCACTCAAACCGAGGAAAGGCTTGAAGGACCTCCTTGTGGGGAGGAATAAAGGGTCATCCTTTAAGGAGGCCCCAAAGTCCCAGCCCCCCTCTTCTCTTCCCCCTCCTCCCCCTCTTGTTACTAGCCTGCTCCCCATACCCAATTTGAAGAAGAAAAGGAAGGAGCAGGAAGTGGAGGAGGGTGAGGTGGTCCGCTAGGAAACCAAGAAGCAAAAAATGGCCTAAGACAAATGGCGGGCCACCTCAGTGGAGAGCAGGGAGGACCTGGGTGTGGCCAAGGTGCGCCAAAAACACCACACTTGGGCTCCTTGACTGAAGTTAGACGGTGCTACCATCCCATGGAATTCCTCTATCAGGGAGTTTTAGAGAGGGCACTCCTCTTACGTAGTTGAGGCCCTAGAGTAGCCCTCTTCCTGCCAAAAGACATGGCTGCTCTGAGGCATATGAGGCAACTAGACCTCTTCATGTCCCTGAAAAGGGACCTGGCCCTGGTAGGTTCACAGTCATACCTTTTAGTTTAAGTGTTAAGTTGCCCTTCCCGTTTGTTTTATTATTACTATTTCATTACACACACACACACACACACATATATATTTATATATATATATATATATTTCTTTAACATGGTATTCTCTTGTTGTTTTTGCACAGGCTATCCAGGAAGTTTTTGTAGCCGAGGAGTGGGTCAAGGATGCCCGGAATGATGCCCGGGTTGAGGCCAACCTCCCCGCCGAGGCCAACAAGGCCTTAGGCGCATCTGAACAGAAAAATAAAGAGCTTATCAGTAAGCTGGTTGCTGAGGAGAGGGCACGTTTGAGTGCCAAGGCGGGCTTGAAGAGTGCCCACGACCAGGCCGAGGACCAGCGTAAGAGGTTGTACCACACTGAGATTGAACTAGCCACGGAAAAGCAATAGGTCCTGGAGCTGAGCACTAACCTGGAGAAAGCCAAAGCCTCCGTTTGGATGGCCGAGGAAGCCGCGGAGGCCTCAAAGCAAGCATCCTACGAGCTGGGGGTGCAGGAGATTGAGGTTTGACTGGCGGATGAACTGGCCGAGGTCTGCAGGGACTACTACAAGGAAGTGTGGCTGAAGGCCCTCAACCTTGCAGGAGTCCCCACTATCCCGAAGTGGAGGGAGGCTAGGAACGTCTACTACCTTCCTGACATTCGTGAGGTTCCAGCCGACCTTCCACCTTCCCCTGCTCTTGCACCACTCTCAATGGAGCAGCCCCTTACCACCGAGGCCTTTCTTCCCTC
Organism: Notholithocarpus densiflorus; assembly: GCA_030021035.2. Taxonomy (NCBI): domain Eukaryota; kingdom Viridiplantae; phylum Streptophyta; class Magnoliopsida; order Fagales; family Fagaceae; genus Notholithocarpus; species Notholithocarpus densiflorus. The sequence continues at coordinate 5,957,311 of JARYZH020000016.1, read as the reverse complement.
TCCCGAGGTCCTAAAGGAGCCTAGTCAAGTTGGTGATCAAGGCCAGGGGGTTGAAAAGGCCAAGAACAAGGGCAAGGGAAAGGAAGTCCAAGCTCTAGCAGAGGCTAAGGATGCTGCTAAGGCCAAGGATGCTGTTGAGGCCAACGATGCTGCCAAGGGCAAGGACGACGCCAAGGCAAAGGATGCTGCCAAGGCCAAAGATGCTGCTGTCAAGGCAAAGGAGGCTGAGGACAAATCCAAGGATGCTACCAAGGCCAAAGATGCTCCTGCCTCCAAGCCTAACAACAAAGAAGACCCTCCTCCCAGTTCCAAGGCTTAGCTCTAGGATTTTATTTTCCCTTTGTAGTTCTTCTTTTGTATTGGCAGTTTGCCATTTTTTATAATGTATTTTTCCTTTATTTAATGAAAAGACTTCAACTTTATTTTCTGAATCTTTACTTTTCTTGCAATACTTATTTCTGGTTGGCTATAATCCTTGTCTTGCTCTTTATTGAGACCTTTAAACTGATGATGTATCCAAAGGTGAACACCCACACTTTGACCAAGGCTAGAAGTAATAACTAACCGTCAACTTAAATAAATTAAACATGTGTGCATGGTGAGAAAAATGACTAAGTCCCAAGAGAAAAATGAAATGCTTAATAGGGAAAGAGGGTGCTTGAGGCTTTTCCCTTTAAGTGTATCTTATTAATGTATCCTTAGAATCCTTTAATCAAAAGCCAGGGTGGACTTTCCAAGTGTTAACTTCCCCAAGGTACATGATCTGAGGAGCCTGATACGTCTGAAGTTCTGTTCAACACTTAAATGGATAATTCAGAATATTAATTTTCACAAAGCATGTGGTTCGAGAAACCAAACATAGCCAAGGTTCTGCTTAATACTCATGTAGGTAATGAAAAGTGTTAATTCACCCAAGACATGTGGTCTGAGGGACCTGGCAGTGCCAAAGTTCTGTTTAACACTTAGGAAAATAATAGAAAGTATTAATTTACCCAAAGTATATGGTCCGAGGAGTCCCACATGACTAAGGTTCTGTTTAACACTTAGAAAAACGTCATGAAGTATTAATTTACCTAAAATATGTGGTCTGAGAGACTTGGCATAGCTAAGGTTCTGTTTAACACATAGAAAGATGTTATTAAGTATTAATTTACCTAAAGTATGTGGTCCGAAAGACCAGGCATAGCTAAGGTTCTGTTTAACACTTAGAAAAATGATTGAAAGATATCAATTTACCCAAGATATGTGGTCCGAGGAGCCAGGCATAACCAATGTTCTGTTTGATACTTAGGAAAATAATAGGAAGTATTAATTTATCCAAAGCATGTGGTCCGAGGAGCCAGACATAGCTAAGGTTCTATTTAACACTTAAATGGATGTCAAGAAGTATTAATTTACCCAAAGCATATGGTCCGAGGAGCCAGACATAGCTAAGGTTTTGTTTAATACTTAGATAAATAATTTAATATATCAATTTACCCAAGGTATGTGGTCCGAGGAGCCAGGCATGACCAATGTTCTGTTCAATATTCAAACAAATAGTAGAATGCATGACGCATAATGTAATAAACCAAAATATGGTAAAGAAATCTTTCATTAATAATAATACATTCTCAGGTTGTTTACATTCTAGGGGCGTGGTACAATATTTTCATCTAGGTCTTCAAGATAATATGCACCTATTCCAGCCACTGAAGTGATGCGATATGGCCCTTCCCAGTTAGGCCTTAACTTTTCCCAGGCTGGGTTCTTGGTAGTACCCAGAACCTTTCTTAATACCAAGTCTCCAGGCACTAGTGGCCTTGACTTTACATTTGAGTTGTACCCCTACTTGAGCTTGTGTTGATAGTATGCCAGTTGAACCATAGCATTTTCTTTTCGCTCTTCAATTAAATCTAAACTCTTCTCTAATAGCCGATCATTACTGCTCGGAGTAAAAGAGCTTGTTCTCAGTGTTGGAAATCCTGTCTCTAGAGGAATCACAGCCTCGGCCCCATAAGTCATTGAAAATGGCGTCTCCCTAGTGGACCTACGAGGTGTAGTCCGATATGTCCAAAAAACGTGTGGTAACTCCTCCACCCATTTTCTCTTTGCGTCATCCAGTCTCTTTTTGAGCCCACTCACTATGACCTTATTGACAGCCTCGGCCTGTCCATTCCCCTGTGGATATACCGGAGTGGAATATCTATTTGTTATGCCCAAGTCACAGTAATACCTCCTGAAGGCTTTGCTATTAAACTGAAGACCATTGTCCGAGATGAGTGTGCGAAGGATTCCAAACCAAGTGACAATATTTTTCCTGATAAATCTCTTGGCATCCATATCCCTGATATTTGCTAGTGGTTCACCTTCAACCCATTTGGTGAAGTAATTTGTGCCGACCAGCAACCATCTCTTATTCTCTGTTGCCTTAGGGAAGGGCCCTACAATATCCTAGCCCCATTGGGCAAAAGGCCAAGGGCTGGACAGGGGGTTAAGGACAGCTCTTGGTTGGTGAATGTTTGGGGTAAATATTTGGCATTGGTCGTATTTCTTCACATACTCTTGTGCTTCCCTCTGCATATTTGGCCACCAATATCCTTGAGTGAGGCCCCTGTGAGATAAAGATCTGCCTCCCATGTGGCTTCCATAAATCCCTTCATGTAACTCTTCTAGGAGTAGTTTAATTGCCTCAGGGTGTATGCATAGCAGATATGGTCCAAAAAAATAGCGCTTGTACAACTTTGGTCCTCGGACAACTAAAACCGAGGAGCCTTTCTCCGTACCTTGTCGGCCTCGAACTTACCCTCGGGCAAGATGTCTTCCTTAAGGAATAGCACAATAAAGTCCATCCAGCTAGGACTTACCCTAATCTGATGAACATGAACCACGTTTCTCCCTATTTCAGCAGGTTTACACAAGTCTTCCACTAGGATCACCCCAGGTAAACTTTGTGCCAAGGAGGTTGCAAGCATGGCAAAAGAGTCAGCATGTGTATTTCGACTTCTAGGGATTTGTGATAAAGTAAAAGACTCAAATCCTGACTGTAAGTGTCTAACCTGGTTCAAATATTCCTACATTCTGAGATCTCTGGCTTCCAACTCTCCTTCTACCTGGCCTACAACCAATCTCGAATTTGAAAACATCTCCACTGCCTTTCCTCCCATTCTTTGAACCATAATCATCCCTACCAATAGAGCCTCATACTTGGCTTCATTATTGGTGGCTGAGAAGCCCAACTTTAAGGATTTTTCAATAATGATCTTCTCAGGAGAAATTATAACTAGCCTCACTCCAAATCCCTTTTGATTCGCTGCACCATCAACGTGTACTCTCCAGGGTAAAGGTTCTTGCAGGGAGACCATGCCAACTTATTTTCCATCCATGTTCTGTTTCTCAACTTTTTCTTCAAATGGGGTTTCAGCAAAACTCGGCCACCAGATCAGGAAGGACCTGACCCTTGACAGAGGTGCGAGGCATGTACTTAATATCAAAAGCCCCTAGGATCGTACCCTACTTGGCAATCCTCCCTGTGTAATCAGCACTCCGAAGTAGAGATCTAAGTGAAAGTTGGGTCAGGACAACAACTGTGAGTGATTGGAAGTAATGGGGGAGCTTACGCGTAGCATGCACCACTGCCAAAATGGCCTTCTCCAGTGGTAGGTAACGGACCTCGGCCTCATGTAGTGACTTGCTCACATAATAAACTGGCCTCTATACACCACTATCAACCCGTACAAGCACCAGGCTCACCGCATGGGAAGCCACAGCAATGTAAGCAAACAAAACCTCATCCACCTTGGGTCTGGACATAATGGGTGGTCGAGATAGGTATTCCTTCAACTACTGGAAGGCTAAGACACACTTTTCGGTCCATTCAAATCCTTTCCACTTGTTTAACAACTGGAAGAAAGGTCTACACCTGTCTGCTGACCGAGAAATGAATCGATTTAGAGCAGCAATTATTCCTGTCAACTTCTAGACCTCTTTGGGATTCCGAGGTGGTTGTAAATTGTTAATTGCTTTAATTTGGTCAGGGTTGACTTCAATTCCGCGGTAAGTAACCATGTACCCCAAGAACTTCCCTGATCCGACACCAAAAAAGCACTTAGAAGCATTAAGTCGCAGCTTGTGTCTCCTCAAGATCTCAAAGATGTTCCCGAGATCGTCAATATGCTCGGATTCCAACTTACTTTTAACCACCATGTTGTCTATATAAATCTCAATGTTTTTTTCTAGCTGTGGCTCAAACATCCTGGTCATCATCCTCTGATAAGTAGACCCTGCATTCTTTAAACCAAAGGGCATCACCTTGTAGTGGTAATTCCTAGTAGGGGTGAAAAAATCTGTCTTCTCTTGATCACCCAAAGCTAAAGGTATCTGATGGTACCCTTGAAAGGAGTCCAGGAAGCTCATCCGTGGATGGCCCACAGTTGCATCCACCAACTGGTCTATTCGAGGCATGGGAAAAGGGTCTTTGGGGCAAGCTTTATTCAGATCTGTGAAGTTCACACATACCCACCATTTCCCATTCTTCTTCTTCACCACCACTGTATTGGCCAACCACTCAGGGTAAAACACTTCCTTAATAGCCCAAGCCTGCTTAAGCTTGTTCACCTCCTCCTTGACAGCATCAGAATGCTCTTTAGATGAGCGCCGAGGTGGTTGCTTCCTAGGGAGGACAGCTGGGTTGACATTTAGATGATGGCAAATGAAGTCTAGATCCACCTCAAGAGCTTCATAAGCATTCCATGCGAACACATCAATATTCCTCCTTAGAAATGCTAACAGCTCTTCCTTCTCTCGAGGAGGCAGTTGCTCCGACCTGAAAAAACTTCTCCGGATCACCATTTATAACAACTTCCTCCATCCTCTCACTCTTTGCCTCTTTCGACACTGCATCCGTAGATAAGATTGGAATCCTTGATTGCTATGAGCCCCTTCTCAGTAGAGGCCGATGACTCAGCTTTAGGCTGATGCATAATAGCAGCCACCAGGCACTGCCTAGCCATGGATTGACTCCCAACAAGCTCTTCAATCTGGTCCCCCGACGGATATTTCACCTTCAAATGCATAGTTGAAGAAACGGCCCTTAGGGCATGAAGCTAGGGCCTTGCCATAATGACCGTGTAGGGAGAATATGCATCCACCACAATGAAGTCCACCTCTACTACTTCTGAACCTGCTTGCATGGGCAGTCTAATCTGACCCCTTGGAATGACAACTTTCCCATCAAAGCTTATCAAAGGTGAATCATAGGCTGTCAAATCCTTGGGCTTCAAGTTCAGCCCTTTGTACAAGTCAGGGTACATAATTTTTGCACCACTGCCCTGGTCTACTAACACCCTCTTCACATCGTACCTCCCTATCCGGAGCGTAACCACTAAAGCATCATCGTGTGGCTGTATGGTTCCAATCTTGTCCTTGTCCGAAAAACTCAACGCCAGTCGGATATCCACTCTAGCCCTCTTCAGCTCAGAATTAGAGTCCTCGACAGGTGGCCGAGCCACAGACATCACCCTGGAGGGATGAGAACCAGTTCTCTCAGGAGCTGCAAAGATGTTATTAATTGTGCCCAAAGGAGGCCTCAAAAAAGCATTCCTCTAAGCCCCTGACCTTGCTTGGTCTCATTGCCTATTGGGCCGATACAAAAACTGTTGTAACCTCCCATCTCTAACCAGTTGCTCCAGATAATTCCACAGAGTTCTACAGTCCTTGGTGGTATGCCCTTATTTTTGGTGGTACTAGCAATGAAGACTTTGGTTGCGCCTTATGGGGTCTCCTCCCATTTTGTTTGGCCATTTGAAGTATAGTTCATTCTTGATCTTCTCCAGGACTTGATGTACTGGCTCTCGGAACACCATGTTAACCACCTAAGGAGCCGTAGACCCAGATTGCCCAGCAAAATCCCTTCTGGGCCTGTTATTTTTGTGTTTGTCCAACCTGAAATCCCTCCTATCCTGAGGGATAACCTTAGCCTTTCCCTTCCCCTGTTGCTGGTCTTCCTCAACCCGCTTGTATTCGTCAATACGATCCATAAGCCGACGCACACTCCTTACTGGCTTCTTGGTCAAGGACTTTCTTAAATCATGCTCGGCAGGCAGGCCGACCTTAAAAGTCCTTATAGCCACGTCATTAGAGTCCCCATCGATCTCATTGAACATCTCCCAGTATCTGTCCGAGTACGTTTTTAGGGTCTCCCCTTCTCACATGGACATGGACAATAGAGAATCTAAGGGCCGAGGAACCCTACTGCACGTAATGAAACGAGATCCGAACGCCCGGGTGAGCTCCTTAAAGAAATCAATGGAACCTGCACCTAGGCCATCAAACCACCTCATCGCCACAGGCCCTAAGCTGGATGGGAATACTTTACACATCAAAGCCTCATTCTTGGAGTGCACAGCCATTCTCTGGTTGAAGTGGCTTACTTACTCCACAGGGTCTGTTCGACCATTATACATGGTGAATGTGGGCTGAGTGAATCGCCGAGGAACTTTCCCTCCTTCAATTCTGCGCGTGAAAGGTGATTTGGAAATTTGGTTGAACGCTCTACTCATCGCGTCATTTCCCAAGCCTTTGGAAGATGAGTTCTTGCTTCTGCGCTCATGGTGGTAGTCCTCATCATACGAGAAAGACTTACTAGGAGGTCCTTGATCTGGGTCTATAACTATCATCCTCTTCATCATTAGAAGAGAAGTCAGAATTGGAGGGAGTTTGCCTTCGCCGTTCGTGGCGCAACTTCCTCTTCAAATGATCAATCTCCAGCTGCATGTTCCTAGTATTTTCCTCATGAGAAGTGTGACTCCCAGTTCGAGATTGACTTCTACTAGTATGGGTGGTATGCACACTTCCCTCCCGGTCCCTTCTTCATTCAAGATGAAGGAAATGATCTTGACATCGAGACCCCGTAGATTCCTCCTAGTGTGGACCTGAACCCACCATATTTGAACGTTAAACTCATTACAACACCAGAATTTTTCCACAGATGGTGCCAATTGTAAGGACGCAATTTGGATCCCAAGCCCAAAGGATGTATGAACTTAGGCCCAAAGAGTCTAATACAATGAATTTGTAGAAAGTGAGTTGGAAAATTGGGCTTTAATGAGTCAAACAACAAGCAAAGTGGATCCAGATGACAAGAAAATGAAGATGGACTAGTTTAATATAAAGAAAGGCATACTCAGCACAATCCGAGGAGATCAATTCTTATATATTTCTTCTCAAATTTGATTACAAGTTCAATTCTTGATTGCTACATTGTTTTCCTCTCAATTTCTCGATCTCCCCTTCTCATTGCCTTCTTCCTATTTTATACTATCCCTTTGTCTTCATCTCTGCCCTCCATGTGTAGATTAGATTGTTGGGGTTAATCCTTGTCACATCAGCACCTTCCTAAAGTCTCTAGAGAGTAGATGTAATGCTGAAAACTACTGTTCAGGTATCACTTCCTCATTAATGTGGCCAGAGAGTTAGCTGCAAAGCATTCAATGCGGTGGTAGCAGCTTTCCCTTAGATATTTCCCACCTCCTAGTTGTCCTGTACGTTTATAACGTATATTGTTATCAATAGAATTTCTTAGAAGGTCACCCTGGATGACAGGACACTCTTTCTGACCTCTGTTTCGCTTAGCCGAGGAGATACTCCTCATTGGCTTACCTTCCCCAGCATTCTAACCCGTAGCTCGCTCATGGGGTCCTGAGTCTTACATACTCATTACTGTTTATCTGTTCTCGGACAAGGCCTAAGGCCCAACATATGTTCTTGGGCCCCTTATCCCTACAACCAAAATAAACCGTTTTTCAAAATAGCAAATGATATTTTCTAGAGAGTGTGTTGCTTAATAATGATATGGTATTCATTAAAGATATAAATAAGTAAACAATCAAACTTTAATGTATATTTTTAAATTGAAACAGAGTGCCAACTACAATTGATATTAGATTATGAAATTAGTTTTCAAGATTGTAAATTTCTTATATGCTTTTATTATTTGTCAAAGTATCTGTCCAATAGGCATTTGTAATTTTTTATTATATTTTGGGATGTTGATATTGTTTAGAAATGAAACTATTGTATTTATTTTAATTATATGCTCAAATGGTAGACTAGACTCCTTTGTGCAATTTTGTTTTGGTTAGCAATGTTGAGATTTGTATAATTTTATAATTATTGAACAAGTATTAATTTGTTAAGTTGAGCTTATTATTGATTTGAGTGGTGAATTTAAAATAATGCATATTGCACCAATTAATTTGCTACATGACTTATCAAATGGCAAATGCAAAATTAATGAAAAAAAATCATGTGAAAAAAATATGGGATCGACCCGACCTATAACCTGAATGACCAGACCCATTTCTAACAAACTTTTTTTTTTTTTTTTTTTTACCTGAACTTGTTTTCAACACGAATCCAATTGACCCGACCCAAACCGACCTGCCCAGTCTGATTTGCCATGTCTACCCACACCCAAATTCACAACTTATGTGTCATCTTGTGATTGATGCACCAGATCTATATTTTTCATTAAGTACCCATGATGGTCTTATATGTAATTGTAGTCTAATCACATGTTGACACTCAAGTCTATTTAGAAATAAATAATACTAGAGATATAAACTATTTTATAAAATATTTTACAAACTGCTGATATGATGAGTGATTATTAGTAAATGAAAAAGTAATATTAATGGTGAGCCTATATGAAAACTAATAAGATGTTGACCACATCTACATTTTATAAAAATGTTGTAAAATAGTTTGTAATTGTAGTATTACTCTTTAGAAATTGGGTGTCTTCGTGGACAGACTATTCCAAGTTTAGTTATCCTGAGGGGTTAAAAAAAGGTACTAAGGCCTGGGTTAAGCTCTACAAATACAGAAATACTGTACCCAATGGGTTTTTGGGCTCTTGATTCATCCAAGTTAATATGGGCCTCTCGTACAAATCACTTTCATTAATGTGAGAATCATGGGCCATGCATTTAACATTGTCAAGTAAGAAACAACCGGCATCAGCATGTGCCTTTTTTATTTACAACAACAATAGTATCTTCCGTGATAAATATCTTCCTTCAACACCTTCCTTAGCATTATCGAATCTGAAGAGATTCTGAATAAGATTCCTTCAATTCTCTGCTCCTCTCTGGTTTCAGGTAACATTTGGGATCTTTCTTGGGTTTTCAATTTTTGTCATCAAGCTAACATCATCAGATCTTGTCTTTTTCTGCCAATTTATCTCTGGGATTCTTAACACACTCTTTTCTGACCAAATTAAACTGATTCAAATTTTATATCTTTGTGAATCTGGGATTTTTGTGATCTTTGATGGGGTTTTTTATTTTTTTATTTTTTTTTGACTTTGCAGTAGTTTCTGCTGTTGTTTCATTTGCAATATGCGTTAGCTTCAATGAAATTGACTCTCTCTTTTTTTCCCTTTCATTTTTTGGTTGTGGGGTTTGATTCAATTTGGTTAGATCAATTGCTGGTGTCGCTTAATTTCTTTTATAGAAATTATTGAACAATGTATTTTATATCATGTATTTGTAGGACTTTTTTGTTAGATCAATTAATATACTGTTAAACTAATGCTTAAATGATTAAATTAACTGTTTCCCAACTATTCCTTTGGGAGAAATAGTAGATTTATTATGGTATCAGAGCAGATGGTCCTGACTACTGAGTTCAAAACCTTGTCTCCACTCTGCCTTCCATTTATCATATACTTATAATCTCTTTGTTGTTGCTCTAGAGAAACCCTGCTGCATTTTGTGTGTGTGTGTGTGTGTTTTTTTTTTTTTGGTAAAACAGGGGGAAAATCAATGATGAAAACCTCAGATGTGATGAAATGTCTTCAAACATCTCCTTAATTTTATAATTGGATATTAGGAAGGTCTCCTTCTCTCTATTTTAGACTGAACTTTCCTTATTGGTGTTTGTAATTGCAATTGGTTGCTAATTGTTTCCTGTAGGGGCAAAAAGAAAAGGTCTGGTTTTGATGGATGAATTACCAGACCAGTTAGTTTGGGAGATCTTAACCAGGATTAAGAAAACCAATGACAGAAACTCTTTGTCTTTAGCATGTAAACGCTTTCATGAGTTGGATAATGAACAAAGACAATCCATTCGGGTTGGGTGTGGATTAGACCCTGCAAATGAAGCTTTGACTTCACTATGCAATAGGTTTCAAAACTTGGCAAAAGTGGAGATAAGTTACTCTGGTTGGATGTCCAAACTAGGAAAACAATTGGATGATCACGGGCTTCTCATTCTTTCAAGTTGCTGTCCTTCTCTGACTGATCTCACCTTAAGCTACTGCACATTCATCACTGATGTGGGTCTCCGTTACTTGGCTTCTTGCTCCAAGCTTTCCGCTTTAAAGCTGAATTTCACCCCAAGAATCACGGGTTGTGGCATATTATCTCTTGTTGTGGGCTATAGAAATCTTACTCTTCTACATCTTATCAGATGCTTGAATGTTACCAGTGTTGAGTGGCTTGAATATCTTGGCAAGCTTGAAACACTTGAGGACCTTTCAATTAAGAACTGCAGAGCAATTGGGGAAGGTGATTTAGTTAAGCTAGGCCCTGGTTGGCAAAATCTAAAACGGTTGCAATTTGAAGTGGATGCTAATTACAGATATATGAAGGTGTATGATAGGTTAGCCGTGGATCGATGGCAAAAGCAGTGCATCCCATGTGAAAATATGCTGGAGCTTAGCTTGGTAAATTGCATCATCAGCCCAGGGAGAGGTCTTGCTTGTGTGTTGGGAAAGTGCAAGAACTTGGAGAAGATTCACTTAGATATGTGTGTTGGAGTAAGGGACTCTGACATTATTGGTTTAGCCCAAAGATCAAGTAATCTTCGATTCATTTCATTGCGAGTTCCATCTGATTTCTCACTGCCTCTTTTGATGAACAATGCTTTGAGATTAACTGATGAGAGTTTAAAAGCCGTGGCTCAGAACTGTTCAATGCTTGAATCAGTTAGGATATCTTTTTCTGATGGAGATTTTCCTTCATTTTCTTCATTTTCATTAAGTGGAATACTTTCCTTGATTAAAATGTGTCCCGTTCGTGAACTTGCTCTTGACCACGTGTATTCATTCAATGATGTTGGGATGGAGGCTCTTTGCTCAGCTCAGTTTCTTGAAATCCTGGAGCTCGTCAGATGCCAAGAGATTAGTGATGAGGGGCTGCAGCTTGTGGGCCAGTTTCCCCGATTGCGTGTCTTACGATTAAGTAAGTGTTTGGGGATTTCTGATGATGGCTTAAAGCCACTTGTGGGTTCATACAAATTGGAATTATTGGCTGTGGAAGATTGTCCTCAAATTTCTGAAAGAGGCCTTCAAGGAGCTGCAAAATCTATTTCTTTCAGGCAAGACCTGTCTTGGATGTACTGATCTTGTTATCAAGCCTGTTTGGTTTGTACAGTCTTTATGGAACTCTCACAAGCATCCACTTATCGTGACTAACCCAGAAAGGTTTTCTCTTTTCTTTTTTTTTGTTTTTTGTTTTTGGGTGTGGTTATAACTTCAACTTTTTATTTTATTTTATTTTATTTTTTATTTTTATACAAGATAGAATTTCTACTTTAACTTAATCTAAGTATATATATGTGTGAGTCTCCATCTTGGAGACTTGAATCCCGGCCCTTGCCTCCCACACCCTACAAACACTTATACTTGTGGAGTGACCATCGCACCAAGGATGTGCGGTGGTGGTTATAACTTCAACTATTGAAAGTTGAAATATTCATTGTGAATGTAATATATGTACTTTCTGTAATTAAGTTGATGATTTTTCTTACTAAAAGTACAGTTGTTTATTCAATTACCATTAAGTTGATGCTTTTACCTTTTAGAGTTTGAGAAAAAGCCTCCTTTTTTCTTTTTTCTTTTTTCTTTTTTGCAGTAAGATCATCCACATCGGTGGAGTTAAAATTTTTAGCATTTAACATCGCAAAAGCTATTGTATCTATTTTAACACACAATTTCACAACGCACCCTGTATCAATATTCTTATTTTTTTCCCCAACTAAACACTATTAATTTTTTTATTAATTTCTTTCATACTTCCTCTACAACGAAACTCAATAAGTGATAAAATAATATTTAATTTAGGGCAAGGATTTGCTGCAAACTTAGTTGCAGCAAATCTTGCATAATGTTGATGTGTCAATGCCTTAGATAGTCACTTGTCCAGGGCAAAGATTTAATGAAAACTTCTGTTAACATTAGGGTTAACGTCTTCTCTCTCTCTTTCTCTCTCTCCTTCGACGATGACGACGATTACCCACCTCCTTTTCCCCCTGCGATCTTCTTAGATTATCCACTTCCTCCTCCTCCTTTGAGCTTCTCAAATTACCCTCCATTAAACCCATCAAAAAACCACCACCACCAGCACTTGCTTCGGCCGCCGATCCCACTTGACTGTGTGTCCGTCAACCCCACCGATCCACCCCATCTCTCCTTTTTCCACTGCTTCACCCCCTTCCCTCACCGACCCTTCCCTCTCTCACTTCTTAGCTCTCATTTTGTCTTTGATTAGTGACTCCTCGTTGAGTATGAAGCTTGATGATTTGCTTGGGTTTTCTTTTTTGTTCATTGCTAAAAATAATTTCTTGTGTAATGTTTTGAAATTTTTTTTTTCTTTTCTTGATTTCTTGTTTTTGTCTAGTTCGTGCTCCTTCTTGTTTTTTTTCCCGCACCTTGGATTTTTTAGCCATATGATAGATTGATTAGCCATATTTCTATTGGTAGGCATGTGGTTCTAATGTATTGTGTAGTTGTAGATTGTGGCCGCTCCAGGAATTTTTTTCAAGGTATTCCTTAAGAAACATTAATTATACAATCTAATAAAAAGAGAAATTCATATATTGACAACAACAATAAAAAAACACGCAAATACATAAAATTTACAATTGCCTTCTACGAGTTTTCATATTTTGAAATCATTGAATGATAGTCTCATTATTAATGCTACAAGCTACATCTCTTTCAATGTACACAACCAAGCAATCATTCATTCACTGAATGTAGAACAAATTATTGAGCAAAATTTAATTTTATTGGCATAAAAAAAATTGAGTGTGTTCCCAAATTTTTTTTGAAGGGTAGACAAATAAAATTTTTTAAGGTGGCGCCGCCCTTGGCTGTAGAAAAGCTATGCTAAATTGCACTTACTTTTGGTTTGGTTCTTTTGAGTGACAACCTTTATTAGAGCGTAATTTTGCTTTAATTCCTTTTTTCGGTTGGTGAATCTTTGCCTTTCCTTAATGCAAAATGCATTTGTTATTTTCTAATTGCCCCATTAAAATTGAGCTATGCGCCTATTATACTGTGTTATTGATTATAAGGAAATTAAATATATCTCATGAACATTCAGACTATATGATATGTTTTGTATTTCACTTTTAATGTTGGTCCCTTAGTTGAGTTCTTAAGATGGAAGTTCCTAAGCTAAACCCTCACAAACTTACATATTTAGTAGTGATAGTGATCTTATGGCTTCACCTATGCCTGTTGTTTAATCATTGAAATCACTATTTTTTTTTTTTTTTTTGGTCAAGTTTGATCACCGAGAGCGAGAAAAGGTTGCTGCTGGAGGGATTAGTGCTAAAGTTTAGATTGTTTTATGTTAGTGAAGACCACAAGTTCTCACACTTGTATAAGTTCTACCATTACGAAGAAATATTGTAGAAATATATATTTTTTGGATACAAGTAGAAACTTCAACAATTACCTTTAGCAGGTGATTCAAAAATTCTTTTGAATTTTTGAATGGAAGTATTTTGCTTGGGTATTATTTTATTCATTACACTTTAGCTTCAACTTGCATCCCTACAGAATTTGTGAATGAAAATTTTAGGTTCTTTTTGAGTGAAATAAATCATTGCCCATGAATGCGTACATTTAATTAGGGCTCTTCTTCTAATAGCCTTGTAATCAAAGTGTACATTTCAATAAAAGTTTTGTTCATTCTTGGATCAAACTCTTGCATCAATTTGTGAGTCTTGTGACCATATAGGCAACATTAAAATTGTTCAATTTGAAGAATTACAAGAAATTAGAAATAAACAGCACACAATCAATTACATTTTATTACACACTCAAATCCTGGTAAAACTTTTTGTAAAATGAACAATGAAATTGCTTTAGTGTCAAAATTAGAGAATGCATTCAATGTTTCATTTTCACTGATACTGAAAATTAGCCTATTGACAGCAAGATATTGCTCCATACATCATGGAATGCTCATAACAACTAACAAGTTCTACTATATAAAAAAATTCAGGTACAACCAAAGACCATCTTTGATGGAGCTATTGCTTTCCTGGCAGAGTACCAACACTTCACAGCAGCTCAAAAGAAGTCTTAGCAGAGTCTTTTATATCAAGCTTTTCTTTATGCAGCATTGTCATGTAATGTGTTTTCGCTACTATGCTCTTTTCTGAGTTGTTCTCTGTTTCGTCTGATTGTCTTCTGGGATTCAGACCGTTTTTTTTTGTATATTTTCTTTCAACATATCAAAACAAGTTTTCTATCTTTTAACTAAAAATAAAAATCATGGAATGCTTCAAAACATTTTCTGGATAGATACAATGAACTTTTGGACAGCAAAGCTAATATTTTACCCTGTTAACAAGGAAACAATAGACATAATTATTACTCCATATAACCTTTGTCTACTATAATTATGCACAAAAAAAAAAAAAAAAGTGCATAAAACAAACTCTTGTTCATAAGCTCAATTGTGCACAAATCTAGCTGCAATTTATGCTTTATTTTATAAATTAGTACCATATTTGTATAACATAGAAATGCCCAAGTAGAATTAAAATTCATAAATTAGTACCGTATCTGTATAATTTAGAAATACCCAAGAAGAATTAAAGTTCATCTAAAAATATTTGACAATTTATTAAAAGAAAAATAGTATCACCAAATTTTCAGACATTCTTTTGAACCAAAAACCTAGAATATTTGGGGGAGGCCTAAACATATAAAAATATAAATTGACTACTTAAAATCTGGACTAAACTTGTTAAATATGATTGGTAACAATTCAAGCAAAGCAAAAATTTTCCCCTCTAGTTCACCTATCAAGAGCCACAATTTATATCTTTAAAATGAACCTCAACATGCAAAACATATTATCCACTAGAAAAATTTCTATCACACAGTGTGATAGAGAGAGAGTGTGAGAGAAGAGAGAAGACGTTAACCCTAACATTAATAGAAGTTTTCGTTAAATCCTTGCCCTGGACAGGTGTCTATCTAAGGCATTGACATGTCACCATTATGCAAGATTTGTTGCAACTACGTTTGTAACAAATCCTTGCCCTTTCTTTTACTGTAGCAAGAAGGCAAACAAATTTGCCTTTGGCTCCACCAAAGTTGGGCACTAATTGGAGTTTGAGGTACCTCCACCAATGGTGATGCTCTAACAGACGCTTTTAACTTCTTGGTGCATATTTTCAAAACCTTGATCTAATGCTAAAATTTTTGTGCATATGTTGAGAAAGCAACATAATTTTTTTTTAAAGAGAAAAACAAAAACAAACATGAATAATGAAGTTCATGAGATAAGAATAATAACATAAAATCATTTAAGTAGCAAAATAACGAGGTTTAACTCAAATGGCAACTCTTCCCCTCGTAAGAATAGTTGAGGGTAAGGTTAACTAAATGTCCGTTTGGCAAAAATAATTTTTGCCAACTTATTTTACTATTCAGTTTATTTTTGGTATTATTTATGGGCCCCATTGTATTTTTTGGTACTATTCATGGGTCACACTGTACTATTTTAGCAAAATAACTTTTACCTTTATCTACATTACTTTCAGTAAAAAGTTTTCAGTTTCAACAAAATAAGCGGATCCCAAACGGACCCTAAGTGCACAAAACTTATCAATAAAATTAAGTAAAAAATGGAATAGTTTCTATAAATGAATTATACAGTCACAACTATTATCTATCTTCTTGATTGGTGTTATATTGAATATGAAAAAGTGGCTGTCTATTTGACGTTGAGGATGATTTTTAAGAAAATCTAAACTAAAGTTGCTCAACTAATCTAAAGGGATGAACATATTAATAAGGGGATTTCTATTCTAATACATTTGCTCTGAATTATGCATAGACATCATTTCAAATCATCCATAGCATAGATAAGAAAACTAATAGGATCATTTAGACTTTCACCTGTTTATACGAAAAACACTTTGTGCTAGAGAACTGATAATGATCACTATTCAAAAACTACCGCAACGACGCAAAACTTCTGCTAGACTATGGCCATAGGAGAGACTAACAAAAAGTTTTGGCCATTTTCATAGTATCTTACTATATAACACCATGCTCTGATCAAGTTGATATTTGAAATATTCAAAACTTTTATTTTTTATTGAATTGAGAATGCCATCAATTTCCATTTTCAATCTTAGTATTCAATATTTCATTTGACATAAGTTCATTTGGCTTTTAATTGATAGTTTTAGTTTTAGTTTTTTTTTTTTTGGGTACTGAAGATTAGTTAAAGTATGGATGCACCTAGAAAAGGCAAGGTTTCAATAAACTATACATAAACAAATAAACTTAAATTTAAGGGTATATTACACGGACACTTCTGAGGTATTGTGAAATTTAACTCAGTATACCGTATTTTAAGGAAATGACACTCTGCCCCCTTTTTTGAATTACTTTGGACACGGAGTATCAATTATGTTGATCATTTGAGATGGGAAAAAGGGTAGGGGGGTCAATTATTTTAATCGTTTGGAGACATAGTGTTATTTCTTGAAATCAGGTATAAAGAGTCTACTTTCACTATAACTTGGGAATGTTAGTGTAATTTACCCAAAAATTAAACGAAAACATTACTACATAGCAATTCATAAAACTATTAACGTGTACTTTTAGTTATATGGAATATTTTATGAGTCACGTGACTTATTTAATAATGCATGTGAATGGTTTGATACGCCACGTAATGAGTTGTAGGAGATGGCTCCAACTTGTTTCGGAGGAAATCTTTGTTCTATTAGGAAAGATACCTTTATTTCCCATATGTGACAAAAGAAAAAATTAGGCACGAGAAAAAACTAAAGCTGGTTTACTATGGAAGTAGACAAAGAGAACCCTAATGAGCACTCCGATGAAGAAGATGACCACCTGGAGAGAAGCATGAAAAAGAACACATCATCTACAGTCCTATAAGGACTCTCTAGTTCACCCTTCTAACGATTGGGCTAACCATGAAACACAGATTCATCCATTTGCAGCAGGAATGCAAGACCTAGATGATGAAGAAGAAGACACTATTGATTCTTGTCTCATGATTCTACAATCTAAAGTAGAGAAACAATGCTGGAACAAATTTTTTTTTTTCTTTTTGCTTCTTTTCTTCCTCTGCTTTTCCAGCCTCCTTTTTCTTCCCATGAATATCTTGGCAAGCTTGAAACATTTGAGGGACTTTCAATTAAGAACAACAGAGCAATGGGGAAAGTTATTTAGTTAAGTGTAGACACTCGATTTTGCACCCATAATTTAATCAAGGAAGATGGAATGACCATTCATATACCCAAAATTCATGATTGCATTACATGCATTAATTCATTCATTGCATATCAAAAAAATGATCTTGAGATTCTAACGGTTGCGACGGTGTGCCCGATTTCCAAATCGGACCGTCAGATTGAAAGATATTGCATGATCAAGTTTGCACGATTTACATGCATTTTGTTTAGGTGAAACCAACCACACATGATTAATTTAAATTAATTCTGATGGCCTAGACAATTACAATTAATTAAATAATTTTATGATTGGTTGTTAGTTAGCATCAAAAATAGGCTTGCATGCATGGGAATAAAAAGAATAATCAGATAACAACAAAATTATGGATAATCAAGACTTTTTGGAGTATTTATCTACAAGATAATCATTGCTGAAAAGACTTGAATTATTTGAAAAAGAATTTAATTTTTAGAATATGGATTAAAAACACGTCTAAGTGCAAGGCCCGGCTAAAAAAACCTCAAAAAAGGAGTCCAAGGTGGACCAAAACTCAAACACGAGACCGACACCCAAAAGGGCCATTTGGCACTTTTGGAGTGTCGATCGGCACTTTCCAAGTGCTGATCGGCACAAACACGGGCCACGGCCCGAGGGCACTCAGATCGAGATAAAACTCATCCTTTTTTATTTTTTAGAGATAAGGACACATCCCAATTCGTATTCTGATCATTTAGCTATTTTTTCGAACATCCTAGCCTTTATAAATAGAGGAGGTCCCTCAAAATTCAGCACACTTTTTGATGCTCTCTGAATCCCCACTTTCTGACTCACCTCTTCTTTTATTTTCTGTCTTACATTAAAGACGTTCTGGAGGTTCTGACCTTAGGAATTTCTTTTCTGTAAGTAAAATATTTTAGGTTTCAAGGATAATTGAATAAATTTCTTTGAACCCTAAAATATTCCTTCACTACTAAGAAGAGCACGCATGCTAGAGGTAGTTAATTTCTTTTCTTTTTTTAGCCTTCTTTATTAATTTTGATTGATGATGCATGAATAGGTTTAAGATTTTTTATATATAGTATTTCTGATTCTTATATAATTGCCATGCTTTGTTTAGATTTTTTTTCTTTCTTTAAATATGTTTTTAGATGATTGTTTATTTCAACTCTTTCTCTTTAACTTCAAACTCTGCAATGACTATTAAAACAAAACAGATCTGTATCTTCCTTAGATGCAGATCTAAATTTTTTTTCAAACACAAAATAGTTTTGTATCTTCTTTAGATATAGATCTGAATTTAAAAAAAAAAAAAAACACAAAACAGATATGTATCTTCCTTAGATACAGATCTGAATTTTTTTTAAACACAAAGCTAATCTGTATCTTCCTTAGATGCAGATATGTATTTTTTTTTGGTCATAAAACTAATCTGAATTTTTTTTTTCTAAAAAAGTTTTCTTCTTTATAAAATTGCAGATTTTGAAACTTAAAAGAAAGGATTGAAAGTTAGGTTGTAATTCTTTTAATATGTGATGTATGTAACATAGATTTGTTTCAGGAGTGTAGTTCCTCTTCTAAAAAAAGTGTTTTGCTTATTTTATTCATAAACAACAAATCTAATTTTTTTTACTTATAAACCAAAAATCATTTTTCTTAGTATTCAAAACAGATCTGATTTTTCTTAATAAAATCTTTTTTTTTTTTAACTTTACACCAAAAATAGATCTGATATTTTTTATAAAACATTGTTCTTTCTTTGCTCCAAAACAGATCTGATATTTTTTTTTACAAATTTTTTTTTCTCTCTTTATACAAACACGGATCTAATTTTCTTCACAAGACAATTTTTTTTTTTTTTATCTACACAAAAACAGATCTGGTTTCTTTTTTTATTATTATTGAATTAAATAAATTTTTTTTTAATTTACAAAAACGGATTTGAATTTTTTAAAAAGAAGAGGATACATTTATAAGATAAATTTATTTGAGTTAATGTTAGTCAAGTGTTTGTCATATGTTCAACATATCATTCATATCATGCATAAAGGGTATATAGGTCATTAGAGTCTAGAATACCAAACTCTGTTTGAGCGGAATGGGTGCTTAACACCTTTTCATTCCGTAACCTAGCCCTTGAACTTAGTTCTTTTGGATAGGTAAATTTGTGCTTTGTCTTTCTTTTATTTTTGGGTAGATTGTAACTAGGACTCAAAGCCTTGTAAGATTCAATTTATCAAGCTTGTATTTATTTTTATTTAATCAAAGACAATGAAGCGTTTCAATCATGTAAATTTGTATTTAGTTTTTTCTTATTTTTATGTATAAAAAAATAAGTGGCGACTCCACACCACTTACCCAAAAAGAGAGGTGCCCTGAAAAAGCACCCAAATCTCTTTTTTGAGCGCACCCTCAAATTTTGGCGGTCTCTCACAGTGGCGACTCCACTAGGGATGTCGAGGGCTAAGCTTCGTGTTAGACTTAAGTGACCAACAATATGCCCTTCTCTTTTGCATGATTTTGTATGATATTGTTGTTTGTTTGTTTATTTATGTCTTGAGATGTTTTTATGATATTTTTGTTTATGTTGCCATGTTTGTTTGTTAAGATCTTTTCCTAACTGTCATAGTGTGTGCCATCAAAAAAAAAAAAAAAAAAAAATGTATGCACCCCTCTCAACAATATGGTGGTAGTAACCATGGATCACCGGTCTTCATTAGATTCGGGTACCCAGTGGTGAACTCACCAACTCATAGCCCAAAGTCACTGGATCATTTCTTGTTGACTGTAAAGGACAGACCATGCCATTCGGACCAACACAATGTTCATTACATTACAAGTTGGGAGATGTAACGTCCTAGCTATGAGAAACAATAAAACAACAAACCCACCCTACAATGTAATGACTTAGAACCTACCCCTAGGCCGGTCCCTGTTAAAATTGCATTGCATGTTATGTGTGTTTGTTTGGTTGGTTGATTGATGTAGATGAGGACCTAGCTTTGATTAACCCGACCAAGCCTGTCATTAGGGAAGAGTTTGGTCAAGATTCGAAGGAAGGCTACAAAGAGAACCTAAGGCTAACACTCAAGCTAGTAGCTCCAGTTCCAAGCCCATCACTCCCATCACGGTATTGAAGCCCATGAACATAGAGGACATTTCGTTGCCGCAACATAACAATCCCATATTCGACCTACAAGACAGTTCAAGCCACAAGAAGTTTGAAGCTCCTAACACTATGGAGGAAGAGGTAGAACATCCAAACACTGAAGAACCTATGAACACTCAAGAGCTACTCAACACCATGGTAGCTAGTCAAATCCAGTTAAGGGAGGACGTGAACCTTATGGTGCAACAGGTTCAAAGCTTGAAGAGTAATCAAGAAGAGAATAAGGCTGACCATAATCCATCAACCATGGAGAGTGAGAAGAAGATCAACGAAAGAATGAACAAGATGGAAGAGATGATCAAGAGAGCTCGCGAAATGGAGGACCTCATGGACTACCAATCACTCTCACTTTTCCCCAATGTGAGATTGCCTTCCAAGTTCAAGATGCCAAACTTAGACAAGTTCGATGGGACTGGCTGCCCAAAGTCTCATTTAAAGATGTATATGAGGGCCATGCAGCCCCCAGGTGCAACTGAAGAGCTACTTGCTCAAATGTTCCAAAACACTCTAACTGGAGCCGTTCTTAGATGATTCCTCAACCTAGAAGATACTAGAGAAAGGAGTTGGGAGGACATCTGTTGTGAGTTCCACAATCAATATAAGTACAGCATAGAGGTGGATATAACAAGGAGGGATCTCGAGACCACGAAGCAAGAACCGAAAGAATCTTTCTCTATCTTCATTACCAAGTGGAGATCCAAAGCTGCATAGATGATGAATAGGCCAAGTGAAGAAGAACAATTAGCTATGGTTGTAAAGAATTTATTACCAGTATACCATAAGTACTTGCTTGCTCAGTATTTTCCTAATTTTAAAGCTTTGATTGCTGCTAGAACCCAAATTGAGGATGCAATAAATAATGGCACTATAAAGAATGATGACCCACCGAGGTTTAAAAAGAATTTAGGATCTAATTCTAAGGCTGCAGAAGTTTCTAATATCCATAAAAATGATCCTTATCAACTGAGTCCACCCATTGCACCTGTGCCAATATCACAAGGGCCGCCTTAAAGGCCTAGGATAGAGTTTCATGAGTTATATATGCCTATAAGCCAAGTATTTGAGAAGCTAAAAGCAAAAGGGTTCCTAAAGCCCTTAGACCTAAGACCAATTCCAAACCTGCTACCTTCAAGATTTGATGTGAATAAGAGATGTGCCTACCACCAAGGCCCTGGCCATGATACTAACAAGTGTTTTGGCCTTCGTCATGCAATCTAAGACTTAATAGACAATAAAGTGATTGCACCGCCTACAAGGCCTAGCATCACTAATAATCCCTTGCCCAACCACAATTTTGGGAGAGGACCGAGGATTAATTGTTTGATGATTGAAGAGGAAAGTAAAGAAGACCCGTATGAACTAATTTATGACCTGCCTGAATGTTTTATGATGACCTGGGAAGAGTTGATGGAAATGACGACCACTGTAGGGTATGACATATGGAGTGAAGAAGTAACTGAAACCACAAATTACCCGACATCCATAAATAGGGGGAGACACTTCGAACCCCAATCAAACAACCCAATACCTACAAACGGAGGGAGACACTTCGAACCCCAATCAAATGGCCCAATATCCGTAAATGGAGGGAGACACTTCAAACCCCAAGACACCGGCCTGAACGACCCAACAAAAATTTCCCACATCACAAGGGGGGAAGACACTTCAAACCCCCACATTTGGAGAGGATAACCCAATAAAAGCCTTGAACAAGGCCACCCAACAAACACCTACTGAAGAAGATGAGGTCTTTAAGCAACTGCAGAAAACACAAGCCAATATATATTTATGGGGTTTACTCATGGCCTTATACAAGCACCGCCAAAATCTGGTTGACCTTCTCAACCAAATCCAAGTCCCTACAACCACAACTTCCCAAGATATGAATGCCATGATTGGGTCCATAAGTAGAGAACTCACTATTTTCTACTCTGACAAAGATTTGACAAAGAAAGGGAAGCACCTCAATGACCCACTGCATATTACTGTAGATGCTAAAAGCAAGAGGATTCCAATGGGCCTCATTGATGATGGAAGTGCCTTAAACGTGTGTCCTTTAAAGACTGCAAGTTGCTTGGGTCTAAGCATTGAAGACTTTGTGCCTACTGATTAGCATGTGAGGGCATATAACCTTAGTAGAAGAGAGGTCTTAGGAACCATAACACTGGAGCTCACTATAGGGCCAATGATCAAGAAGGTGGAGTTTCAAGTCCTTAACATAGCCTCATGCTTCAATATGCTCCTTGGGAGACCATAGATCTATGACACAAAGGCCATACCTTCATCCCTATACCAAAAGGTTCGGTTTCCACATGAAGGAGCCATAGTTACTATATATGGTGATACTTTGACTGTGCCAAAGCCTATTTTTGGTATTGATTATGAGAAAGAGCCATTGACCTTGGATGGCTTTGAGATTAAGAGGCCTGGTTTTGAAAGAAATGGAGAAGATCCCCATGGACTTTGCTCCCTACAGTAATAACAATGTGGCAACAATGATGAAGAGAATGAATTATCTTCCAGGAATGAACTTCGGGAAGACTGTGAAGAAGCCAATTGTTCAAAACCTAATGATCCATACTACCACACCACCTTTTGGGCTAGGCTATAAGCCTACTGATGATGACTTGTTAGAGATGGAGGTGAGAAAGATGGCCTGAGCCAAAGCCAAAGCAAAAGGACTTCCTTGTCCTACGGAACCCCTAAAGCCCTATACTCCAACATTGAGCGGAAAGTTTGTCAAAATTGGAGATAGTCAACGCTATTGGGGATTCCCCGAACCTAGATTTGATCCTGAGACCAGAATTATGATGCCTGGGTTTGAGTTACTACTTGATTGCAACAACAAGCTTCCAGAACTGAAGAAGGAAGATACAACCAGGATCCTTACTGATTGGGCTGATTACATGGACCCTGATGCAATGACTACGCTTCTGGGGGATGCCATTTGCAATATAAAGGAAGAAGAATACTGGGAGACCTGCCAACATGCATTGAAGAGCCCATATGAAATAAGAACAAGTGATAAAGATGAAGAAGGGGGAGAAGCCCCTAGTGATGATGATGAAGGTAGCAATAGCAAGAGTGATAGTAGTAGTGGCAGCAGCAGCAGTGACAGTGGAGATGGTGAAGATGATAGCAACAGTGATAGTGAAAGCAACAACAATGAAAACTATGATAGCCAATATAGTGGCAATGATTGGGGTGAACCCCCTAGTAATAGAGAAGATGAAGACAAGGGGCTTTACTATGAAGACTATGATGACGACGTAAACTACTATGATGGAGATATAGAGGATGATGCTGAAGCTGAACCTATAGATATGGGAAGTGACGCTAGAAATGATCAATATAGGCTAATAAATGTGTTGGAGGTTGTAGGAGAAGAGGTTGAAGAGACCAACAATATAGATTATGATGATCACCCCTATAAGCGCCTCTTAGATTGGAGCTATGTTACTGATGTTAGTTCAAGGTCCGGTCCTCGATATGACAAGCATGGTAGAGAAATTCATGAGCTAGGATCCTTCCACAACTCAGAGCTTGGCTCACTGACCCCATACACTGAGGAAGAAGATGACATAGATGCTAGATTGGTTGTTCTAGACAAAAAACTGATGGTCCACAATCTTAGAACCCTAACACTTGAGAATCCTGGAGGTGATGATGAGAATATGGAAGGGAATGAGTCAGAATACCTCCCTCAATACACCCGCCTGAGTAACAAAGGAAAGCAAGATCTGTTTGGTGAGTGGATGGATAACATAAAGCGTCTGGATGCTTATGTGATTGACAAGCCCACAAATATGGAAATTGATAGTGAAGGCATGGATTATATGGATGAAGACCCCCCGGTACTGATGCTAAGGGAAGAAGGAACTCGCTGGGAGACGCCCGCCATCATTGAAGCCATAACTGAGTTGAAGAATTGGGCATGGGAGGGAGTTGCCCACCCCGTGGATGACTCTGCGAGGAAGATCAAGAACATCAAGCCAATCACTCCTGTCAAGAAGATCAAGACCATCGAGCTAGTCACCCCTGCCAAAAACATAGTTTCTATTCCTATTGAGTCTGTATTTGCTAGTATTACTATTCATGTTGAGTCTGTTTGTGATAGTATTCCAATAGAGTCGGTTTCTATTAAGTCTATTAAGTCTGTTAAGAACTCTTTTTCTTATAATATGATTTCTGATTCTGCTTATTTGTTGGCTTTGAATGTTTTTATTTCTAAAATTGGTAAAGAAACTCTTAATAATAGGGAATTAAAACAAGGGCATGTAGAACCCATAAAAGAAGAAACCCAACCTATTAACCTGGGAACTAACGATGAACCTAAAATGGTACAAGTAGGCAATACTCTAACCACCTCTAAGAAAGATGCATTAGTTACCCTACTAACAGAATTCAAGAAAATATTTGCATGGTCCTATGAAGACATGCCTGGGATTGATACAAATATAGTACAACATTGCATTCCAACAGATCCAACCATGAAACTGGTCAAGAAGAAATTAAGAAGAATGAAGCCAGAATGAACTCTCAAGATCAAAGAAGAAGTCGAGAAGCAGTACAATACAGGATTCCTGAGGGTGGTCAACTATTCAGAGTGGTTAGCTAATGTGGTTCCAGTACCGAAGAATGATGGGAAAGTCAAAATGTGTGTAGACTTTCGAGATCTGAATAAGGCTAGCCCAAAAGATGATTTTCCTTTACCTCACATTGATATCTTGGTTGATAATACAGCAGGACATGCCTTGCTATCATTTATGGATGGATTTTCAAGGTACAATTAGATTAAAATGGCTCCAGAAGATATGGAAAAAACCTCCTTTATTACTCCATGGGGGGCATATTGCTACAAGGTTATGCTGTTTGGCCTTAAAAATGCTGGTGCTACTTACCAACGTGCAGCCACCACTTTGTTGCATGATTTGATCAATAAAGAGGTAGAAGTTTATGGAGATGACATGATAGTAAAGTCCAAAGATCGTGAGGGGCACGTACTAGCCTTACGAAAATTCTTCGAAAGAATCCAATTCTACAAGTTGCGGTTGAATCCCAAGAAGTGCACTTTTTGAGTCACATCTGGAAAGCTATTAGGGTTCATGATAAATCAGAGTGGAATTGAAGTAGATCCAGAAAAAATCAAGGCCATTGTAGAAATGAAGCCTCCAAGGAATGAAAAGGAGATCTGAGGGTTTCTAGGGAGGATACAGTACATCAGCAGGTTCATAGCCCAGCTCACCATGACATGTGAACCAATTTTTCGACTACTCAAGAAGGAAGTTCCCACGGTATGGAATGAACAATGCCAAGAAGCTTTTGAGAAGATTAAGAATTATCTGATGAAGCCACCAATATTGGTTCCACCAGTACCTAAAAAGCCATTATTGTTGTATCTCACAACTACGGATACAGCAATGGGGGCTTTGCCTGCTCAATACCTAGAAGAGTCTAGGAAGGAGAATGTGATTTACTACATCAGCAAGAAGATGTTGTCTTATGAAGAAAAGTATTCACCACTTAAGAAGACATGTGTAGCACTTGTATGGGCAACCCGCAAACTCAGACATTATATGCTTTCTTTCAATGTCTTGTTGATTGCAATAATGGATCCTTTGAAGTATTTGATGGAAAAGCCTGTGTAGGATGGGAAGACAGCTAAATGGGTTTTGCTTCTGTTATAATTTGATATTAAATATGTGATTTAAAAATCTATGAAGGGGAGAGCGATTGCTGATCACTTAGCCCACTGTTCACTTGAAGAAGCTGAAGAAATCCAAGGAGACTTTCCAGATGAGGATATTATGGAGATTGAGGTAGAATCATGGAAGATATATTTTGACAGAACTAATCAAAATGGAAGTGGCATTGGAGTTCTCCTAATTTCTCCAAAAGGGACACACATCCACTCTCTGGTAGGCTCAACTTCCCTGCCACTAATAATGCCACTGAATATAAAGCTTGCATTATGGGGTTACGAGCAGCCCTGGGTCTTGGAGTAAAAGAGTTGGAAGTATATGATGATTCAGCTTTGATAATTTCTTAGATTCAAAATAGATGGAAGATCAAGGAAGAAAGGTTAATGCCTTATCGTGAATGTCTTCAGAAGTGGGCCTCGAAGTTCAGCAAGATCCAATACCAATACATGCCAAGGATGCAGAATCAGATTGCAAATGCTTTAGCAACAATGGCATCCATGATGGATGGACCTAAGGAAGATGAAACAAGACCAATAGTGGTGGAACAAAAAAAGGAACCAGCTTATTGCATGACAATAGAGGAGGATGAGGAAAAGAATGGGAAAGGTGAATAGTATTCTGACATCCTACAGTACCTCAAGGATGGGACATACCCACCGCCTGAAGATAAAAATGACCAATTGACCATCAGAAGGCTATCCACTAATTATATTATTTGTGGGGAGAGGCTTTACAGAAGATCATACGATGGAATTCATCTCCTTTGTGTGACCACCAAGGAAGCATAGCAAATAATTGAAGAAGTTCATGAGTTAAGCTACGGGCCACATATGAATGCACACATGCAGTCACGAAAGATAATGAGGCAAGGGTATTACTGGACTACTATGGAAGTCGATTGCGCAGCTTATGTTCGGAAATGTCATTAAGGCCAAGTCCATGGAGATCTGAAGCACATGCCACCGATGCCATTACATACCATGGCTTCACCCTGGCTGTTTTCTACATGGGGAATAGATATCATTGGGAAGATCCACCCAATTGCATCCAATGGCCTTGAATTCATACCTGTTGCTATAGACTATTTCACTAAGTGGGTGGAAGCTACCTTATACAAGGTTCTGAATTCAAAGAAAGTTGCTCAGTTCATTCAGACCAATATCATTTGCAGATATGGGGTACCACATGAAATTATCTTTGACAACGGGTTACATTTCAAGGGAGAAGCAGAGAAGCTATTACGACAGTTCAACATTCAGTACCACAAATCCTCACCTTACTGTCCTCAGACTAATGGAGCAATTGAGGCTGCAAACAAGAATATAAGGCGGATCTTGAAGAAGAGCATGAAGAAGTACAAGGACTGGCATCTACAATTACCCTATGCACTCTGGGGTTATAGGACATTGATTCGATCTTCCATAAGAGCCACTCCTTATTCCTTGGTGTATGGGATGGAAGTAGTCCTCCCCATCGAAATAGGTGTCCGTTCATTAAGGACAGTACTAGAAAGTGAAATTCCTGAAGTTGATTGGTTGCAAAGTAGATATGACCAACTATGCATCCTAGATGAGAAAAGACTCAAGGCCCTGTACCACATTAATGGTTATCAAAGGAGGTTTAGGAAAGCTTTTGACAAGAAAGTAAGAACCAGAGATTTGAAATTGGGGGATTTAGTGCTGAAAGAGATCCAAGCCTCGGTTCAAGATGCAAACGGGAAATTCAAGCAAAATTGGGGAAGTCTATACATTATCAAGCAGATATACTCTAGGGGAGCAATGAGGTTGATGGACTTAGATGCAAATCCTTTCACCAAACCAACCAACATGGATCAGTTGAAGAAATACCACGTTTGAGGTAGTAGTTTCAAAACACCATGTTTGAAGTGGTTGAAAATTATGATTATTTCCCTTCCTAGGCTTGATAATAAGAGAGAGAGAGAGAGAGAGAGAGAGAGAGAGAGAGAGAGAGCCTGCTAGGTTGAAAACACGAAAGGGCGGCCTAGGCAAAAATTAAGGAAAATAAACAATGAACTACGTGATGGCCTAATCCTTCTGCAAAGGGGGTACATAGGCAACCATGCATTAGTCCGGTCACAATATTCCCAAACCCACAATTTACCCATTAAGCAAAAATTTTTCTTTTCCCAAAACTCAACCATTCCATTAAATCATGCAATTACCACCAAAAAAAAAAAAAAAAAAAAACCAAACCAAACCAAACCCTAAAAATCTGAACCTTAGATAGAACTTGCAAGCCCTAAATAATTCCTAAATATAAGAGTTTTGCATCAAATTTTAAAATAAACATGTTCAAAACCAAAAAAATAAGATCATTTTGTCTTCAGTCTTTTCTCTTTTGGTTGATCATTGATTTCTTCTGTGCTAGGTACCTTGCCCTCTTTGTCCCTCATTTTAAATTCATAGTTGTCAACATCATGTCTTTCCCGATTGTCTCTAAGAAATTGTTTTCTCATAGCAACCATGTCAGCCTCCTTGTCAGCAATCTTGTCCACCAACCAGTTAGAGTATTCTGTAGTCATCTTGTGAAAGTGAACCTTGACAAAAGATTGATCCACTCGGTCAGCCATCTCCAAACCCAACAACATATTCCTTATAGAAGTAGGATTTGTGTCCACATGAGTGAAAGGTTTTCTTCTTTTTCCGCCAGGCATTCCTTGCTCATATTGGAACTGCCTCAAGAGTTTGTCCGCCTTATAGAAAGTTGCCATTCTTAATCCAACTATGAAGATATGATATGATCCTGGAGACCACAGTAGAGGGGGTGGACACTTCCACCAATAACAATTCCATCGAATAAAGGCACTGGATTTCTTGTTCAGGAATCTCACCCAGTTGCTTTCAGTTTGACACTTAGTTTTGATGATAGTCCTATTGAAAAAATTGCTAGGACCATAATTACCAGTTGTAGGCCTGGCAATCATATCCAGTTTTTCCATCAACCATATCTGCAAAGTCAAGGGACTCCCGAGAAAGTTTTGAGACTCTCCACCATGAAGTATAGATTCCAGTCCTAGAAGAGTTTCTGCCAAGATCAGAGAAACAGGATTATCACCATCCTTAATTCGACTCACAACACTTATGGCTCGAGCATCCGCAAAATCGTGCCTTCCAGAGCAAAGCAAAAATTTTCCCACGAAGCAAAGAGCCAAGCCAAAACTTTTCTGCATGTTGTCAGTCACTCCATAAGTGTGTTTGTCAATCAGTATTGAAAGAATTGCACGAAGATTCACCATATGTCCTTCAATCAAACTACTGGTAATTGAAGTAGGAAGACCTAGAGCATCAGACAAAGATTCCCTATGTCTGGGATCACAAGAAACTGCCACAGATTTCTTGCTTAGATCATAACCTAGAATAGCGGAAAATTCTTCAATTGTGGGACAAATTTTAGTAGTTTTAAACCAGAACACATGATCTTTAGGATCCTAGAACTTCACAATAGCACGGAGGAAGTCCCACTTGATTTTGACATTCCTCAAGGCCTTGATTCCCTCTAGTTTATAGGCTGTAAAATTGGTCTTGGTGCTAAAATCAAAGCTACGGACCCATCTGTTGATATCATGAATTGTTGAATGAGAAAAAAAAAATTTGTTAACCATGGATGATTTTTGCTTGTGATTATTGTGTCTTGCTAACCTTTATGCAGAGAGTTGTTACAGGAAAGATTGCTAAAGTAAGCTACATTAGTTCTTAATCAGGTTTAAATAAGTTTCAAGAGTTTGTAGCTGACTAGGAAAGTGCTTCATGGTCATTAATGAAGAAAATATTTCTCAAAAAACTCGAAAACACAAAACATGTGTCAAAAAGGCGTGAGAAGTTGGCCCACCACGGCGTAAGCCAGTTAGTGCATTAAAGTGCCATTCGACCCTCTAAAAGTGTCGATCAGCACTCCCTAAGTGCCGAACGGCACTCAACTCCACCCAAGCTCATTTACCCTGTCTTGTGTTTTCGTGCACTTTTCGGATCTGTTTTTACCTTATTTGACACTCAAAAAGATTTTTTCTTGTTAAACTGGGGCATTCAGACATACTTTGTACATTTGTTTTAAAAAATATACTTGCATCACTGCTTTCTAAAATTTTTTTTTGAATAAACTGAGATTTTTCAAAGTCATGTGTTCATCTCTTAAACTAGGGGCATTCGGCCATGCCTTACCCCCTCTTTTTGGAACAAGTAAAAACCATTCATTCTTTTCAAAAAAAAAAAAAAAAATTCTTGTAAAAAATGAAGAGTCATCATGCACAAATTTTCAAACTAGGGGCATTCGGCAATGCCTCATTCAAGTAAGTGCAAATGCCATCAGAATTAGTCAAGATAAGTTTAAATTGGTACTACAAGACCTCATCAGGTGAATTCTAAGCTTACCTCATTTAAAGTTCCAACATGATCAAAAGCAGTTCAAAGGACAAAGAGCTAAAAGCTAAGATTAATACAAATTTATCTAAGAAACATTTCTTTTTGTTTTTGTAGGAAAAGTTAAAAACACCCATCAAACATCATTGGGACTTCGGGTCCGCCTACGTGAGGATCTCCTCGACCCACCTCTAGAGGAGCCGCCTTCAATGTTTCCTTTTTGACTTGCATAGAATCGAGATTCTTGCTGCCGGTTCTCAAGCTCAAGATTTCTGATCCTTTGCTCCAAAGATCGTCTGTTGGCATCAGCATTTGCCATTCAACTCACTTGGAAAATCAACAAAGTCAAGTGTTAGATCGATTATTGAGGAAGTCCGAGCAAAGACATTCAGAAAGCATCATCTTATACCCAGCTCGCTTCATTGATCACATATCGAGAAGATTGAGTGCGTGCTACTAGTTGCAAGCCTCCAATCATCTACATGCTTTCTTCCACAAGATTAACATCGACCTGAAACATAGATTTACCAAACCATGAGCAATTCAATGATGCCAAGAAGAAATAAGGACAAAGAACTAAAAATTCAAGAACACATCAGATCAGGCCAAGGGACGTTCAGGGTGTACTCTGGCCTGTCTAAAGTCATGGAGCTGTACGATCCATTAGGATTCATCACTTCATATTGCCATGCAGGAAAGTGAGAATAAGTCTTCGTGAAAGAACTAGAAGAGCCACTAGCATGACTAGGAGGGGGATTTTCTTCTTCCTCCTCCTCTTCTTCAAAAGATGAAGCCTGTGTTGGAAAAATACATGTTTGTATCACATACAAAGCACACGCAGCGAAAAATTAACGGATCTACTTCATTCGCAATTGATAACATGTACTATGTAAGTTTCAGAATTTAAGAACAAGAAAGCGTACCTTGGTGCAGTGAAATTCAAAACCAAAGATCTAGAAGTACTTGGGAATACTTTTAATCTTCACTCAAATTCCACTTGATGCCCAAGAAGTGTGGTCTCTCAATCAGTTTCCAAGGAGAGAATAAGAAAGTGTCAAACACTCACATATAAACCATTTCATTCCTTATGTGATCTTAATGAAAACCACTATAAAGATCTTATGAAAACCTTATCTTAATCTTATGAAAAGCACTTATGAAATTCTGTATGTTTCTCTCCTGATATACAACTGATTATCTAATTGGACTAGCCTTTTGGGCCATTCCAATTGGGCTCTAGTATGTGGCTTGGAGTGGGACCAAAAGGGAACAAATAAGACTCTAGCTCCAATGAGCCTTGGGCTTTTCTGTCAACTCTTGACAAGTCCAAAGTTACTATTAATTATATTCAATACCACTATAAGAATATAATTGCACTCTAGGCTTTATTAATAAATTATATCCCAAGACTTTATTATACATGCAAACCCTTCATTAAAATATTCGTAGTAATACAAAATCATGAATGTTGACTGCCACTTTGAAGATTACTACATCTTACCTTGAGTACCTGGTTTAATTCTTTATGTTATTCATCATATATTTATGAAATCCAATTTCATAAATATATACTTTAGTAACTCCTTACTAAATTGGTTGGGCCCAACACTCTGAATAATCAAACCCATTAAACTTATCTCAAGAGAATATTTTATATCTTTGTTAAGAGATTATGAATTCCATCTTGAGAATATATGTTCCATCAACATTAAATGCGGCTGCCCAACATACTGAGGTTATGACCGTGACTTATAGATCTCACTCCTGATATATCAAAGCAACCTACATCTCATGATCAAGTCCATTATTCTTTCAGGATTTAGAGTTGATGTAAATAGAAGTCGTGAGATTTATTATTCATTTGACAGTCATTAGGATAATAATAAATCTCACAGCAGTCCAGTTCAATATGTTTTAACTCTTAAAACATATCAACATACCAACTAGAAGTCTCCACTTCCATGATCAAGACAAATCATCTTAGTTGATATGTTATAGTCTTCGCAGATGAAATGCCCAATTTCATCACCGACTACGAACTAAAATTCTGAGTTTACAAAGAACTTGTGATCTATATCTTCTGTGACTTTTCACATAAATCACATACTATGCATCTCATGGACTAAGATAATGTCCCATTAGTTCATTTATAGATAGTCTCACATAATTAAACAATTTAATTATTTATAACATGCCAATAAATTGGATTTTAGGGCATAAACCCCAACAGCCTGAAAGTGCAATATGCAGACATTGTTACAAAGCAGAAATAAAGGAAAGGAGCATACAAGATGAAATGCAACTCAACTTCAAAAGGAAAGAGAGATACCGAGTCAACAGGGATGCCAGCCAGACAGCCTTGCAATTGAGTTTGAATGAAATCCAAATAATTTCCTGGTATCCCTAAAACAACATGGCCAATCCGACCACGAGCAATCTCTTCATCCGTTAGCAGATCGGCCAACCGAATGGAGGGATAAGGAGGAACTGGAATTGTCGTAGGAGGGTATACGTGTTGAACTTGAGCCAACACCCAATCGCCAAGATACCAGTACCTCCCGTGGCCACACTCAAACAACACCTAGCGACTATTCAGCTCTAAAGTCCATTCACATTCAACATACTCCTCACATCCAACTCAAGGATTCAAAGACATCTGAAAATCACAAAGAACCTAGAATGAAAAGAAGACCAAACCACAATCAAACACAGAGACCCTTAAACACAAAATTCTACCAAAAAAAAAAAAAAACTCACATTAGCAGCAGTTAAATTGTCAATCACCATACGCCAAACTTCCAAAGAATGCTTGGAAGGCGTTGACAAACGGTATTTGGGCAGCCAATGGAGGAATCTAGGATATATGCCATCAACATCTTCTTGAACTTGAGGACCGACCCCAAAATATTCATACATCCAAACCTGAAAAAATTCATACACCATTACAACCTAGCCAAAATAACTTTTCAAAACCCACACATAGACCAAAAAAAATTCCAAACCTTACCTGCCAAACAAACGGTGCACCTCCTAAGCTTGAGAGACTACACCTGGAAAGTTGAGTCATAAAATGTAAGAAGGTCGCATAGGCTATGCCACCCCAATCATAATTCTTGATCTGGTCAATATCTCTCAAACTCCACAGATAGCGCAAACTCACAGTATTGCCCAAGTCTAGACACAAGAAAGTCCCGATGAAGAGGTGCATGAACATGCGTGTACCCATTGCCACAGTTTCACATCTCTCAATATTCTCATACAGCCACATCAGAGAGACATTTTTACTCTTCAACTTTGAAGGCACTACACCTAAAAGTTTCTTAATCTCTTTTGGAGTAAGAAAATCATTGACCTTGATTCTTTCACCACCCAATCTTAAGCCAGTGATGACAGAGAAGTCGTAAGGTGTCAACATTACTTCACCAATGCCTGAAAAATGAAATATGCACGTGGTATCCCAAAACCGTTCTGACAAAGCAAGGAGCAACTAGAGATCCTTAAACTGTGCTGAATTATGAGGTGTAGCCTCTATTTATAGAGCCCTGAGGATCCTAAAAAATAGGTACGGACGATTAGGGTTTGAATCCGGACGCATCCTTTTGCAAAAAGGTCGAAAAGGGTGTGCCTTATTGTCACCCGAAGGCCGTTGGGCCAAAGCCCACATGATGGAAATTCGGCACTTTTAGAGTGCCATTCAGCACTCCAAATGTGCTGTTCGACACTCCAAAAGTGCCGAATTGGCTCTTGGAGGCCGAACGCACTTTCGTGTTCGGGTGCCATTTAGTCTCTCCTTTTAGAGTTTCCTGGCCGATCCTTGTACCTAGATGTGTTTCCAACCTCCGTTTATGATTTTTTATCTCTTTTTTGGATAATTCAGACTTTTTTAAGAACAATTATCTTGAACAATTATCTTGTGGATAAATCCCTTAAAATAAATCTTGATAATGTTCAAATTATCCCCAATTTTGTTATTATCCAATCATCCCTTTTATTTTTATGCATGCATCCCTATTTAAACACTAGTTATCAACAAGTCACAAAATTATCTAATTAATTTTAATTGCTTAACTAATCAGAATTAATTTAAATAAATCATGTGCGATCGACCTTACCTAGACTCAATGCATATGGACCGTGCAAACTTGATCATGCAATATCTTTCAATCCGATACCGTTGGGACCATTAGAATCTCAAGATCATTTCCTTGATATGCAATGAATGAATTAATGCATGTAATGCAAAGGCAAAATGATGCATGGAATGCAAGAACAAATTGATGCATGTAATGCAATTATGATTTTTTGGGGTACATGGATTGGTTATTCAAGTCATTCTCCTTTATTAAATCATGGGTGCAAAATTGAGTGTCTACACCAACAATGTAGGAACTGACCCAGTAAAACTGCATTCATTCAATCCCAAATTCCTTAAGAATTTTAGATTGCCAATTGATTTCGGTAATTCTCCTGAAAAAGTCGTCGAAGAGACATCCAAGAATCTTAGGGGATTGGTCCAGTTTGCCATTGAGAAAACCCCCATGAATTCTCTATTTTCCTTTAGATTGAGCTCGCATAAGTTTGGAAGGTGGAAAATGTTATTTGACATCCTCCCACTCAATTGACAAGCTTCGAGAGTAAGGAATGTCACAGAAGAAGACAAATTCAAGAAAGAACTAACTGAAACAAGGGACATGTCAACTTCATCAAGTTGAAGTTCTCTTAACTTGGTTAAATTTTTGACAAGCCTTTTCATAACAGTTGCT
This sequence comes from Notholithocarpus densiflorus, assembly GCA_030021035.2. Classification (NCBI taxonomy): domain Eukaryota; kingdom Viridiplantae; phylum Streptophyta; class Magnoliopsida; order Fagales; family Fagaceae; genus Notholithocarpus; species Notholithocarpus densiflorus. Next base: position 5,921,804 of record JARYZH020000016.1, on the reverse strand, counting down.
TCAAGGTAAACGAATCCATTGTGAGAGAGATCTAGTGAGGTCAATTGGGAGAGGTGGGATAATTTAAGAGGGACTTGGCTAGAAAACCAAGAGCCTGAAAGGTTAAGATATCTCAACCTAGCAAATTGACCAAATCCAGATGAAATTGGCGAAAAAGAGAAGCCGTTGAAAGCAAGGTTGAGATGTTGCAGGTGAGGGAGAAGAAAAAGGCTAATGTTGGAAGGGATGGTGCCATAAAGCCAGCTACAACTGAGGTCAAGGCCAATCACATCCCCCCTCACCCTATCACACGTAACCCCATCCCATGAGCAACAATCAGTGCCCACCTTCCAAGACTCCATCTTTGGATAAGAATTATCACACAAGAATGAAGCAGACTTTGAAAAAGAAAAAAAATGCTTAAATTGGAGCAACGCAGAGCTCTGGACTTGGGAGCACAGTAGTGCTGAAGAAGAGAAGAAAGACGATGATGATGATGATGATGAAGTAAGTTGAAAACGCAAGAGCAACAAGAGGTAAAAGAGTTGGGAGAGCTATATGAACCACCTCATCATTCCTAATGAGTTCATAAGTACATACATGGAGAGATGGGAGGTTAGTCTTGTTTACAGATCCAACGTGTTGTAGCTCACGACATTATCATTACAAATGCTTCTATGTGAAAATGGACCGTGTGATTTCGAATACTAGACTCTGTATTTGCATTTGAGTGAGTCTTCTAATTCCTCTGACACAAGAATCACAAGTACCAAAATTGAGAAAATAGGGCATGTAATTACGGACTTCGCTATGTACGTAACAGACTAACAGTGTAACTTTTAGGGTGTGTTTGGTAGAGTGGATTTTAGGGAGGATGGAAAAAAAAAGAGAGAAAATGAGAAGAGAAAACTTTTTGGAGAGTATTTGGTTGGGAGAGGAAGAGAGGAAAATAATGGTGGGGTCCATGTGTTTTTTCTCTAGACCCATCAAAAAGTTTTCTCTCCAAAATGGGGAGAAAACTGAGTGGGAGAAGTTTGATAAATATATGACAAAAATGCCCATTTACATTTTGCACATGAACTTAGTCCAATTCATTGCTTCCTTTTTTCTTTTTCTTTTTTGGGTTTAGACGTTGGCTTCTTCCTTCTTTTCTTTTTATTTTCTTTTTTCTTGGGCGTTGCCTGTTTGTTTTCCTAGGGTCAAGCTTTGTCCAACGTTGCTCTTCTTCTCCTTTTTTTTTTTTTTGTTTTTTGTTTTTTTTGTTTTTTTGTTTAGACGTGATTTTTTTTTCTAGATGTGATTTTAATTTTTTAATAAATTTAGGTGATTGCATTTTTTTTTGTCATTTTTTTTAATTAGGTATCATTTTTTAATAAGGATATATGAGTAAATTTACACAAACTCACTTTTTCCATCCCTCCACTTTTCCACTCCCAACCAAATAAAAATGGGGGAAATTAAAATCTTTTCTATCCTATCACTTTTCCACTCTCCCATCAGTTTCTATTCTCCCACTTTTCCATCCCTCCAACCAAACGGACCCTTAAGTCTTTTTTTGGACATTGATAACTAGTGATTAAGAAAGAAACAATTTTCTTGTATGATCTGTTTATTTTTTAAATTAATAAATTAGATACTCACCAAGTGAGTCTTAAACCTACGAGACGACTTGTCTGCCATCATGCTTTAGAGCATTCCCAATAAACTTAACAAAAAATTCTAACTAAATTTTTACAAGAAAGTCATTTTCTATTCCATTTAACGAAAAATTCTAACTAAATTTTTGGTACACTTCCAAACAAGCTCTCTATTTTTTATATTTTTTTATATTCCCCAAGGGTAGTATTTTCCCTCCATCACTCCAACATTTCCTACAAGTTCAAATAACAATCCCAACAACTCCACCACCTTCAATTTGCCAATACACAATACCCACCAACAAAACCGTTGACCGAGCACGGCCAGATCCAAGTCCATTAAAATACACCCATCAGACAAGCTCTAACCCCACTCAACCACTTCTAACTCAAGGCTATGACCATGAGTGAAGACCAATCGTTAAATTACCAATTCTCCCAAAAGTTTAAATTGATAGAAAATGATAAATTTAATTTTTTAACCATATAACTCTAACATTCTCCCCTCAAATCTGGGCTCAAACTCTATTTTAATAGGTAATGCTTAATATGTGAAATTTTAAATGAGATGTAAAGTCGAAGAGACAATGATCAAATTTATGATCTCCTACTCTGATTTTATGTTAAATTTATAGTTCTTCAAAAAACTTAAGGTGATAAAAAAAAATGGTAAATTTAATTATTTATCTACATAATTCTAAAACCAATAGCCAAAAAATGAAAAATGGAAATGGAAATCTGTTAGAGGAATAGGTTTGGCCATAATGAGAAGAAGAAGGTGAGGAGGGGAAAAGTGGAGAGAGAATCGGTGAGGAGTAAAAGAAAGAAAATAAAAAGTAAGAATGGAAAAAAGAAGAAAAATAATAATAATAGAGAGAGATCTCTTGAATGAAAATACAAAAGAACAATTTTTGTTGAGTTATTGTAGCTTTGCAATATTTTGTTGAACGACTGGCGAGTAAGTTGGAGACCAAGAAAGGGTTTGGCTAACCCTAACTAACATTTAGAAAGAAAAAATAAAAGTGGTTTGTTGAATTCATTGTAAAATTGCACTTTTAAAATTTCAAATGTTAGCTTATACTGGTTGGCTTAAGGATTGCTTTTATAGATTCTTATTTGGGCAAATGACTGACATCATTTTTTTACTTAACAATAACCACTCACCATATTAATAATTTATAAAAAAAATTGTAACTCTAACATTTTCCTTTACATTATAACCCCTTCAATATTTTCTCACTTAACCATGTATGTTGAGGCTCTTTCATCAATTAAATACTTTTTAAGTCCTACATGAACTAAGGTTGTTTAGTAACATTTTTCTAATGCTATTGTTTTACCTGATGTTTTAGTTCGGTGATTATGTTAAACACCGAAACGGCCGGGAAGCATGAAACCCATTTTGGGTGTCTAATCCATTTTCCTTATTTGCATGAAACCCATTTTGGGTGTCTAATCCATTTTCCTTATTTCACATTTGCCGTCAACAAAGCCATCATGCTGCAATAATTGGAGTAGATTAACTTCCTCAGGACAGGTAGATTGATTTCCTGACTTTGGAAAAAAATAGAAGAGGGGAATGAAGACGGACATAGGATAGGAGTGTGAAAAAAGGGCCACGTGAAAAATGGAAAATGTACTGCTTGGTTCTTGTTTTCAGTTTTGTGTTTTGTTCTCCAAAACAATTCTAGGTGTTTTTCACCCAAAAAGTTGATTGACACTATTTTTCCGATAGGTTAATAATTACACACACAAACCATACACATACGTAGAAAACAACTGAAATTGAAGGCATAATTGCAGTTGTTTTGTGCCTGTGTGTCGTGTTATATTGTGTGCGCAAAGTTGTTTAGCACTAGTTTTCTAATTGGTAGTATTAATTACACATACAACCATACACACACGTAATAAATAAATAAAAAACAATAAAAAAATAAATTGAAGGCATGATTGCAGTTGCAATACAAAAAACGAGGGTTATAGCCGCGTTTATAAATTGCGGCTATAGACCCTTAAAATGCAGCTATAGCCACATTTGGTCTATAGTTGCGTTTTCTATAGCCGCGTTTACACGCGCGGTCTATTCACTGCAACTATAGGTCCAACAGGTCTATAGCCAAATTTAAAACAAATGTGGCTATAGGCTGAGACCTATAGCTGCATTTTTAAAAACGCGTCTATAGACCCTGTTTAGGCTGCGTTTAAAACATGCGGCTGTAGGTACAGTTTTGGCTACGCTTTAGAAACGCGGCTAAAGCCTCCTATAGCTGCGTTTTAAAAACACAGCTAAAGCCTCCTGTAGGGTTTTTGTCTATAGCCGCGTTTATGAAACGTGACTATAGGTTTTTTTTTTCCTTGCTAAATCACAAATTCCTGCCCAAATTTACATAACCAAATACAAAACAGATAATCACAAATTCCTGCCCAAATTCAAGTTCATTGCTATATACTTAAAATTCTAAAGTTCATTGCCAAAACAGATAATACAAAACAGCTATATACATCACAAAATTTTGCAAGTTCCCAAAATAGCTATATACATCACAAAACAGCTATATACAAAACAACTATTTTTGAAGTTCATTGCCAAAATTTTGCAAGTTCCCAACAATTTTGCAAGTTTACAAGCTGAAGTTCAGCTTGTAAGTTCCATTGACAAAAAAGATCCTATAACTAAAAGATGCGCCACAAACAAGTCCCCAATAAATGCTCCAAAATCAAATGCTCCAATGCTCTCTTCACATCTTCTTTTGTTACCCTTTCATCATCAAATTTGTACCTAAAAATGAGTATATCTTAGTGATAGACCATAGAATGAATAAACAAGATGATATGTGATGCATGAAGTTCAATCAAATCTCCAATAAACTCACTATACTCATACCCACCAACTGGAACAGTGAGACCCAAAACTAATGGTAGACCCTTTCACCATCAAGCTTATATCATAAATTCATTGAGATTCATGTGACACAGCAAGTGGCACCAAGCACTAAATAGAAATTTAAAAATAATGAGCACTCTCACTACTTGTAGGGTTTGGAAAAACATAATAGTGTATATTTTTAAAGTTATATGATTTCTATACAGATTCTTTGACCTTCCCAAGATCTCTTCTGTACCACGGAGAGTCCCCATCGAGCATTGCCACCCTAAATCTATTAAAGGCATCGTATTAATATCACATAACAATGCATTGCAAAAAGTTGTGTTTCGCTAAATAACATTTTTTTGCTACCTGAGAAGGATTTGAATCACGCATCTGTGGGCTTAGTTAGGCCAACATATCTCTCATGTGCGCCAACACTTCGGCCATTTGCTGTTGGTGCCTTGCTTCTGATTGGGAAAGTTGTTCTTAATACCTTGCTTCTAATTGGGCTAGTGATTGTGTGAGTTGCTCTTCATGCCTCGCCTTAGATTGAGCTAGTTGCTTTACAAGGGAAGTCTCCAACTCCCTAATCCTTTGGGTCATTCCGCCTGACGACAGTGGAGTCGATGTAAACCGTGAAAGGTTTGTGGCACTTCTTCTTGATGGAGTTCATCCAAAACCCACTCCACGTACATGTCCAGAGTGCTTCAGACCCATCACCCGAGCATACGCATCGTCTTTGGACCACAGGATTCCACCACCAAGCTCTCCTTGTAGTCGCACGCCATCTTCATTCAAAAGTTCTCTCATCCTGGCCTATTTTCCCACAAGAACGAAATAACATATTACACACCATAAACAATACAAACACAAAATACACTAAAAATTTGATTCAACTAGTGCTTACAATGTTCTCTTCCACTTGGGGAGTTACAGCAGCCCCATCTTTGTTAAAGTATACTTTTTCATACACATCTACGCGCTTAACTGCTGCCCCTTTAGATTTCGCCTACATCATGACCAGAATTCATACAATAAACACAATTGCTCTCATAATTGTTATGTTGTTTATCATTTGCATTGACTAAGGCGTTCATGAATTCTAAGTTTATAACTACCACCACCAAGAAAGTTAAAAATTATTTTCAACATTCAGTGTGAATCAGAAGCATAAAATCAGCTTATGTGATACACGAAGAAAGTAGCACTTGTAATGCATTTCTTACCATTACATCGAAAATTTGTGCAAAACTTTTGGGCCCAGACCTTGCTATCTCCTTTTGTTTACCACGACTCTCCTTGTTTTTGTCACCTAATGTCCACGATTACATTACCGTAAAAAAAATAACAAATATAGAAATAAAACAGAACCATATTACTTAACTTTAACAAATCCATATGAAGAACCATTTTCATGGACCAAATGAAATGAACAAAGCATAAAAGGAGCACCATTTGATACTTAAAATACCCATGTCAGTAAAAAGAAAACAAATATGACCCAACAACCAAAATAGCATTAAAAATCAAAAACAAGTTGGAGAGAGAGGTAGTTTTTTTCACTAATACCCAAAATCGAAATGCTAAACCAAAAATCAAAACATAAAATTTTTTTTTTTTTAAAACTTACCGTTGGGGGGATCGAGAGAGGTCCGAGTGAGATTGAGAGAGAGGTTGTTTTGTTCCTGAAAGAAAACAATAAAATATAAAAATCCCATGTAGCAAATCCCTAAAAAAAAAATCCAATTAAACCCTAGCTTTACAAATACCCAAAATCGAAACCCTAAACCAAAAATCAAAATAAAAACATTTAAAAATCTTACTATTAGGTAGATTGTGAGAGTGTCTTGAGTGAGATTGAGACTTGGAGAGAGTGTTTAGAGTGAGATTGAGAAGGTCTCAGAGAGAGAGAGAGGGAGAGACCCAAGGAAGGGTGACGACGCTACTAGGTGAGATTGGCAGCGCTGGTAATGGAGGCTTGGGCTTCGTCAGCAATGGCATGGTGAGGAGGATCAATGGTAGAGAGGGGTGGACCGGCGGTGAGGGTTTGGGAGTTGCAGATTGGGTTAGGGTGTTCGAACAGTGGTGTCGCAGATTGGGTTAGGGTGTTCGAACAGCGACAAAAGGTGGAATTTAGGTTTTTTTTTTTTTTTTTATTTATACCAAACCTGTAGCCGCGTTTAAAGAAACACAGTTATAGACATGCTTTAAGCCGCATTTTAAAGAAACGCAGTTGTAGACAGGCTATAGCCACATTTTAAAAACATGGTTATAGACCCTTTAAAAAAAAAATTGTTCAACCTATAGCCGTGATTGAAACACGTTTTTCTTTTTCTTTTTTATAAAAAGATGTCCTATAGCTGCGTTTTTTAAACGCGGCCATAGGCCCTACCCAATAAAACCCTACTACAAACGTTATAAATGTGGCTATAGAAATTCCCTATGGCTGCGTTTTCTAAAACGCAGCTATAGGTATATCGTTTTAGCCGCGTTTATAACAAACGCGGCTATAGAGCAACTATAGCCGCGTTTTTTGTAAATGCGGCTAAAAAAAACGTGGCTATAGCATTATGTGCGTGTATACGGTCATGTGCTAAAGTGTGTGCACAGCAGCTTTAATTACCATTTTCTAATTCTATTTCTATTAAGAAATAGAATTACGACCAACTATTAACACATGATTCCTGCTTGCTTGAGGAAGAATATGCATCATGTGAATCCTTTACTATGAAAAAACCAATTCTTTGGGTTGACTATCCTCATGTTGCGGTTGCACGCATAAGGGACAAATATGGATGCAACACAACAGTACTTGTGACAGAGAGTGTGAGTCCCAATATAGTTGAGGGACCATATTAGTAATTTGAGCATAATTATCCCACTAATTTGGATTGTAAATAAACATTACGTGCAATCATGATTAATAAGCTAGCCTACAAAAACCATTATCACTATTGGAAAGAGATACAATGAGATATGGTTCGAAAGTTGATGATTGGTATTAGAATTTTTCCTTAATTAGGTGTGATTAGTCTCGCTAAAAAAGACTAAAGAGACTTGCATGCAAATTATGATGGAAATATGCATGTACGTAGTGGAAAATTAACGGATCTACTTCATTCGCAATTGATAACATGTACTATGTAAGTTTCAGAATTTGAGAACAAGAAAGCGTACCTTGGTGCGGTCAAATTCAAAACCAAAAGATCGAAAGTACTTGGGAACACTTTTAATCTTCACTCCAATTCCACTTGATGCCCAAGATGTGTGGTCTCTCAATCAGTTTCCAAGGAGAGAATAAGAGAGTGTCCAACACTCACATACAAACCATTTCATTCTTGCTATCAATAAATATCTGATTTTCAAATTTCTAGTAACATTGAGAATTATGTATAGTTTTGCACAAATGATAGGATAAGGGTACCATCCTAAACATATTATTGCTATTGTAATTTATTAGTTTTATTTCGATTCTAAATATAGGTAGAGGTTTGCCGTGTGCTTTTCACGGTGGATGTGCAGTATACAGGCTCAATTGAACATGCACAGGCATCCCCTGCAAGCTCAACTGAACAGCCCACTTGTCCAGTCTGTCTTGGTATGCAAGTCTTTGTGTGTGTGTGTGTGTGTGTGTGTGGATTCATAGTTTTGATCTTCATTCAGCACTTGATGAGTGCCTAGCTTGCTAAACCTTTTTAGGTGGGAAACAAAATAGATTGTGAGGGTTTAAAATGCCTTAATATCTTTCTAGTATTCCCGTTTAAGGAGTAACTGGAACAGCTAAAGTTTACAGCATGACATCTTGTGGCTAATTATTATTTACTAAGCCCAACGGTTACTTATATAAATATGTTGCATAAGTTGATTGTTACAAAAGCAAAAGAAAAAAACAGTGACACTTATTTGAAGTAATCTCCTGAACACTTAGGGCCCGTTTGGTAGAGGAGTTTGAGTAATTTTGTTTGTTATTTTTTGAAATACGTGTGGGTGAAAAATTGTGTAATGTTGTTTAAAAACTGAAAATATGTTGTTTAGCTACTCTACCAAACAGGGCCTTATTTTTTGTTACTTTTAGGGTATGATTCTTGATGTTCCTTTGTTCGTAGAAGATGCACTTAAATGAACATCTATAACAGGCACCTAGTTGGAAATCGTTGCTTTTGCTCTGCTGAGGTAGACCATTAGGTATTGATTTTGAAAAACCCCTTAATGAAATTCTGTATGTTTCTCTCCTTATATATAACTGATTATCTAATTGGGCTAGCCTTTTGGGCCATTCCAATTGGGCTCTAGTGTGTGGCTTGGAGTGGGACCAAAATGGAACAAATAAGACTCTAGCTCCAATGGGCCTTGGGCTTTTCTGTCAACTCTTGACAAGTTCAAAGTTACCATTAATTATATTCAATACCACTATAAGAATATAATTGCACTCTAGGCCTTATTAATAAATTATATCCCAAGACTTTATTATATATTCAACCCCTTCATTAAAATATTCGTAGTAATACAAAGTCATGAATGTAGACTGCCACTTTAAAGATTACTACATCTTAATTTTTGAGTACCCGGTTTAATCCTTAATGTTATTCATCATATATTTATGAAATCCAATTTCATAAATATATACTTTAGTAACTTCTTACTAAAGTGGTTGGACCCAACTCTCTTGAATAACCAAACCCATTAAACTTATCTCAAAGGAATATTTTATGTCTCCGTTAAAAGATTATGAATTCCATCTTGAAAATATATGTTCCATCAACACTAAATGCGGCTGCCCAACATACTGAGGTTTTGACCGTGACTTATAGATCTCACTCCTGATATATCAAAGCAACCTACATCTCATGATTAGGTCCATTATTCTCTCAAGATTTAGAGTTGATGTAAATAGAAGTCGTGAGATTTATTATTCATTTGACAGTCGTTAGGAGAATAATAAATCTCACAGCGGTCCAGTTCAATATGTCTTAACTCTTAAAACATATCAACATACCAACTAGAAGTCTTTACTTCCATGATAAAAAAAAATCATCGTAGTTGATATGTTATAGTCTTCGCAGATGAAATGCCCAATTTCATCACCGACTACGAACTAAAATTCTGAGTTTATAAAGAACTTGTAATTTATATCTTCTGTGACTTTTCACATAAATCACATACTATGCATCTCATGGACTAAGATAATGTCTCATTAGTTCATTTATAGATAGTCTCATATAATTAAACAATTTAATTATTTATGATATGTCAATAAATTGGATTTTAGGGAATAAACCCCAACAAATTAATCTCAAATTAGGATATCGATGTTGATTTGGAATTTCAAATATACATTACAAATGCCCTTTTAGGTTAAGGCAGATAGTTAAAATTCCATAATTAAAAAAAGAAAAAAAGAAAAAGAAAAGAAAAGGTAGTTAAAATTAAACTTAAAACTAATGTTATCATCAAGAGCTTGTTTCTCAACAAAAAAAATAAAAAATGCTATTCAAGAGCTTCTTTTGAATTCTATCATAGTTTTAAGGTGATGCTTCAGAATAAGTCATAGATTATTATGATTGAGTTCAAAGTTTCTTCTTATACACTCACTTAAAGTTTCTTCGGAATAAGTCATAGATTATTTTAAGGTGATTCTTCAGAATAAGTCATAGATTATTATGATTGAGTTCAAAGTTTCCTAAAGGCAATGTGGGCTTTGGCAGAGTTGGTTGAGTAGGCAATGTTGGCAAGGGAGTGCTAGGCAATGGTGGCAATGTGGCTTTAGGTAGTGTGGGCACTGATGGCAGAGGAGGCAATGTGGCCTTTGGCAGAGATGGAACTGTAGGCAGTGTTAATGCTGGGGGTGGAGCAGCTGGTGTATCCAAAAGGTGTCGAGTAGCTAGGCTCACATTGATGCTTGAGAGTGACAATGCTATGATCGTAGACAGAAGGAAACAATACTTATAAAAAGCCATAGTTTAAATGATATAGGAGCAGAAAGTTGTAGGAGCTAGTTCACTTCTAGTATTGGCAATGGCAAGTGGTGTTGAAGAAAACTTGTACAAGTTGGTATTTATAGAGGCCGAATGCTGAAGGATTTTAAGGACTATATAGGAAGCGCTAATGTGAGTTTAGTGAAATATGGTGGTAGGAAGAAGCATCAGTTAGCTCACTTCCCATTCTCCCAAGATGGGCAACTTGGAGATTGAGGTTCAAAACTACTAACTAATCTAGAAAGGCATGTGGCTTGATATTTTCCTTTAGGAAATCAGACCAACCTGTTTTATGGCTCATCAAAATATGTCAATGAGTTATTGAACGAATTTCAGACTAACAAACATGTATTGGGTCCACAAGGCAGTTTACTTGTCCAAATAGACCATGCCTTTTTGTGACACATATATAGTTTTATACAAATAGTCTTAAGAATTTTGAGCTTCATGGTGGGATTAGAGAACATGTGGTTGGCTAATTCCCAACCAAGAACAGATGGTCACCTAATCTGGGAGGTAAACCAAGGATATGAGAGTGGTCAGTGGCATCTATATGACGTACACAATATATATAATTTTTTAAAAGAATTATTTTTTGGGTTGAATAACAATTTAATCGAACAAACCGAAAGTGTTATTGAGGATTAGCCCATCTTCCTTCTCAAGGTCTAGGGGGTATTAAGGAAATGGAACTAGGCCCCAAGCCTAACAAGGAGCAGCCCTAAGCTGCCAAGTTGTGGACCATTATACATTGGGAAGCACCATTAAAACGGAGTAGTATAGCATTCTCTCCACTTCAAGTCCATATATTTAGTCTATTTCGGAGTTAGATTTTATTTTATGAACTGCCACATTATTTAATTTTGTATGAAACATTTTATATATATATATATATATATAGAGGGTTGGGTTCAAGTTACACCTGGTGTAACTTTAAGCAATGTTACACCACTCAATAACTTATTATTTAATTAATATTTTGAAAATCCAACCGTTAAATTACATATTATATATGTTCTTAACATGCATGCCAATTTTCATATCAATCGGATGTTATTTACCATTTGATCCATAAACTCATCTTTTATGTATTATTTTAAACTACAAAAACTTGAATTTTAACAATTGATTGATGACATGGCTATTAATCTTTGATCACCTTGAAATTTTGCAAGCATGGAGAATATATGAAGATAATGTAATCTAACGGTGAATTTTTCAATATTCGCATTCAATTAAAAAATATTGAGTAATGTAACATTACTTAAAGTTACACCAGGTGTAACTTAAACCCAACCCATATATATATATATATATATTTCAAATTAAGATAATCAATTTTTGTTTAAAACCTTCTATTGCTAAGTTAGGGATATGTATTTGCATTCACATCCAATTATATATAATTTCTCTTTCTCAAAAAAAAAAATTATATATAATTTCTTTATTTTTGGCTCTTTAGGGAGTAATATTTTCTACTTTAAATGATCACTTTTACTATATACTATGCATCTCATTCTCTATTCTCATAGAATATGACCATTATGATTATTTGAAATCATGCTTGTTGAAACTATTAATAAAAATGCATTTTTGAAAATCCACCTTTTCCGAATGGTCATATTTTTGTAAATTTTTTTTTTCTTATGGCTCACTTTTTTTTTTCTACAAATGCATCTTAATGACTCAAATAATAATAAGATAATAACAAAAATTCTCATGGAAGAAGAATGATCGACATCACATCGTCAGTGTTCAACATTAATTCTTAGTACATCTGACCTGATCATTTACAAGGCCACCAACTGAACCTATATAAATAAATTAGACCTCGATTCTATGTATAAATAAATTCAACCGAACCTATTAGTAATGAAGTGAGCAAAATAGTGCATATAATGCTTTACAGGTCTTGAGTTCAGTTTTCCTTTGTGTTTCAGGCCGATTCAGTATATAACTTGAGGCCTAATAAGACAATAAGTTCAGTTTTTCTTTGTGTGTTTTAGGGTGGTCCAATATATAAATTGAACCCTAAGACAATAATAATTATAGATTTGACCTGAACATTATAAGACAATAAGTTCACTCCTTTAACAATTAGTCTCCCTCTTGCCGTTGAACATTATTGTAATGGAGAGCCAAAAGACCAGACATCCCCTGCTCTCCAGCCAAGACTTTCAGCCTTCAACTGTCGTTTAGGCTCTCCATATGCGTTTTTTTTGCAACACAAACAGAAGGCAAAAAATTTTTAGATAGTAAGATGTATTTGCACCAAATAAAGATATTCAGTTGCTGTATTTCTATTCTATGGTGCAAATAGAGATATACAATTCTTGTATTTCTATTTCCATTAATTAAAAAAAAAAAAATCAATATCAGTTATGACTTATACTTATGAGCCAGCAATAACCATCAGTTAAAAAGCGCAGCAAGTCAATTCGCTGTTGTACCCTTGTGTAAGATGCCTAAAGAGAGGTTTCAAAAAAAAAAAAAAAAAAAAAGATACCTAAAGTGAAAACTGGAATGTAGTAGATCATAAGTTCGAGGATAGGAATTAAAACACTTGCACCAGTTGTGATAGAGGTTTACTACTAAGCCTCTTGGGCCAGCTGAACAAGTTAAAGAGGCCAGCTGAACAAGTTACCCATACTATCAATCGGAAGCAGAGAAAGACAATGACTGAGAGCCACACCTGCCACAGAAATATAGAAAAGATTAGCACAAGTATGGATAAAATTCAGAATATTATTCTAAAAAAAGTGATTCACAGGCAATGGTCCAGTAGCTTTAGTAACAGTAGTAGCAGCAATGTTAGTGTGATGGAAGAATGGTGTGCTTTGGAAAGATATTATGAACTAAGAAGCATGGGTGCGTTTCAGGATTTGGGTGCGGGTGTGGGACTCGGCAATTTTTGAAAAAATTGGGTGCGGGTGCGACAGGGTGCGGCAATTAAAAAATTATTAAAAATATTTTTATTTATATTTTCTATATATTTTTACTATTAAAATATTCTTAAAAATACATTACTATGGCCTTGTAATCTAAATATGTCAAAAACAAGCAATAATATAAAAAGTTAAATATTTTTATTCAAAATTGTAATCTATACTCTTTAAGAGGGAATTGTCAAGTATTGAATTAGAAATAAAATTATCAATAATTTTCCTTTTTATATATAAAAAAAAATTAGACAAAGTATATTTGTATCAGTTTGAATAATAGTTTATTATATTTACATATCATATAATAGATTAATAAATTTAATGACTAATAACAAAGTAAGAAAAATCACACCTGGGGTCCCACGTGTAGGACTTGTAGCAAACTGTAATATAAATTGAAGTGTAGGTTGGGGAGTATAACTTTGCTTTAGAATACAACTTGAAGTGCAACCCACCACGTGTAGGACTTAAAGTAGATTGTAAAGAAAATCTTATTTGAACAAATAAACCACTGGCGGACTGAACGAAGAAGTAAAGAAAAGAAGAAAAAATAAAAAGCAAAGCAGATCAGTAGAGAGAGAGAGAGGATGAAGAAGAAACCTACTGTGACTGTGGTGGTGCTCTAATTTTTTGCCCAGAAAGAATCCAAGATGCAGATCAGCAACGCTTGGTGGTGCCATCTGTGATTGTGCTCTAACAATTTTGGCCTTTTTTCGGCCGTTTCGGTAAGTTGAGATTGAAAAACTGAGATTGAAAATTTTAATTAGTTTGATACCTGAGTTGAGAGTGGGTCGGTGAGGTGAGGTGAGCTTGAGTGCATCTATGACTAAGTGCATCTGTGAGAGAGGGGAGATGGAGCACAGAGAGTGAGAGAGAGTTGAAGATTGAAGTGAAGAATGGACCGAATGGTGCGTTTTGAGAACTGAGATAGTTTAGGGTTTGTTATTAAGTTCAAATGGTGCGTTTTGCACCTTTTTTTCTTTCTTTTTTTTTGAATTTCGGCCTGAATCGGCCGATTAGGCACTGGCATTGGTGTGTTTCGGTGGTTTCGCCCAATACAGACCGATTCGGCCCGAGTCGGCGCAAATCGGCCCAAGTCTGCATCGAGTCGGCATGAGTCGGGAAACAAATAAAAAATAAAAAAAATGATGCGGCACCGACGCGCAGGCAGTAGCGTCGCTCGTGCGTCGCAGCGTCAGACGCGGGTGCGGCGGCCGTTTTCCCGCGTCCGTGCATCCCAGATTATGAACCATCTTTCCTATCTTTCCGTTCACACAAAGGGTGTTATTATCTCTAAGGGTGTTATTATCTCTGCATTATTCATAGCAAGAAGGTGAGAACCCATAAACAAAAATATTACCACTACCAGTGAAGGTTTTTTTTTTTTTTTTTTTGGTTATTATATGTGATTTAGGTTTGGGTATACTCGAAATTCTTCCCCTGTAGCCATGTCCCAAGACCATGCACCCAACTTCACTTTGATGTCCGTCCTAGCTCCAGCCTGTTTTTTACATTTTAGGAGACAGATCAAGGTGAGGAGAAGAAAACAAATATTAAAAGAAAAAACAGTGATGAGTCTGTCACTATCTTTATCCAATACAGAATCTGCAGTACAGATCCTATCACAAAGTATGAATATAGCCAAATTCTCATGCAGCTCTAGAAATGTGAAGCATTGGCTTGTCATTCGCAGGTACAGATCCAGCTGTAATGGGTACTTCATCAACATCACAGAGGGACCTACACCTTTAATGGTTCTAACAGATTTATGAATTTGAGACAAATGACCAAATTTTCATCTTATTCTCCTCTCCCCCCCAAGCATTACAGACATTCGCACTGGCTTGTCATCCAGCTGTAATGTCTACTATACCAACATCACAGAGGGACCTACCCATTTAATGAGCCAAACAGACTTTCGAGTAAGAGACTAATCAGGGTCATATGCAAATGCTTACACTACTATTTTGTTTGATATTAAAGGTCAATTTCACTTGATTGGTACATTTATGAGGTGTAAGCACAGTAAGAGTAAGCAATTAACTGCAAAAGAAGAGAGCCCACAAAACCATGTGCCTGATTGTTCTAATAATTAATAGCGACCCTTAAAAGACTCACCTGGAGTAGCAAACGAACGATGGGGGCCTGCCTACTAACCACAGCAGCAGCAAGTGCAGTACAGTCAACATTCATGTGAACAGAAGGCTTAGATGACCGAAGCAGGACCCGGTCAGCTGCACTGGCATCCACACCACACTGCCATTAAGCAAGGACAATCATGTCAACAAGATAAATCAAACAAGCTTTCAATAAAACATAGAGGAGGGAATCAATAACAATATTAATTGACCACGTGAAAGGACTCTTGTCACACATTGCAATAAAATGAGAGAAATGTATCCCCACGCAACATGAAAACGCAAAGGACATCTTTGTAGTGAGAGGCTCTCATTTTTATTAGCCTACCAACCATCTCTCTCAAATCCAAACCCTGCAAAAGTGAGAGTTTTGTATACTAGGTATGACATTTTTTGCAAGGGTTGAAAAGCTTGTCAGTGACACATCTAAGTTTCAAGAAGCCAAACTTACCAAGAAAGCTAAAAACACATTGGTGTGTTACAACTGCCAAGTAAGCACCATAGTATACACAGGTGAACTGTGTAGAGGGACAGTAACAGTATATATATTTAATAACTAATATATTTGTGTGTGTGTGAGGCATAGTTAATATAAAGTGACACCCTTAATGCGATGGTCACTCCGCAAGTATAAGTGCTTGTGGGGTGTACGGAGGCAAGGGCCGAAGTTCAAATCTCTAGGAGGGAGACTCACACATATATACACTTAGATTAGGCTAGAGTAGAATTTCTATCTTATATCTAAAAAAAATATTAAAAAAATGACATTAAAAAAGCACCATATAATGCTCATTTCTGTTTTTCTACAATGGTCTACAGTAATATCTAAAAAGTTGGCAATTAACAGCCCAATATGAATACAAAGTTTTACCTTCATGAGAGTGTCTACTACATCCACAAACCCACTGCAGCATGCTGTGACAAGAGCACGAACAGCAATATGGGGCCGGATCAGATCAGAGCCCATAAGCAGCTCCACAAGCCTTGCATGACCATGACAGCTAGCCTCCAGCACAGCCTCTTCACAAGCTGGCTGCGATGCCCCAGCTTTAAGTAAGATATCAAGAATCTCAAGGTAGCCCTCCCTCACTGCTGCTGTTGTCGCGAAGCCCCTGAAGAGTTTCTGATTCACATCAGCTCCAATGCTCTGTCATTTAGAAGTGCCAATCCTTAGTACATTATAAAGCCATTGACAAGACTCCACAAGAAGACAATACACTCATTTTTCTATTTTTATTTTCTCAAAATCTCTAAGAAAGTTAAGCATTTTGGGCTCGTCATTATTACAGAAAGTAATGCCACAAGCAGACAAAATGGGGAACAAATCTGAAGTGGTGAGCCAAGTATGGAACTTTCATTAGGCAGTACATAAAGCCTTTAATAAGAAAGGGGGATGTATCATATGTGTACCCTTATGTACTTATCCTGCTCTGGCCAAAGGTCAGAAACAACTAAATATGAGCACTAAGGACTGATTAATACTGATAAAACCAAAAAGGTAGATCTAAATATCTCTCCTTTCATCTCTTCCTTGGATACTCTTTTCTTTCTTTTTTTTTCTTTTTTTTTTTCAGTTACGGAGGGAAGGGAGGTGGGTGTAATTGGATCTGAAAATACATACCTACCTTTTTATGATAGGCTAGTTGATGCCTTTTTATTGTTTTATGATTAACTCTAATTATGAAATACAGTAGCTCAGTAAAAGGATAAACAATAGGAATGACTGGGCCACAACGTTGAATATTTACTCTATACCTCGAATTACACACATTTACTATATAAAACTAAAAGAAGACCAGAACATCCGATATTAAATAAATAATTGCACAAGCAATAGAGAAATATCAACACTCACAGTAACAGCCCTACTGTATGTTTTGTAACAAAATGCAACACATGACAAGGAAGTAAGGATCATGAGATCATCACATTTTTTTGTGCTTACGCATGAATAAAAGTTTTAACAGTAATTTGTACAAAGTTTTGTGGAGGATAGTTGGCATACTATTTTAGCAACCTAAGCAAAAGATCACTATGCTGTCAAAATAATTGAACTCTTCCAATTGGCACTTCCAATTTTTCCACCTGAGACATCCAGAGTTCAAATCCCCCCTCCCCCAAGTATCACATTATTCCAAACTTAAAAAAAAAAAAAAGAAAAAAAAAAAGAAAAAAAAGACTATTCCATTTATACATATTAAAGAAAAACAGCATTTTCCATTTCCCATAAGTAAAAACAAAAAACAAACTATAGATGAGTAGATCTAATAAAAACCCAACTGCCAATCAATGCTTAACAGAACATGAATACCAACAGTTCGGGTTTCTACAATCTACAACAGTTAAAAAATACAAAACAATTAAGGGTCAAAATCATCAACAAACTTCAGTAAATACAGACCATTCAGAAAAACATTCTAGAATATTGGCATGATATGTGTAACAGCTATGACAAAAGTCCATGACTCCGCTCTGATGGTTGAGAAAAATTGTTTTATTGCTTCTGTATTTTCGACCCAACCAAGAGAAAACGCTACATTAAAGTACTGACCGCTTAATCACAATGCTTCACCAACACATTTAATTACCTGAGCAGCTAAATTGATCACACAAACAGAGTCTTAAAGTTCACGTAAATAATCAGAGAGACAGGCCCCACGGTCCCACACAAACTAAAGATAAAGAGAAAATTATAAAAACAAAGGCAAGAGAGTTTTGTAGCTCAACTGCCCCGTGTTTACAACGAAAACAGAGTTCAAATCCCCGCACCCATGGTAACTATCCTATTATAAAAATGAAAAACCAGAAAATCAAGACTTGGATTCGAACCCAGCCCATATTTACATTAATGAGAGATAATGAGCCATTTATGTTGGGGACCTAATGAAGGGAAAATCATTAAAGACTATGAATCCTAAAAGAGTAGAGACAGACATAAACAACTTTAATGCCCAAAATCATAGTGTGGTGATTCAAATATCAAACCTTAGCTTTCCCAAAGCATTGCTTTAAGATTTAAAGCTTAATTAAAAAGAATCTTAATACTATACCTAAATCTTCACAGTAATTAAGGAGCAGATATAAAAAGTCAAATATGCTCAAATTTTTCCAAAAAAAAAAACTTAAAGCACTTTCGAATAGTAAATACTCTCACAAAATATGGTGATAGAAGCCTTAGATTTTCACGCATAATATGCTTCCAAATCAGTAAAAATGAAAACTTTGAATCACACGTAAAATTAAAAACACTTGGACTGTTCTAAAATAAGCATAAAAAACTTTGGAATCAGTGAAAACCAGCAATGAGAATACAAAAAACCATAAATCTCAATCTGAATCACCAAAATGCATATAGAAACACTGTCAATATTTTCAAAAACAAAACAGAACACTTTACAAAAGAGAAAAAAATTCAAAGTTAAAAACAGAAACGGATCTCAAATTTGATCACTAAAACAAAACACTTTCAATATTTTTCAAAACACAGAAAACAGTTTCACTTACTGAGAATCAACAATGCGAATGAAACAGTTTAAAAAAAAAAAACGAAAAACTCAAGCTTGAGTGAGAGAGAGAGTTACCAGCAGCTTCTTCACGAGGGAGACGTTGCCGGAGTGTACGGCAAGGAACAAAGCGGTGACGTCAGTCTTGAACTCGTTGTACTCGACTCGGACCTGACTCGCCGATTCATCGCACGGTATCACCTCGGTCTTCCTGCTCTTCAGGCACACGGCGCCGACGAAGTTAACGTCGACATACGGATCGGCGATGAGCTCCAACGCCGACTTCAGATCGCCGGAGAGAGAAGCTTCTAGAAGGCGTTGCGAAACTTCGGCCTCGTAGTCCACCGGAAACACCTGTTTCCCGGAGAACACAGTCATTGTATGGTGTTTTGGTACACGCGGCGGAGGTTGAGCTCAGGTAGTACGAAACTGTGGCTGCAACTTCAGGTGAAAGACTCGCATGCGGGTGTGTGAGAGAGAAATGGAAATGCGAAGCTCGAGAGAGAGAGAGAGAGAGAAAAAAACTTGAAAGAAGTGAGCGCCAGAGACAAGAGAGAGTGGGGTGCGAATTTATTGGGATGGTTTTACTGTGATTTACTAATATTTAACCACGGTTAAATAAAATACTATAAATAAAAGGTGGTTAAAAATCTTGGGTCAGTATCGATTGGTCAACAAAAAAAAAAGGCTGTAAATCTTGGCTCGGCTTCAGTCTTGGATAAAATATCGTATAATTTGAAATATAAGGTGTTAAAACTTAAAAGTGTTAAAACGTTTGAATTTTCTCAGCAAAAAAAAAAAAAAAAAAAAAAAGTTTGAATTTTCAAATATTGGAAACCATAATTAGACTTTATCCATTTGATTGGATTTGTTCAACTATTATCCAAAATGTTATGTTTTACTTACAGCAAGATCATTAACAAATCTTACATTTAAATCATGTTTATTTGTCAAGAATCATGTAACTCAATTAGTATATTTTTAAAAATATTATGGATTTAAACACTGCATTCTTTGACTATTGAATTATAAAAAAGAAAAAACTATGTTTCTTGAAAAATAAGCATAGAAAAAAGAAAATTAATAATAAATACTATGGTTAAAATTCACAATCCAAAAGTTTAAGCCGATAAGGAAAAAAAAAACTACAAGGGGGCAAAAGTATGAATTTTTTCAACTATAGATTGACAAATTTAATTTAATTTAATTTAAATCATACATGGATAAAGTGAAACTACACTAAAAAAAAATAAGGTGAAATTAATCTAAAATGTAGAGAGAGAAAATTCAAATTATATCATTTAAACTTATCTTCTCAAAAAAAAAAAAAAAATCATTTAAACATAAAGTACATTCAATTGTGCTATAATTTATTATATTCTCTATTTAATTCAATTAATTGTGCTATGAAGTATGATCTATTGATATCTTCGCATATATGTGTGAATTTCAAATAATTTAACTGATAAAATATCTTATCGTCGAATAAGAAATCAATTGTTGGCTTTAATTAGCTCGATAGAGTTGACTTATTGATCACTTGCTCTTGTTGTTCTTCTTATAGATACTAGTGGGACGAGGTCAATGGTGGTCTTGTGGCCATTGATGGCTGCAATGGGGTCGATGGAGTTGTGCTTCTTGGTTGGGTTATTCCTTGAAGACAACTTTATTGGCTAGGATAGTGCATGTAATTTGTAAAAATACAAATACAGAGAGAGAAAGATAAACATGGTTCAACATAATGACTTACATATATAGTAAAAGGCGCTTAAAAGCTACATGTTTACTTTTCTAAATTGTATGTTACCAAGAACCCAATGAAAAATATATACTAAGTGTAATATGGTACACTTAAAACTATGATAGCCTATGGTATTTTGCAAAACCTTGCAATATACATTTATGACAATATCTTAATATATTATATGAGCTACACATTTACGGTATTATGCTAATATATTCTCTTATCCCACTCAAACTTAAGGTGGAGGAGTAGCAAAAACTTGAGTTTGAAAAGAATGTATCCAATGCTTGTTGAAAGAATCAAGGCCCACAAAGAAACATGAAAAATATCACCGTCCAAGCAAGAGAAGTCTATGAAATGCATGATGCGGGAGTGGAAGTAGCTGCATCTCCAAAACATGTACTTAAACAATAGTTTTTAGTTTTTTTAAAAATATATATTTATGAAAAAGTGTGTAAAAATATGTGTAATATTGTTTAAAAACTGAAAACGGTTATTTAAGTTGTGATACCAAATAGACCCGTATTGTGTGGAGTAGAGAACTATAAAAGTCAAATCATAGGTCAAGTGTATTGCCAAAATGAAAACTGGCGCTAATTTTGAAGTGCATATGAGACATATGGATGACGTCTTCAAGGTAAGAAATAGAGTACGCAACCACAAGAAAGCACATGATTAGGACTGAAACAGTTTGTGAAGGTGTATGTAATGCTCAAATGGTGATAGGACGTGAATGTAGATCTAAGGAGTCTAGGTTAATTAACATGGTATAGTCACGAATATTGTGACTTAGATACCATGTTAAAATAGGAAGAAGAAATAAATGATATATTGAGAGAGTATGATAATTAACGTAATTTGACCGAATGACCTATGTTCACAATCTAAAACCTAAAATGACTACATTTTTATTACTATTGAATTCTATGTTACAAAGAACCTGTATTAATATGAATACATTATGTTATCTCCAAATATCACTATTGAACATTACTATTGAATTGTATGTTACAAAGAACCCGTATTAATACGAATACATTTTGTTATCTCCAAATATCAGCATACCAAGCAAGTCTAATTACCAAGGATCTAAAACTCATTCCCCTTCCATGAAGTTTTATATCTGAGTAATCTCTTCTTATTCATACAAAATAAATCCACTGAAACCGACACCGAATCTTCTTAGACATTTACCCTTGATTTCTTTTTTTTTTGCCAAATATTTACCCTTGATTTCAAAGGACACATTTGAGTACTTCCCATATAAAATTCCAAAGTTGTCTTATTTTTGCAGATAAATTATTATCTTCTTTGTTTGATCAGGAAAGAAAATAGCTAGAAAACAACAAACATACTATGCAGACATTCTGCATTGTGATAAGCATATTATCTTCAGAGGCCAGAGTGTGAGATTTCTTCGAGAATTGCAATAATGCTTTTACCTATATAATCGAACACGAGACATTATTAACTCAATCAACCCCCTACGTACATTGTATATGCATTGCCCACCATAGTAAAACAGTGTCATCAATGTTTCTCACACTGTCAAGGGGGTTCTGTTTCCTTTTTCACTTTTACTTCATATACTTACCCTTAAAGGGAAAAGAAGAAAAACAATCTGCGTAAAGAAAAAGTTAGACTCCGAGCCTTCTAATCTTTTATCCAAAAAATAAAAGAAAAAAGAGAGCTAGTCCGAGCGACCAAGTCCTGGATACTCCGTAGTCAATACGAGTACTAGAGAAGCAACAATTTCTGCTTACTTCAGTCAATCTTTTTTGACCAAAATTTCCACTCTGTCAACGTATGCTTTCGCTGTCTGACTGAGTCCTCGATCGGTCTAATGCATAAAATTATTCTACTCCATATGACAGTATTACTACAGCCACGTTCTTTTTAGTTTTCACAGCCTGTTTCTATTGAGAAAGTAAATTGTAATTGGTTTAATATTTATTTTTAGTGAGGCTTTTGGTTAAATATTATGCAAATTGGAGTTTATTTGTGATATGGACAAAGTTCAAAATTATTTAAGAAAATGAGAAAAGATGTGAATTTTGGTAATAGTATTGTCAAAATTGTGAGAAAAAGTATGAGAGAGGAGAGAGAAAAAGTGATTTCGGCAATAGTAATGCTGAAATATCGGCCCAATTTTACCAACTAACTTTGATCGAAACAATGAGAGAAAAAAAAATTTTGAATTGCCACAATTCAACTTTTTACTTTATTTTTTTTATTTATCTCTCCCCTCTCCTCCTATTTTGGCACTTTAATTACCACAATTCAACTTTTTTTTCCCTCCTCTCTCTCCTTTATTTCGGCAATGAGATTGTCATGATTAAAATTTTTTCTCTCTCCTCTCTCCTCCTATTTCAGCAATGACATTGCCACAATTAAATTTTTTTCTCTCTCCTTGTTTCAATTAGTTTAGTTGGGCAGCACAAAAATTGGGCAATTATTTCAGCAATACCATTGTCGAAATCACTTTTTCTCTTCTCTTTTCGTCACATCATTTCTCTTTTCTCTCTCTTACTTTTTCTCACAATTTTGGTAATATTATTGCTGAAATTTACATCTTTTCTCATTTCCTTAAATAGCTTTGAGTAATATCCATATTACAAATAAACTCCAATTTGCACAATATTTAGCCTAAAGACTCTATTTTTACATTAATCCATTTTCATACAGAACTATAAGTAATAAAGCAATTAAGGAAAAAGTTAACGGATGCTCTAAAGTATTGGTTTAGGAGATATTTTTAGAAAAATTTCATGGCAAAAGAATATTTAGCCTAAAGACTCTATTTTTACATTAATCCATTTTCATACAGAACTATAAGCAATAAAGCAATTAAGGAAAAAGTTAACAGATGCCCTAAAGTATTGGTTTAGAAGATATTTTTAGAAAAATTTTATGGCAAAAGAAAAAAGCAATTAATTGTTTTGATGGCTCTCTATATTTTTCATAAAAGTTGTATCAAAACTTTCTTAAAATGGTTTTGTGAAGACAAATTACCAAGAGTCACGCATCTTGGGCTGTGGGCCTAATTCGAGGAAGACTCATGGGCCGAACAGTGTGGCATTTATTAAACATTCTACTTTCAGAAGATTCGCACATAGGAAACGGCGATTCTGTCCGAGGAGGGTATAGTCCTCGGATTAGAAGAGTTCAGTTCAAGGATGAATCCCAGTGATTGAAGTAATCCTCCTGGAATCCCCAATGACAGAAATGACCTCTGTGAACTTACTGGAAAGGAAAAGATCCCCAAAATATCTGAAGAAAGGCTGCTACCACTACATTGAATACCCTGCAACTACTTTTCTGGCCGCATTTATGTGGAAAAGACCTCTGAACAGTGCTACCAAGACTATTACCTCTCACAGGGAAGCCAAAGAAAAAATCTGATGGGACAAGTATCAAGGGACGCCTTAGATGAATGACAAGTGTAAGGTTATGATGATTAGAAGATGATTATATAGTGTAACTCCCCCTCCATTGTAGGGGGGGAATTATTTTTTGGGCAAAAGGAAAAAGATCGAAAGAAAAGAAAAGAAGAAAAGAACTAGAACGTGAATTACATAACATGATGTCTCCTCGAACCTAAATAAAACTTATTTATACCAAATTATCTCGATATGCTTTGGCCCTTTGATCAGCTTTTTAGTTCGTTTTTAAGAATAGGTTGAACGTAGTTCTCGCCATTCGGACCTAATTCTTTAACCCACTCTCTACAAATTTATTGCAGCGGACTTATTGGGCCCAGGTCCTGCATGCTTTGGACTTGAGTGCACAATTTGTTGCCCTACAGGTTTATTAACAATTGTTTTAAGGGTACCCATTAACATGACTCATAAAGTAATGCTACATGCTCAAAACTTTTACATCGTTTTTTTGTAATAATTAAATTGACAAGTTTTTACTCATTTTTATTTGGCATTCACCACTAACACAACTTTTTGCTTACCATTAGTAATATGTCATCAAGAATTGTGAAATTTGTTGTGTCTCTAGAGTTATTATAAGCAATGACATATCAACACAACTTCTTTAAAATAGTTGTAATAGAACAAAAAATTGTATCACCGTAGAGTTTATTCTAGTTTGTAGCTAACGATTATAATTCTTACTTAAAAAAATTAAATATAATTACATATTTTGAGAGTATAACCATTTAATTTATATGTTCTTTATATTCTTGATATATATATATCAAATTTTGTACTAATAAAATATTATTTATTACCGATTTATAATTTTAATTTTTATACTAGAAAATTTAAATATTTAATTGACAATATAATTATTAATTTTTTATTTTTTAAAAATGTAGATATTGAATAGAGCTATAATTAGCCAAATTTTGTCCTATTCTGTATTGGCACAAAATTTTCACGTGCGAATCACAAATTAGCACTACGACAAGTGAAATGGTCGTTAATATATATATGTGTCGTGAATATATATATGTGGCCGGGTCAAAGTCTGGTGAGTTTTTAACCCAAAAAAAAAAAAAAGTCTGGTGAGTTGATCAGCTTATCGTGTAGAAGTGGATTTCCTCATATTAAATACCAATGTAGTGGTACTGTAATGACTCGTGTCACCTATTTACGACTCTATATGCTAGGGACCCTTTTGAAGAAGAGGAAGAATATCTGGCCAATCACCATTAATTGATGTATCCATCCTACAGATTGGGATCCATATATATTCAGCGGCAAAATATTAAGGGAGTGTTTGGATTGAAAGTATCTCAAAATTTAAAACTCTGAACTCAAAACACGTGACTCAGAAACATAACTCAATTCTCAAAACTCTATCTCACTCAAAACCCAAAACTGAAAAAAGTTGTTTGGCTCTAATATCTCAAATCCGTGCCCCACATCTTAATTCTCAATTTTTTCACTTTTGGTGGAGCCCACAGCCACAGCCTGCAATAGCTTTTGTCTTTTTTGGTTATAGGTGCTGTTAGTTGAACTTGTTATTGTGTTGGTTGTATCTATACACTGCCACTAGGTCCCACATAGATGAAATAATAACCAAAATACCATCAAACCCAGTTTTTGAAAACTGAAAACACCATGAAACCAGTTCTCAGTTTTCATTCCCATGTCTCAAATTTTTGAGAAACAAGTTTTAGAAACCATGACTGAAAACAACGCCAAACAAATTGCAACTCAGTGGGGCCCACGAAATTTGAGTTTTGAGTTATCAATTTTGAGTTATATAAATTAATGGGGCCAATCACCATTAATTTATGTATCCATCCTACAGATTGGGACCCATATATATCCAGCGGAAAAATATTAAGTGGTTCTGGGTGTATCACCCTCTACCAATCACAACTCGTCACATAGGTGAGTTGTGCACAAAATTATGTCACCAAAATTTTCCAAAAATATTTGATACACCATACATCGATCCGCTCTGGTTTCGTGTCTAAGAGAGGACGCTGCTGAGGCCAGAGATAATGGTACGTACATATATTATTGAACATCCCGGCCGGTTCAGCTGGATGCACCAAATTTACTCACCATCTAGGATCTCACAAGATCTTCCAGACACAGGACTACTTGTACATTATCCCATTGTCACACTGGATTCAAACCAACTGTACCTCGCTGCAAGTTCTCAATTGTGATATAGTGATATATGTCATTATCTAAATGGGTTTAATACACAAAAAAATATTGTAGCACTGAATTCAAGCCAAGTTATTGCCGCAAGTTCACAACGGCAATGGCTAGCGGTGGGATTGTATAAAAATAAAATCAGGTCCCACGATGATAATAAGTAATTTGGGATGAGGGGAATGCATTTTCCAATAAGGGACCATAGTCCATACTCACGCACGTGGATGATAATGCTAGTGTAGACTGTAGACTGTGTATTGTTACAGTAAACTCTGTTTAGAATCTTTTTTTATTTTATAATTAATATAATTTGATATAAATAGAATTTATACTATATATATATATATATATATATATAGGCTGAATTGGTCGATATAATACCTGCATGGAGTACTTAGCATCTAGGAAGTACAAACATGAACATAGGTGTGGACTATGAACACAAATACGACATAATAACACAAACAATTTCTTAAAAATTATAACATAAAATAGCCAGTATGACAGAAACATAACACCCTAAATAAAGTGTGACTACTTCCTAAGTTTACATGAAGTATGAAAGGCATGAAACACGGCATAAAGTGTGACTACTTCCTAAGTTTACATAAGGTCAATAAGAAGTATGAAAGGCATGAAACACAGCAGACACGTTATGTTTATTGTTTTATTGGAGACAGCAACACTGACGTGCCTGTCGATACTGGGAGGAGACATGTATGTTGTTTATCAGATCTCCAACCCTTTTAATTATATCTGTCTCAATAATATAGTCTAATAATTTTGAGTATGATATAATATTTGCTTTTAGATGCTTCTACTAATGAATCCAACTACTATATCCTAGAAATTGATGACAGTTACAAAACCTGGCAGTTAAGTTAAATTATAATAAAAAATGAAGATGATAACTTAACGCACATCTCTTTTTATAAACTCAGCAAAACCAAGTCCTCGCGTGGGCGGCGTGGCATGCATGCCCGGTATTGCCATGGAGTCATGGACTATGTCAGTGGTGAGTCTGGTGACACAAAAAAATACTGAATAGTTTTTATTTTGGTAACTTTTTCAGTGAGACTGCATGCCATTAGATATGCTTGTACTTAAATACTTAATTGTTGAAGTTGAACACAAATAAGTTTAATAGAACTTAAATAAGTAGGGTCGGGTTAATGTGTCTTTAGAGTATATTAATTATATATTTTAGAAAATTTTTTATAAAAAATTAAAAAAACTGTCAAAAAAGTCAATCACGTTTTTATTTTCCTATAAAAAGATTTACTAAAATATGTGTGCCCATATAAGTAAGTACATATATAATACTATAAAGTGGCAATTGGGAGATTTGGGAGTGGGTAAGTACATCATACTAGTAGTAAAAATTGGGCTTTTTTTTTGGAGTCAAATAGCATAATTTTAAGAAAAAATGTATGAGAAATGCATTCGGTCAAACTTATTTAGTTGTGTAGCACTTTTTTGGAGTTTAAGTTTGTCAAACTTGAGTTCCAAATGAAACTCGAGTTTCAAGCATTATGTTTGATCATATTGCTACACAAGCTCATAATGTTTGGAACTCGATTTTGACAAAATCGAGCTTCCCGTGAAACTTAAATTTGACAAACTTGAATTCTAAAAAAGTGTTATACAACTAAATAAGTTTGGTTAGATATGTTTTTTCTAAATTTTTTCTAAAATTATACTATTTGACCAAATTAGTCTAAAAATGTCTAAAAATGAATTTCAATATCAGTTTTTTTGGTTTGGACTTGAATTTTTCAGAGTTGTGTTTAATTCCCAAAGTTCCAGCAGTATATATTGGATCAAGATTTGAGCATTGATGGAGTGAGTGCAAAAATTGTCTGATCCTAGTAATGAGGTAGAATCTTTTATTATCAATTTCCAAAAACGTGAAGCTCTTATCAATTGTCTCATCTGATCATACTCTCACTCTCAGTCTTTCATGGACATGGGTTGTCGGTTGACTAGTGACTTAGGGGGAGGTATGACTCTGCACGTGATGCGAAGGAGGAGTTTCCACTGTCTTTCGTACGTGCCTTTTTGTTCATAATTAATAATTTAATTGATGATGAACACAGTGCACGAGGGGAATCAACATTTGCAATTTTGCATTGCACGTACACCCCATTCATGTGATCCTCTTTAATGCCATTGCAACTTCGTTTACTATACTCTCACTATACTCAACACTAGTCAACCACACAGACGAGAGAGAGAGAGACAGAAACAGCTAACTTTGAGTTGACTACTGCAAGCATATAATAAGAAAAATTCTTAGGTATTTTTGGAGTACGAAAAAATAGTGCTTATACCTCTCATATACATGGTAGACTCTACAATGAATTTAATGAGTAAACTCCACCATAAATGTGAGAGAATGAAGTACAATTTTCCATACTCTAAAAATACTTAAAAATTATTCGTATATTACTTAATTAATTCATTTATGGCGTTGCATATATCCATGGAGTAACACTTCTTGCTAAATCATGAAGCAATGTATTGATGAAGATCAAACTATACAAATTGGGTGTCTTAAGAGTTGGCATTTGTGATTTGTATACCTAGCTAACTAGGGTACTTCAAATGGGATGTTGATTTTTTTATTTATTATTCCTTTACTTACTAATAAAAATCGATTTTTTTTTGGGTGTGGTTGTTTTGTGCGTGTCAATGAAAATAATGCAAACAACTTCAATTTTAGGCTTTTAGCTTTAAGAAGAAATTACTTCGTTTTAACTTTTCCTTTCTTTTGGATGAATGAGTTTTTAAGTTGATCAGAAGGTGGAGTTGAGTCTTGTCATGAATTTTGATTTTCAATCGATACTAAATTTGTGTAGTTAAACTTAAAAGTGACCCCCTTTTATGTTGGTGACCTTTTGTTTTTCAGAAGAAGTTAGGTGAGCCTCTAACTCAAAGGTAGATGCTTTCTAATTCTAATTTACCGAGCTATATAAATATATTAATAAAAACAGTGATATATATGATCAATTTTATTCATTAATTGAAAAGCCAAAGGTCACTATAAAATTTTTACACTTTGATCGTTTTTTATTTTGAGATTTGTTTTATTATATACCGAAGGATTTTAAACATATATATGATATTTATTTTAAGATATATATATATATATATATTTTATCATTGGACAACACACCAATGAATTTATTTTTTGTGTAAATGTAATTGAGCTAATAGAAATTAGAAATCCACTTATTTGAAAATTATCACTATATGAATTTCATATTTTTATACTAATTTATTTTGTATAACTTATACTAGTTTTTTATTTGGTTGAAAAAAGTATAACTTACTAGTTTATACTGCCTATAAAGGACGCTTTTTCTTCCCCTTAATTGAGAAATATGCATTAGTTCACTAGATAGATTTATTCTTCTTTGTGTTTTTCTCTCAACTTCGGTTCTTAATTTACAAATACTAATATCATATATCTAGTTATATAATACTATATATCATAGTACTTAAAATGTCGATTAGTAAGATAGCTAGCACTAGGGATTGACAGGCTAGATTGCTAGAATATCCTAGCGATAGAATGACCAAAAGTTTATTATATTAGTTGATAATTAAGAGAACGACAAATGCCTGTGTCTCAACTTGATCAGTGATCACACTCAATCTTGTAAAACTAAAGCATATAAATATAAATAATGTTTCATACAATATTTGAAGTAAATAAACAGGATAATATACCATCTTCCAATTTTCTTTATTTTAAGGTGTGCACATTGGTGCAAGATATATTATTATTATTATTATTATTATTATTATTATTATTATTTAATGCATATTTTTATGAACTAGAAAATTCATTTTATTTATTACTTTATATTTGGTGGAACAAACTGACATGATGCAATAACTCCGAAGGTTAAAATGTGCATGGATGAAAATATAACATCGAGGGTAGGTTATGAGTCTATGACTCTTTATTAGGGCCCCTTTATTATTAGTTTACGACCAGAAAGAAAAATCAAATTTTGAACTGTGATATAGAACTATTCAAGATCCTGCAAAGTTGGCCCCAAAGACTTGACCCATTGTCCTTGATGTTGGTTCCAATTGTTTTCCAAAGTTGGGCAATGGAAGCCTTTATGATAATTACAAATCTTCCTTTTCTAACACTCTTGGCTCCTTCCCTCATAAATAACCTTAGAACAATTGGAAGTTGGAAGTGCCTAAGCTAATCATTCTCAAACATTCAATTCTACCAAATCAAAACCAATTATTATAATTTAAATGGAATTGGCGCCACCATGTACTTTTTTTCTTGATAGATTCTGATTCTTATAATCAAAATTTAATAAATTTTCTTTGTCAATATGACCTTCTAAAAGCTTTTTGTACCATTGCTGATCTCATTGGCTTAAATTAATCAGCAAGATTAAACTATGATTAATATCATAAGGGCGCCACACAATTCAAATAGTCAAATATATGATGGGGGCCACTTGGTTCACCGGTTGCTCAGCTAATTAGCCATGCAAAGTGAAAGTTGTTTTGGACATAGATAGATAGATTGATCTTTAAGACACCAACTAACACCAATATAAACAAGTTGCTTATGTTTCAAAGTTCTAAAACTTAAGCAAATATGATGATTTTGTCTTATTTGGGCTTAAATCTAATATGGGTGGACCGGTGGAGAGGGGGATATCTTTAATTTTTTCCTTTTTTTATAAAATGGTAACCAAACTTTTTTAAGCCATTGCCTCCTCTTTAAGTGAAAAAATAAAAAAGACAATGATCAAAGTCATTCAACAGATTTCTTGCCTCACGGTTTTATCAGGAAATGATTGAGGGAGCCTAAATTCTTTATTGTTCAAATGATGATACCCAAAAACAAGCTCTTGTGGGCAACTTAATGTATGAAAAGGCAAATCGTATGCATGTCTTTCAAGTTTCAATCATGTACAATGGAAATGAAATGGCCTTTTACTTTAAAGTATTAAATATTTCTAGAAGCAGCTCTCAGCTCTAAAACTCTCCTATTTGACATGTATTTTTTTTTTCTTTCATTTTTTTTTTTTTTTTTTTTTTGAAAAGACATGTATTTCTTTTCTTATTTAATTACGTTTTTCCTCACTCCCTTGAATTTTAAATTGAAACTAATGCATTTGGCTAATTAATAATTTATTTTTCATTCTTTAATAAATAAAATAAAAGTTTAATCAACCAATAATTTTTTTAGGAAACATATACTAATATATAAGGTGTTGTTTTTGACAAGTTATAGATATATTTTGCAATTAGAAAGATTTAAATATGTAGTATTTTGATTCTAAAAAAAAAAATGTAGTATTTTGATTTTTGATAATCTCACTTTAGAGTGGACCAAGTCAGGCCTTTGGAAAAAATTAGTTGTGTTACTCATTTTCATGATCCTTTTAAGTTATAATCAATTAATTATATCTCTAGTTAAAAGTTTGACCCACTTTGAAAAGTCGAAGATAATTTAACGATTCATTTCAATGTTAAGGTAGGTCATATGTAAATAGATATATAAAGGTTCTTTTATTCTATTTACCAACCAACAAAAATAGTTCTTTTATTGCCTTTTGTATGAGAGTGCCCTTTCACGCAACAAACTAGCATCAATGCTTTTGTTGTCACAACAACAAACTATTATATGAGTTTTCGCTGTCAAACACGCGTGTACCATTTTTTTTTTTGGTAAACAGGAGAATTCATTTAACTAAAAAACAGCAACATGAGAGCAGAAACGCTCATACCACTTTCAAATAGGGATGTCAATGTTCGACCCAACCCGCGAACCCGACACAGGTTTTTTCGGGTTAGGGTTGGACCTTAATGGGTTTGGGTCATAAACGGGTCGACCCGAAAACGACACGATAAGAAACGTGTCATAAGCGGGTCAACCCGCGTAACCCGCAATAGACACGTTTGACACACCAATTTATTTGTGTTAACCCGAAATGACCCAATGAACACAACCCGTTTAACTCGTATAACAAATAAATTTTTATTTTATTTTAGATTTGTCAAATAACTTTTATATCCAACATATATTTTAAATTTAAAAAGAAAAGTGAGTAAATCCAAAAATTTACAAGGGATATAATTGGAAATTGAAACTTTACAAACCCTAGATCTCTAAACCCTACAAACCCTAAACCTCTAAACCTTCTTATAAATATCTTTTTTTTTTCTTTTTTTTTTCTTTTTCTTTTTAATTTCAGCCATACTACACTTCTCATGCCAATTCTCAAACTCTAGATGAATGTTATATTTTTGTTGAACTATATTATTTTGAACGTGGGTTGAAGACTTGAAGTGTATGCACTGCTTTTTGGGATCGATGTAAAAAAAATTATTTCTAGATAGATGCTATATTTAATATTATGCAGGTTGAAATGGGTTGTGTTACATTCATGTCAACCCAACACGACTCGTTTATTAAGCGTGTTAAATGGGTTGGGTCAGGTCAACTCGCCTTATTAACAGGTCAGGTTAGGATTGAAGGATCATGACACGATTATTAAATGGGTCGGGTTAGGGTTGAGCCATTTAGTCGAATACCCCTACCTCGACACGACACAAACCGACACGCTAACCCGAATTGACACCCCTACTTTCAAATTCATCCTTTTTTAAAGAGTTTGAAAAGGCATTTAATTTTGGTGACAAGTAATTTATGTAGCGTTAATGAAAAGATTTCGTAAAATTATAATGGGTGTTGAGGGAGAAATTTGTGCCTCTGAATAAGATGTTGGGAAACCAAGTCGAAACTTGACTTTGGGCTCTTGAGATGACACCCAAAGGCTTTTGGTGTGATGACAAGCCTATCCAAGCAAGAAAAACAAAGGCTGCACTTAACAAAACAGCAACAAAAGCCCAATGAAAAATACTTTACAATACTTAGTTAATACATTAGTGGTTTTGTTTTGATAGTTCAAGGGAAATAAGTTCTCCAGCGATAAGGGTGAAGTTACACTTAAGTCCAAAAGATGAATTGTCCAATGATAAAGATGGAATTACACGGTCTAGCCATTAATAATGAGATAAATTTAAGCAAATTTTAGGTCCTTATGTGTCTCATTCAAGAGGGATTTATTGTGCTTTCAGCCGTCATTACATCAAAGTGAGGGAAGAGTTCAATTGTTACAAATACATCATATCCTTCAATGGTAAAGTAAAAA
Source organism: Notholithocarpus densiflorus (assembly GCA_030021035.2). Classification (NCBI taxonomy): domain Eukaryota; kingdom Viridiplantae; phylum Streptophyta; class Magnoliopsida; order Fagales; family Fagaceae; genus Notholithocarpus; species Notholithocarpus densiflorus. The sequence goes on along the minus strand of JARYZH020000016.1, from coordinate 5,888,191 downwards.
GTAAAAATTAAAGGTTCCCTTGGAAGAAAAAATGGAGGATTAATTGGCATGGTGTGAAAGGAGAGAGAGATCCCCAGCTCAGTGCAGCAAGTATCAAGCTAAGATTTTAATGGGCTAAGATTTTAGTGAGTGTAAATTTACAAGGCATGAATAAGATGAACGTGGGCTACTTCTGAGTGAGGGAGATGGGATTGATGCTGAGACCGAAGCCTTTTATGGGTAATGGGCTGTTTGTGGCTAGCTGGAGGACACTTATGAGCCGTGATAGTGTAAAGGGAGGAGAAGAAGGTCTGAGATTAGATGAGTCTGGGCTTTAAGATGATGGGTGGTGAGCTAAAAGAGAACTGAACCACCAGCAAAAAGAATGACCAATGAATTTCAAAGTCTCTGAGAAGGGTAGCCAGGTTGGTTTTTGGTTAGCATGCTTGTGCTTTTTATAATGGAGTTTTTTTAGAGAAGCATTTATTGACAAAAATCCAAAAAACGTATGACCACTCAGGGGTGATGAATCAGAATCAAGCTTCCCAGTGATTTTTGCTCAGAAGTAGGAAAATCCATTTCAGGGGCTGCCTTGCCTTTTTAGGTAATGATGGGATTTTAGAGCGTTTTGCTTTAAATGCTAGGATTTGGGGCTGAGCTTAATTATTGTGATTGGGGTGTGTATCAAGAGCGAATCCTAATGCTGCAACTGAGATTCGGACCCTTGAGAAGTAAAATTTAACACCCCAAGCCAGGTGTCAAGTTCTAGTCTACTTCTAGGGGTTCCGCTGGAGATCCTTTTATGCCTTCCAAACCACATGTTCCCAATTTTTCCCCTTTAGGATTCATGGGCTTGGTACATGAATTATGTTTAGAGCATTTTTAACATTTATAGCATCATTTTGTTGAAGTTTGGATAATTTTGTTTCAGCTTCCCTTCTGCTGGAGGTGCAGCTTTGAGGAAGATGATGGAGCCCCTTCATCTTTTTGACTTCAGTTGATATGACAAGCCTTGGGCACTGTTCACATCAGGCAGAGAGTGGCAGAAAACTGATGGACCAGCCCTTAGTCCATTCTCAAAGGCTTGGTTCCCTTGTATGAGTCCCTAGTTACTCTTTTTTTGGTTAGGAATGAACAAGGGCTGTTCTCCTTTGCCTCCTACTGGTGTTTTTTGCTTTGGCTTGCTCACATGGGCTGGGTTGTGTGCACATGTTGCCATGGGCTTTCATTCCTCATGGACTTTTATTAGTAAATATACTTCTTTTTTTTGTGTTTTTCATAGATACTTGCAATGGGCCTTTGAGCAATTAGTTGTAATATTTGAAACAATAGGACAAGTTTCAAAATACTTTTGTAAATAATATTACTTTGATGAATTCCATGTTTGCAATAATGTTCATGGTTTCTAATAATCGCATCATAACTTAAATGATGAGCTTGTGGGTTTGAATGTTTACCACGAGTGTCGAAGGCGTATATTATGGATGTCACAATGCAAATGATGTCCATGTATTTCATGGGTTTATAATATAAGAACATAATTTTCAAGATAACTCCCAATGAGTTTTTTTTTTTTTTGGTTTATAAGACAATTGCCATGGTGATATTTTACCATGATATTTTTTCTTTGCCAAGTATTGATAATTTTGGGCTCTTTTTTGATAAAATAGTGCCAATAAAAATTGGGCTTTGATATTGCCAATGAGAATTGGGTTTTGATGTTGCCAATGAGGATTGGGCTTTAAATATTGCCAATAAGAATTGGGCTTTGATGTTGCCAATGAGAATTGGGTTTTAAATATTTCCAGCGAGAACTGGGCTTCGATATTGCCAATGAGAATTGGACTTTGATGTTGCCAATGAGAATTGGGCTTTGATATTGCCAATAAGAATTGGGTTTTGATGTTGCCAATGAGAAATTGGGCTTTGAATAAATTGCCATGGGTTTAAATCATGGGCTTTGATCATGGATTTGAATTCCATAAAATTGTTTTGTCATGGATTTGAATCATGGGCTTTTCAAATATTGCTAAGCATAAGTATTCTTGGGCTTTAAATAGGATAGAATGTGTGTGTTTGAAATTAAATAAGTGGTACTTAACAATAGGTCATGCTAACGAATGTCCTTAGGGCATTCGTTAACAATCCATTTTAAGAAAGTTTTGACACCACTTTTATGGGAGATGAAAAAAACTGTCAAAATATTAATTGCTTTATTTCATTTTCCCATAAAAGTTTTCTTTAAATGGATTATTAACCAATGCCCTAAGGGTATTCGTTAGCATTTCCCAATTATAATTTAAGGGTGTAATAAATTAATATACTTTTTTTTTTTGAGAAATAATTACAACATGCTGTTAACCTCGTAACTTGAACCATTTTTCCCTATTGACTCCCGAGCACTTTGTGCATGGAAAGGTGCTAATTCAGTTACAAGGCATTTGACATAATAAATTAATATACATGGTTTCAAAGAAAGTAACAAAGAAAATCATAAAGTGAATGGTTGTTATTTGATTGACTAAATTTTTATTATTATTATTTTTTTCTGTTTGGCTACCAAGAAATTAGATTGTAAAGTAAAAGAAAAGAGTGGGGAAACAAATAAAAAAACAAAGAGAAAAGGCAACATATTATATGACATGTCAATTTCGTGCCCATATGTAACTGAAATAACCATTTTATACTAGTTATTTTTTATTCTAATAATGTGATTTAATCAATTAGAGATATTAGCATCTTCTCACCAAAAAAAAAAAAAAAAAAAAAAAAAAAAAAAAAAAAAGAAGAAGAAGAAGAAGAAGAAGAAGAGATATTAGCATTTTTGGTCAATGAAAGTTATGAAACGACAGTAAACTAAAAAGACAACTTTGTCAGTGTAAAAAAAAATCATGATGAAATTGATGCAATTGAATTCGTGAGTACCAAAATGAAATCACTTTCCATATTTGTAAGGACAACAAATGATTATTTTTATTTTATTTTTTATAATTCAATAGTTGGTGATGAAGGAATTTGAATCTAGGATGTTTCCATTAAAACTATCATGAGGTGTCAGCCAGTTGAGTTACAAGACTCTTTAACTTATTTATAGAATTCAAAAAAGCGTTTACTTTTGGTGATAAGTAATTTATGTAGCGTTCATGAAAGGATTTTTGGGAAACTATATTTTAAATCTTATAATATAGTTTAGGGATGTAGTAAAATATATAAGTTTCAAAGAAAGTGTCAAATAAAACTGTGTGGAGTTTGGGGACCGAAGAGGACTAAAACATGAAATGTTTCGCACAAACACGCTTGTAGAAGTGTATCAGTCTCGAGGACTTCACTGACCCAAGCATGGGAGGGGATACGGAGTAGCGCTTCATGTAAACCCGTGCGGAAGAGAAAGGACCATGAGGGGGGCAGTGACAGTGGGAGGAAGCTTCCTGGAGAAGTTTACCTTCCCCCTTCGCATTAAATGTTCTGGAACAACCTTAACAGCTGCATTTAATGAGGAAATGACTCCTGAACAAAATCTTCACAACTAGTAACCCTTTCCACCACCTTCATCAGAGTGTTGATGGGACAAGTGTCCTTAGAAACGCTTGGAGGCATATAGATGGAGGACTAGGATATGAAGAAGAGGGGTATAAAAGGAGAGGAGTCTCCTAGAAAGGGGGGGGGGGACCTTTTTCTTGTGGAGAAACTAGAAAAAAGAGAAAGTATACAGTGCATTATTGGGTGTAAAACTCAGACCTTATTTACAAGAGACTAATCCTTAGATCTGCTCAAGGAGAGTTATTTTTCTTATCATATACTTGTATTAATCCTTTCTGTCATTCCAGACTCTTCAGTCTTTGATTTGAATTCAGATTAGAGTTGCACTTGAATTGTTTGCCCACTCTCTAGAGAAATTCTATTGTTGGGCTCGAATTTGAGGAACTAGGCAATGTTGTTCTAAGTAGACTTGGGTCTTTATTTTTAGAGCGCTTACAAAAACCATAAAGTGAATGATTGTTATTATTATTATTATCATTATAGAATGAAGTGAATGATTGTTATTTGATGAAGCTTTTGTTTTTATTTTCTTCTTGGCTACCCAAAAAAAAAAAAAAAAAAACCCTTAGATTGTAAAGTAAAGAAAAGAGAGGAAAAAGGAAAAGAAAAGAATAGAAATGGCAACATATTATATGACATAAATTCCCTATGTAGCTGAAATGACCATCTTATACTAGTTATTTTTTATTATAATAATGTAACTTGTAGGGGGACGGTTTCATTTAAGGCCCGAATAGCCCTGGTCAACGTGGGCTTTATATGAAAACAAAGCCCAACACAAGCCCAAAGAGCAAGCCCCAATGATAAAGTTGAAGTCACAGCTTAGTTCTCAGTTCAACTGACATGTCACCCATAGTCTCATCTGAGATCACATCTGAGGGTAAGTTTCTACTGAGCAGGACAAGATGAAACATCGTCTGAGGAGTAAATAAGAAATTCTGGAACATGTAAAATTGTCCGAGGAAGCTTTCTGAAACTTCCTGGTGGTTCTACAGTCACCTTTACATTAATGAAGCTTACCTGCCTGATACAGTAGCATTTATTGCTGAATGACAGGCCTGAACAATGCAAAAAGCCCCAAAAGAGTCTCCTGCGTCATGAAAATAATGAAATGAGAGCCTGATGGGACATAAAGTAGTCCAGCTATATAGGGACAACACATACCGGAGAAGGAGGCAGAACAAATATAAGGGAGGAGGAGGGCAGAAAGTGAGGAGGATAGATTTTGGAGAGAGAAAAAGAGAGAAAGAAATAGAGATTATCTGGATAGGCATAATTTACAGTTTGTTCTAGAGAAAGACTTGTAATCTTTATTAAGAAATATAGAAAGATAGCCCTTTTACGTGGCTTTTTACATAAACTTTTGTTCTTGTTCAAATCTCCCCTTATAGATTGTTTTTAATCCATATTACAAATTAATTGTACCCTTAATCTTCTTGAAGGCTGAGTTTTAGCATGCGCATAACTTGTAAAATGTAAACAATCCGTTAGACATATTAGCATTTTTCGATAATGAAATGACAATAATTTATAGGCGTAAATGCACTTTTAGTCCCTACATTTTAGCTTTTTTCTATTTTAGTCTCTACATTTTAATTTTACTACTTTTAGTCCCTAAATCAATTAACACGTTCCATTTTGGTTCTTTCCGTTAGCCCACCAATGGAAATTGCTTAGGTGACAAACTGATGCTGACGTGGCCAATTAAAAAATAATAAAATTTTTTAATTAGCATTAAAAAAATGCCATGTCAGCTTTTAAATATAAAAAATTTTATTAATCAATTTCAATGAAATTAAAAATTAAAAAACAAAATTAAAAACAATAAAATACATCAATTCAGATCTAATTCATTTTGAACAAGAACACACAAGAACACAATCACATATTTAAACATCACCACAAAAACATAAAACACAAACCCAGAACCAAACACAAACTCAAATTTAAACGTTAACACATGATCACAAACACAAATAACACAATAACATACATAAATCTCCCAGCCAACCCATAGCAAATAAACCCAAATACTCCAATAGAACCCAAATCTAAAAACTCCAAAAAACTCAATAGAAAACCCACCACCTTATTGATTGAACCCAGATCTAATTCACCACGAAAGTAGCTTCTCGATCTCTCTACCTGTTATCACACTCTGAAACTGTGACCAAAGCCCAGCTCTCTTCTAAACCCGAGCCATGTCTCACCGAGTCTCTCTACTCTCAAACCACAGAAACCACTCTCCGATCAACAAGCTAAAAGCGCCTTGAACGGCGCATGAACCACAAAAGGTGGATGTAAAGGTGAAAGGTCTCACGGATCTGCCAAGAACTGAGACAATGGTGGCACGTGGACCTACACGTGGTGGCGTGTGAACAAGTGTGTGCATAACTGAGGGTAAGAGCTTGATTTATGTGTTTGTGTGCTCAGTGTTGTGAGGCTTTGTAAAACATGTAAGTATGTGTGTGTGAAGCAGAGAATCATAGAATGTATGTGTGTATGTGAGACAAAGAGATACTATCAGAGGAAAGAAACAAAGAAAAGGGAGAGGGTTTCGGGTTACAAGTTGAACCCAGATCTAAAGCCTTCGAACCTAGATTTGCCCAGATCTGCTTCAAGTTGGCTTCAATTCGAACTCAGATCTAATGATTTTGAACCTAGATTTGGTTTGTGTTGGCTTCGATTTGGTTCATAATGCTAAGATCTTTGTTTGTTTCAATTTTTGCAACTGGTTTTCTCTTTTTCCTATCAAAGATCGGAGCACCGACAAAAATTTTGACAAAAACGGCCACAGTATATGCTGGAAAACCGACTTTAGGTGCTCTTGATCAACACCGGTCAAAGCAAAACTGCCCACAATAGTTCGGTGATGAAAGTGCCCAAATATCTTCCCGATTTGTGTTTGTTATTGTGTTTTATTGAGTTTTTTGGAGTTTTGAGATTTGGGTTCTATTGGAGTATTTGGGTTTATTTGCTATGGGTTGGCTGGGAGATTTATGTATATTATTGTGTTCTTTGTATTTGTGATCATGTGTTAATGTTTAAATTTGAGTTTGTGTTTTTTGTGTTTGGTTCTGGGTTTGTGTTTTATGTTCTTGTGTTGATGCTTAAATATGTGATTGTGTTCTTGTTCAAAATGAATTAGATCTGAATTGATGTATTTTATTATTTTTAATTTTGTTTTTTCATTTTTAATTTCGTTAAAATTGATTAATAAATTTTTTTATATTTAGAAGCTGACATGACATTTTTTTAATGCTAATAATTTTTTTTTTTATTTTTTAATTGGCCACGTCAGCATCAGTTTGCCACCTAAGCAATTTCCGTTGGTTGGTTAACGGAAATGACAAAAATGAAACGCGTTAATTGATTTAGGGACTAAAAGTGATAAAATTAAAATGTAGGGACTAAAGTAGAAAAAAGTCAAAATGTAAAGACTAAAAGTGTATTTACGCCTAATTTATAAAGACAACATTGACAATGTAGAAAAAAAATCAAGATGAAAATTGACGCAATTGAATTTGTGAGTACCAAAATGAAATCACCCCCCAAATTTGTAAGGACAACAAATAATTATTATTAATATTTTTTTATAATTCAATAGTTGAAGATAGGAAGATTTGAATCATGATATCTTAGAAACATTGTCTTATTTATTTGGGTAAAATACTATTTTGGTCTCTAAATTTTAAATAATTTTTTTTTCATTCCTAAACTTTGTAAAGAGTTTTTCTAGAAACAAAAATGGGGATGAAAAAAGAAATTTTTTTCAATAGTTTAGGGATGAAAAATAAACTTTTAGTAAAGTTTAAGGACATAAATAAAACACTTTCAATTGTTTAAGGACAAAAGATGAACTTTTCAATAGTTTAAGGACTAAAAATGAACTTCTTAAAATTTAGGGATAAAAAACAAACTTTTGGTAAAATTGAGGGACTAAAATAATATTTTACCCTATTTATTTTTAAGTTTTGAAACCCATTACAGCATTACTTATTCCAACTTGGACAATTCCAGGATTTTTGGGCCTATTTAACAATGGCCCAAATAGAAATATCCATCCTCTAACCATTTATACAGCATAGTTGTATTATTAGGGTAGTACTATCCTTACTTCCTGTCCTCGACTTTTGAATTTTGCAGGAACATTGTCCTCCCACATAGAGCACCAGCCTCAGCTCCCAAAGAATATAAGGACACACTATAATAGTTACTCAGCAACAAAGTACAGTGAAAAAAATTTATAATTAATTCAAGATTTATATCATTGGCTTTAGTACCAGTAAAATGCCGGGTAATTTAGGAACCCGTTGACACTGTACTAGTAGGAACTTTTTTTAATTAAATTTTTTGAATTAGAATTTCTTATCCTTGCAATTGAATTAGAATTAGATTGCTCCATACTGTTATCATAATTAGTCTCCATTGCATTATGAGGAAATCATTATTTAGGACTACCAATATCTAACATGAAGTTTTAGATAAACCAAAAGAGCTTCTTCTCTTCTTTCATTAATACTATTATTATATTACTATAGATCACTTTTTCTCCTGAATTAACTTGTTAAGCAATTGATAATCCAGAAATGAATTGGACAGACAAGCTAAGAAAAAAACTCAGTGAACAACAAGCGGAACCATAACCTGGCAACTGGCAAGATTATCAATAAACCTCAATTAGTATTTACTTGGCCACAGCCAGCCAATTATAATTCAAAATGAAAACTGAAACAATCAAGAAAATATGTTGAAAGATTGCAAATGGACAGAGTAACAATAACATGGTAACCCTTTCCACTAAATTATAATCATCAAGAGAAAGAAATGTTTTTGGTTTAAAAACAGTGTGCTTGACTTACTACAAGATACATATAAATACTAACACAAAATGCGCTTACAATTCACTATGAATCTATCCTACTATGGAAAGCCAATCAAGTGACAAAATAATGTATAAGTGAGAAGCATGCCCCCAGTCTCTTCCATGCAATTCCGCTCCATGTTTCTTGCAGAACAGGTAAAAACTGCAAGTTGCTGGGAAGTATTATGAGTTCAGAAGTAAAGCTCGAACAAGCTGGTTAGAGTTAAAATATGCTTCTACCATCAGTAAAGAGGATATAAAATTCATCAGTAAAGTTCATTGGGGTGCCATCGTCAGCAAAATCACATCACTGGGACAACACCAATTTGCCTCAAGTAAGTGCACTATGTAGGCTAGACCAACCCAAGGCGAGACAACTTTCAATGATGGAAGCTGGCAAGAGTTATGCCATGAGTAACAAAGTTGCATGCATTTTTCATTTTCTTGTGATAGGATATATATGGAGACAGATACCCACCAACAAAAGCATCAGCTTTTGGCATTTAATTTCTCCAAAGGTATCTTGTTTAGAAGCCCAGGATTTGCTTTACCTTTTGACAATTTCATTACCTGCACATCCCCAAAAATGCAGAATAATCTTGGTATATAGGAAAAATATTAACAAATTAACCAGGATAAAAATAGATAACAAGTTTCATATTAAGACCAGCAAATTTTTTACCTGACCAGCAAAATAACCTTGTAACTTAGTTTTGCCCCCACGATATTGCTCCAGCTGCTTTGGGTTCTCTCAAAGCACTTTATCTACCATTTTCTCAATCTCCACTGGATCTGCTATCTGTTATTTTCAAAACAATGAGAGGATTCTTTGCACAATGTCTACTACACCATGTTACTATATCGTCATTATCATTCAAATAATTGCAACCATTTGATTGGCAGTGTAAACCATCTCTCTCATAGAACATCACTTAATGAAACTAGTCCCAAATTAGGGAAACACTTGCTCGGGCTTTTTCACCAACATGCGACTCACTTTCATATATCAGGTTGATTGCCTAACAAGACAAAACTTGACAGCTGTACGCTTTAACATCAGTTGATGATCCAATGAAGTTGCAATAACAACTCCTCAAGATCTTTTGCCCAGGAGTCAGTAAGAAATGATGAAAATTCATACAGTCAATCAACAATACTATAGGACACAATAGCTTCAAAAGCAAGTTTCTTTTTCTTTTTTGGTGCTTTTTTTTGGGGGAGGACGGAGGGGAGTTTACTAGAATTAATATTGAATTAACATAAAAGTGATGATCAAATAAGGCCACTAACCAACCTCAGTTAGACCCGTAAAGAAGTTCAAGTTTTAGCTCATATCACATTAACATAACCTGAATAGGCTGAAATCAGGTCAACTAGCATACTCAAAGTTCAATTATACACAAGCTTAAAAACCATTCAGCTTCTCTTGCTCATACCATATCTCCAAGACATTGAAATGCTTATTAAACTCTCAACAGTAAAACCAAATTCAAAAACAAAAATAATTTCAAATTCAAAAAAATAAAATCTTAAAGATTTTGGTGCTCCTTGCATCATAATATGAGCAATACCATAGACAAATCCTACTTCAAAAGGTTTTGTTTCATTAAAGTCCTCAGATACAAGGACATCCACTAAAACTAGTTGTTCTTGCTTCCTGCATACTCACTCTTACAGTAGTCCAAGACCATGTAACCCTTGAAATTGAGCAGCCAATCCTAGGTATTTCAAATTTAGACATCTTGTGTGAGCATTTCATGGCAAGGGTATGAGAAATAAAAGTTTTCTTTTTATCATTTGAGAAGGATTGTATCTATACTTTTTTTTTGAAGTAAAACAGCAGAAATATCTGTACAAGTTACTATAAGTAACTTACCTGAACCAATTCCTTTTCTTTTATTAGTCCCTTAATGGTTCCACCTTAGGCTAGTAGTTCAAACAATATCTGCAAATTATAAATTATATGGTAAGAATATATTTTTTTTTGATAAGTACTAATACTTATTCATAAAGAAAACAGAATGGTAAAACGTGTCCAAACAAGACTAGGATAGGATTATAGCAAAACTATAATAAGGTCTTGCTTCCTTTTTCATTCACTTAGACAGGCTAACACAGCCCCATGCCCCCACAAAGCACAACCACAAAATCTGTACCTGCAGAAACCTCAGTCCCCCAGACACCAATTGAGCTGTCTCATTGCTAAACTATCATAAGGTCCCAATGATATTATAGTTTTAAAACTTATCCCCCATATTTTGCAGCTACCATATCTTAAAACATTGCCAACAAGGAACTCTAGCTCAAATGACACCTCCTCCCCTTGTAAGAAAAAAGTAGGAGGATGAGGTCATGGTTCAATGCTTGTATAGCTTACCAATAAAAAAAATCTTAAAATCTTGCTCCTTTGTGATCCTTACAATTCCCTCAAGCCACGTGCTATTACAAGCCTAATCTAGGCTAGTGTTATTTGATATTTTACCTACTTATATGTTAGATTAGAGAGGCTCTTATGATCCAATAACATTATAAAAGGGAGGAAGGGGGAGTAGAAGAAGAAAAAAGAAGAAAATCTTTTATACTGATGAGATATTTACAAATAAAGTGAATTGACAAGACCCAAAAAACAAAAAACAAAAAAACTAGGACAAACATTTACAAGCGTGATCCAATGACAGATGCGCATATGATGATCAACTAGGACATCAGAGTTCAAATGAAATTTGAAATGTAGTATGTAGTAATCACTAGTACAGCGACAAACTCTTACCTCTTTCCCTATCTTTCCACTAATGATACCACCTTTTATTGAAGCAATCAACTTAGCTAGCTCCTGGGGGATTAACTTAATCTCATTTATGGTCAACTTTTCATTTTTCATGTAGGCAGCAATATCACTCTTTATCCAATTGGCAGCCAGCTTCACATCAGATCCCTTTGCACTAGTTGCATCAAAAAATTTTGCAACCTGAGACATTCATTCAGCAAAAGAGCCATATCTCAAATCATTCTAGCATGACATATGTCCAAAACAAATACTTTAAAGCAACAGATACATGGTCATAAAGGCATGCAAGAAATATCTTTCAGGCTTGCCTCTAAGACAGACTAAGGCAAATGCCTCAAGGTACAGCATTAGAGGCTTAAATGACCTTGGCCACCTTTCAAATCCTGAGACATTCAAGAGGCACATGGAATATGCTTGAAGCTTGTGATATATGACTGAAATACATGAATAAACAAATTTTGGAGTTCTATTACGGGATTAAGAGCTAACTCTCTCTCTCTCTACACTTTTTTACTTACATCTCATTTTGAATAAATGCATGTAGATTAAGGACCTTAGGCACAATTCTACATTGAGAATTACTGAATCATATATGATTTAGGACAAAGGGAACAAGCCAAATAAGATTTTAAATTCCTGGGTCAGGTGTGGCAGTTCTTGGACAGCTTGGTTTTTGGAAAAAAGGTGGAAAATATTAAGAACTACAGGGTTTCTGCTGAAAATGAATAATAGGATTTGGGAATGAAACAAAAGGAAAAAACCAAGGTCTGGGTTGCTGTTCCTGGACTGTGAACATAACCTGTGAACTAGGTTTTATCTTTTTATGGGGTATTTGGGGTTATTTGATGGATGGGTAGTTCCGTGTTTTGAAGTTTAGATTTTAAGATTTAATAGGTGAAAAAAGACTGTATTCGCAAGATTTTAAGTTGCTGAGAATCTATGAACAAAAAGGAAAAAAGAATAAACTTCTAGGCATTACACCTTGGCATCATACCTCAGAGAAGGTTGTATCGCAAAAAATCTCATACAAACTTCAAAGCTTCGGAAATATAGAAAACTTATTTATGTTCCCCATTGAATAGAAAGCATTACATCTGACTAATTCCTAAACCTACTCCTTGGAAGCTAAAAATTACAAATTATGCAACAATTAAAAATAAATAAAATAAAATCAAAATAATATTGTTTCTCACTGCCAGTGCCAATATCTCTCTAGACTAACCAAAATTTTAGCTTTTCTTATTTTTATTAGCCATTCCTTTAATTTTATGTAATGAATATGAATTGGGTTTTTCCTACTCTTCTCCTTTTCTTCTTCTTTCTTTTTTGATAAGTAATAAGAGACTGTTTTTAATCATAGAGGTTTTTTTCTATTTTATTTGGTTGGCCTTTACCTTCAAAATCCTGAATGTGTAAAGCAAAAGCTTGTAAATGCCAATTGAACAGTCCCCAGATAGTAAAAACATTCAAAGTAATGAAGAGGACTCACATTAATGTCATTTGTTAGGAAAAGAACATCCGCATGCTTAGGCCCATCTTCTCATACCTTCTACGCTTCACTTCTGGAAGTTCTGGGAAATATAGATAATCAGAAAGCCCTTCCTTTTTCCTCATTGTAACTGTTTTCTAAAAAGTATAACACAGGTTAATGGAGCATAAAGTAGACACAAAATGACCAAGTGAACCATAAATCTAGTACTTGTTTCCACTACATCACTAGAATAAAAGCAAGATGTAGCAACAACCTGAGCGCCTTCTTCCCAGAGACGAGTTTCCTGTGTAATTTGATCACTCTGGCCTTGGGCTATGAAGAAGCACCTGCCTTGAAATTTCAAAATCAATAGCCCTGCTAACTGACGAAAAAGAGTTCAGATTTTTTTATCTCAACCTGACAATACAAGAGGGGCTTAGTTAAGGCACCAGCGCACTGCCAATTACTATGCACATCAAATGCATTGAGCTCTAGCTCAAATAAGACTTTTTTCCTCCTATAACAGTAAGAAGCAAGAATTAAACTACCTTTGTCCCAAGCTGTGATTGCCCAATTGGTCGAACTGAGACATTCACATCACAACGAAGTGAACCTTCTTGCATATTGCCATTACTCACTCCCAAATAATGAGCTAACCTCTGTATTTCTGCTGCATATTCTGCAGCTTCAACACCAGTTCTCATATCAGGTTCTGAAACAATCTCTCTGCTCTATTTAAATCAACCTGCAACAAAATCAACCATATCAACAAGTCTATAACATACATAGTAATCAGCAATTTCGCCAAGAGCCTTGTAGCTCAACTGGTTGGCACTTCCTGGTGTTTCCAAAGGAGACATCGAGGGTTCAAATCTCCCCTCTCCCAATTATTGAATCATCAAAATAAGAATAATAATAATAACCAATTGCAGCTCTTCTAAATCTATATATAAGATACGTGTCACAAACAAATTTTTTTTTTGCAATGCATACCAACTCATTCATACTGCTAGATAATAAGGCAATAAATTGCAAAATTAGCATGCTTATAGAATCAACTTAAGTTACTTAACCCACAAATCACATGACTAACACTTGGAACCTGATTAAACATGAAAACAGTCAACAATAAATATTCTTGAAAATAAAAGGAGAATATAGTTTGTTATAATAATAATAATAATAATAATAATAATAATAAAGTGATTAAATTCATTATTTTCTAATTGCTTAAATATTTGGGAGAACCAATAATTTATCATAACATAGGGAGTTTTATATGTGTTTCTAGTTTACGTCCTATTTAAAAAATTAAAAATCTATGTATTGAGCCCCACCTATTAAAGGGGCACGCAAAAAGAGTGTTAGAATAATGAGAAAATAATTAAATTTATTATTTTTTTAATACTTTAGAAATAATTAAATCTATTATTTTTAGTACTTTTTTAGAGAATCGATAATTTCTCATGGTTAAAATATAAAATATAGTAAAAATTGGTACGGTACGTAGGCAAAGGGAAAGAAGTAATTACCTGTGAATAACTTCCATATTCTGAACGAAGCAGCTTGCCTGCATCTTCCTCCATGTGAACCCTTGTAATGCCAAACCTCCTATGCCCACCACCGAACTCCACAGGAATATCCAAATCAATGTAACCACCACTTGCAATTGGAACATCAAATTGAGATAGTTGGTACCCTTTTGGAAGGTCCGGGTAAAAGTACTGTTTCCTATCAAACTTTGAGTTTAGAGAAAACTTGCAATTCAGTGCAAGACCCAGTTTCACCGCTAATTCAATGACCTTTGAGTTCAAAACTGGCAAAGCACCAGGCAAACCCATGCAAATGGGGCAAACACTAGTATTTGGTGGAGACCCATAATTGTATGGACAACCACAAAAGGCTTTGGTGAGTGTTGAGCTGGACATGAGTTTCTATACCGATGATTGCTTCATAGTCTTTTAATATTTTATCAATCTGGGTACGAGGTAAAACTTTGATTCGAGGCTTTTGTTTTTCTTGAGCGGCTGTTTGGGCTTCTGTGGTTTTCATAGTGCAATATAGTAAAGCACCATTCTTTCTTCTAAACAATGCAGTCTGGTACAGCAACAAAGGGTAGTTTTGAATTCTTCTAAATATATTGGAAGCCATCATCAGGGTCTGAATCAATTAATATATCAAGCAATACATAGGCTGTCTGCAAAGCATTAAAATAAGGCATTGGTATGCTATAAATATATTGAAAAAAAACAGCATAAATCTATTATCTTTACAATTCAAGCATTCAAATTAAAGAGACAAGAAAGTAGTGAGACTTTTGTGAGTGTGGGTTAGCAATTGTAGAAGAATAAAAACATGGAAACCACTGTTTATTTATTCCAATATGGACAATTCCAGACCTGTTGGGCTTACTTAATAACGGCCCACGTTGAAAAATCTATACTTTTTTTTTTGGATAATTGAAATCTATCCTTAAATTCAAACCATTTACAAACAAACAAACACAATCATTACTCATAGGACACGTGTAGTCACTCTCATTCATCAACAGACACCTATTCTCAACGTTCCCAACCGCCAAAAATTTCCTCACAAAACAAGTGTTAGTGTTTCCAAAAGCCCTTCTCTGTTTGTGTTACCCAAAACCAGACCAAAACAGGGCAGGAAATGGAGAAGATGGCACTTTTTTGTTTTTCTGATTCATCATTAACCATTTGCTTTCATAGCTTCCATATGTAGAGCAGTTGCTTGTGAGTTCTTACTCTGATTAAACTGACTCATTCTTCTTCATAATTGAATTAATGTATTGTGAATGATTTGATATTTAGGTTTCTGTCTTTTTTGGGTTGGTTTGTATTAAACGTCTGGGTTGATGATTTGGATTGTTAAAATTGGGTGTATCAATGTATGTGAGAATTTTAATTTTTTGAGTCTGAATTAACTCCATTTTTCTAGATTTTATATGTGTTTTGTTCAAGTTCTGTTTTTTTTTTTTTTTTTTTTTTGCTGTTTTTTGAATAAGTGTGTTCTAGATTTTTATGTGTGATTTGTTTTTTGTTTTTGTTTATTATAATTATATTATCTTGGTTAATTTCCATTGTATCTGTAAATACAACCAGGGGCATGGTTCATGCGTGTGTATGTTGTACCAAAAACTTGTTTTCTTAAATGGTCCTTTTTTTGTATGCTAACATTACCTGCAGAATGATGATTTTGGTGTAGTGGTCATGTTTGGGACCTTTGGGATGAAATTATGTCCCATATAGATGACACACTTCCACTGTTTCATGTGATATTCAATTTACTTTATTTTGATTCTTTTTGCCTCTCCTCTATAGAGGTTGGAATTGGATTGTTTTACCAAACAATCAATTATATATGGTTCCAACTTCCAACTCCTAAACTAGGAAACACCTGTGCCTCCTTCCTTTAATGAAGTTTTATGGTTGTGGCTAAACTTGATTTCAATAACTTTTACAGATTTTCCAATGAGAAAAGATGGAACTTGAGAAAGTAGAATCTGATCTCCTTGCCTTAAGACAATTATATGGGCTCCTTCAAAATATTGGTCAAGGCCTGCAAAGCAAAAGTTCAGAAAATGTAAGCTCTCTTATCTCGAAACAATCTGTTTTCCTTTGACTTACCATGTCATGAAGTCTTGACTTTCAATTGTATTACTTCAGTACCACACTCATTATTTTGGCTATGGGAAAAATAAACAAGAAGCAATTAATAAACCTTTTCTTTTATTTGTTTCTTAATTTTAATTTTTCGCCCCAGGCATTGTGGTGGTAATATACTCTATCCTTTTGAAGAATCTTGAATTGTACCTCTTTGTTCATTGCATGATTTGATTATAGTCTTTATAGATACTTTGAAGAATCGAAAATGTGCGAAGAATATAGTTTCTGAGATAGAAGATAAATTCTAGAAAAACAACTACCTGGTGTTGTATTCACCGATATAATCGTTTAGTTTTACATCTCATGTCTTTTATTATTAGTACAACAGGTGAGGGGTTCTGTTTCTATAACAAACCATTCAAAAATCAAATAAAAGATCAGACAACATAATAAGTTATAAAGAATCTTTTGGTGGTGAGTAATATCTTCGGAACTCTTCTTGCCATTCACTGTTTTTGATTTCTTCTCTGCAGTCTGTGACTTATCCTTAATGAAGAAATCATTTGTTGAGTATAGTTGTTTTTTCTTTCTTGTTGATATTTTTTTTGAGTGGTGCTTTCAATACTACAAAATTTACTACATAAGCTCTACAAACCAATGTGTCAATTTTTAGACATGAGAAAAAAATTTAACCAAAAAAAATATTTATTATGTTATTGTGCTGACACAAATTACATTCATTGTCACTTCATTTTGCAAGTTTTTATTTTTATTTTTTTATTTTATAAGAAAATTGGTAGTAGTTTTAGCATTTTCTGTCTTTTTTTTCCCTACTTTTACTCCCAAGGAATGGACGTCTTATAGTATATAGCAACATAAAAAACATTTAGTGCTCTTTTGTTATGACTTAATCTTAACATGATCTTCTTCTTCTTAAACAGTTGGATGAGAAAGCACAACTCTTTTTGAAAACTTTGCTTGACAATGCAACAGAAAGAGTTTTTGAGACCCATTCAAAGGTACGTTTTGTCATTCAGTACTGTGAATGAAGTTCTTGTTGGTTTTGTTTCTAGAGCAGACTGTACTTAAGAAAACAAAGTATGATATTGGATCCTATTATCTTAATAGGCAAAGGATTATTGCCTAATTTATTTTCTCATGCTGGTATCACAGATTATAGCAGCACAATCTGGTGTCTCTAACACACCAAAGGCTATGCTAAAGTTAAACCCTCCTGTTCCAACATCTGTTCCCATCATTACTCAAGCCTCAAGTAAAGGGTCCAAATTCCAATCAATTACTTCACAGAAAGATGAGCTGCCACCCAGGAAACCAACACTAAAGAAAGCAACTTCCATGCTCTCTAAACCCAGCATTTCTTCAAACAAACCTGAGGGCAGAAGGCAACAATGTTGGATTTATGAGCAAAGCAGTATGAAGAGGCAGAACTCAGTTGAGGACACAAACAGCATAGCTAACGCTAGAGCCACAAGTTCAAACTTAAATAGTACTCGTCAACATCAACTGCACAACCAGTTAGGCCCTTCTAATGTGGTCAATGTGCAAGCAAAAGAAATACCACAAGTGAAAGAGAACCCAATACAGAAAAGAATGCATGAACTCCAACATAGTCCAAGCATTGCTAGTTCCTCGAGCTATTTGGCAACTGGGCTTATTGAACCAGGACTTGGGAATAAAAAACCGGACCAGGCCAGTGATTTTTCAAAGGATGTTGCTAGTACACTCAAACAAGTCGAATCCCACATTTCAGCTTTAAAACCTTGTTCTGGTATTGTGGATTTTAAAATGACTAGTGCAAGTTTGGCTGTGATGTCTAAGCCAGTTACTCCTTTGACACAAACAAGAGATGGGTTTGTTAAAAAAAGCGAGCTGGGCTATCTTGGTGAGCCTGTAGCTTTGGGTCTGGGTCAAAATGATCTGCCGAGTCAGCAGGTGAGTCAACTCAGCAGGAAACATGATAGTCGTTTGAGCCCAGCACGCAAGCCCATTTATTCTCTGAGTCAGCTAGCGAGTCAGATCGGTGGTGTTGGGGACAGTGAATCATTTTCAAGAGCACGTGGCTGGCCAAGTGTGAGGAGTAGAATTGGGTCACTGAGTCGAGCAGTGAGTCAGAATGACGATTTAACGAGTCAGAGCGGTGATTATGTTCACGGGTTGAGGTTTCCTATGAGTCAGCCTTCCAAAGAGAGTGAAAAACAAAAAGATCCTACGGTTGAGATAAAGACAACTAGGAAGGGGGTTAGATCTAGACCATCCATGCCACCTCAGTTAGTGGAATCCACTTCTTCTCTTGGTCCTAGTGAGAGAAAATTGCCACCTCAGATGGTAATCAAACCAACTCTACTAGGACTAGATCAAAGAAAAGGGACCCACAAAATCAGCCATATGGGCCCACACAACAAGATCTTGCCACGTCAGGTGCTTGATGAATTAGAGGGTCCTAGCTCTTCTTCAGATTCTTACTTCTCCACTATTAATAAACAAGGTAGTAGTGTGAGCAGCAGTGAAAGCTTTGATTACTCATCGCCAAGTCAGACTCGGACCCACCATCAAATTGGTCCCACAAGTGAAACTAGTTGGGCTAGTGAGAAAAATCAAGGTAGTGGGAGCAGTATTGAAAGCTATGGTTACTCATTGCCAAATCAAACTCGGGCCTATCGTAACATTGGTCCCACGAGTGAAAGTAGCTGGACTAGTAATGAAAGCTACGGTTATATTGGTCCCACATTGAGAAGGGTTGTAATTACAAGTGAAAGTAGCTCAGAAGAGACTAAAAACGGTCCATATGCGGGTCCTACTAGAAGATTCAAATTAGGCCGTAGGAGAAGCCCAAAAAAAGCAATTGGACGGTTGAGGAATTTCAAGAACAAATTAGGACTTATATTTCATCATCACCATCACCATCACCATCATCACCATGATGATGATGAGAATGGTCAGAAAATGTTACACCATAGGGATGTGCATGATAGTAGAGCGGTTCAGAAGGTGAAGAAATCAACGGTGAGTAGTGTGCCACGGAAGCATCAGGATGGACATTTTCATGGTTTGATGGAAGGGCTATTGAAGCATGTGCAACATTCAAAGAAATCAAAGGGTTCTAAAGGTGGGATCAACCGGCTGGGAAATGGGCCACGTGGTGGTAATAAGAAGTTGCATTTGTGGAAAATGTTACGACGTCGTGGTGGTGGGGTGAAGCTGCCCAAAAGCAAAAGGGGGCGTGTTAGAATAGGGTTTATGAGGAAAAATAAAAAACCACTTCTTAAAATGAATTGAGATTTTTGGTTCCTTTTGAAAAAATAGTGTATTTATGTTTTCTTTTCCTATTTTTTGTGGGACTCACTTATGAAAAGCATGTTTGGGTTTGTTTTTTTGTTCTCATTTTATTTTCATTTTCAATATCAAAAAAAAAAAAAAAAGTGAGAATAAAAATAGAATACGAAAACAACTCTTTAACATTTTTCAGTTTCAGCAAAATGAGTTTAGTGGTATTTTTGTAAAAAAATTGAAAATTGCGAGAAAAGATTGTGAGGATATTCAATGAAGAAAGTAGTTGTTTTTTCATAACTCATATGAGTTCTTGAAGGAAAGATGGAGGGAAATCCAATGCTGGGTGGGCCTTTGGCCCAAAGCTTATTTGGAAGGAAATCCAATTGTAGAATAATATAAAGATGGAAGGAAACCCATTGCTTATATGGACTATTCCAGGCCTGTTTTTATGGGCCTACTTAAAAACAGCCCACGTTGGAAAATCTATCCTCAAAGTCAAACCAACCATTTAAACAAAGCAAAAAAAAGCAAAGAGTTGCTGTACTCTGTCTATCAAATATCAATATCTCCTCTTCTCTCATGTCTTTTGAATTTAGCAGCAGCAACATTGCCTTTGTCTTCTAATCACACACACAACAGAAATGGGCTCAGCTACCAAAGAAAATAAGAAGAACAGTAAGTTTCTCTCTCTAAGTAACAAAGTACAAGAGAAAAAGTTTGTAATTCGTTTTTGAGTTAGAAGTTCTTATGTTTCCCAAGTACCCTTTTCAATTGTCTGATGCTGTTCGAAATTTGATGTTCAAAGTGTGGTTGGTTTTAAGGTAGGATTTTTCTTTGATTAATGATGTAATGATATAATGGGTTCTTGAAATTTTGCAGGTTCTGCTAAAAGAGTAGCTGTTATTGGTGCTGGTGTTAGGTACTCTCCTCATTCATTAATATTTATGTGTTAAGGCTTTTTATTGTTGTTGGTAAATTATTCACTGTGTTTTCTTAGAGAGAGGCTGAGTGGGTCTTTCATCAATGTGGTAATCAACTTCTTTGATTAGTATTGTGAACTATGTGAATGTATAATGTGGGGTTTAATTGTGAAATCATGAAAAGGCAGGACTAATGCTAGGATGGAATTAGCTATTAATGTTTTGATTATATATTGGAAATGTTTAGTTTGTTTAATTTGATTTGTGTGAAATGGTTGTAAATTGTGCCTGCACACAATGCTCAAGCTGACTGGTAAGTGGCCTCTTTTAGCCATTAGGATAAAAGGTAACCATACTCACTCTTACCTCAGCGATCTAGAACCAGGCAATAGAGCTTCTTCAGCTGTCTGCCTCTTTCTAGACAACTCGTAGTGTAAACTATTGACATTGCAAAATCAACTGGCACCTTCTGATGTTTCCAATGGAGACATCCAAGCTTCAAAAATATAATTATGGTCCCTTAAGAATGTCTGGAGTATTTAAACTCTGCTGAAGTAAGCCCATCAGTCCTCCCTCAATGATTGGATGGAATGTAAGGTTTTGGGTTCAAGACTCACCAGGTGCATCGCATGAGTAACTTAACCAATTATTTAAAAAAACTCTCTTGAAATAAGCCCATCAGTCCAGAACTTAATTTATGCTTCAGTGATGAGTTTATTATCCAATTTGACAAATTATATTATGATACTCACACATTTTGCAATATAATTTGTCTTTTGTTTTCCATAAGTTGACTTTTACTTTATCTTTTGATGGTCAAGTGGGCTTGCTGCAGCATACAAATTGAAATCACATGGTTTGAACGTCGCAGTATTTGAAGCTGAAGGAAGAGCTGGAGGAAAGTTAAGAAGTGTTTCACATGATGGTCTAATTTGGGATGAGGGAGCGAATACAATGGTAAAAATTTTTTGTTTGCAGATTGGGATGACAATGAGTTCTTACTTGAAACCAATAGTAATGGAGGTTTTGTTGCTGTGCAGACTGAGAGTGAACCGGAGGTCAGAAGTTTGCTTGATGACCTTGGACTTAGAGAAAAGCAACAATTTGTAAGGGTTTTCTTTGTTGTTTCAAACATTTAACTGAGTAACCTGTAACTTGTGCATTGTCATGCTATAGTGGGAATCTTTTTCTTTGATTTGTCTTCTATCACAAACTATGTTTAAGACTTTTGACTGCTAAACTTTGATTCTTGGAGTTTTGAAGAGATACCTCATTGCTTTGGAAATAAATTTTTTGAAGTTTGTGGTAGTTATTCTCTTCATTTGTTATGGAACTTTTATGACTAAATAAATTGTTGTCTTCTGTTACAGCCAATATCACAGAACAAGCGGTATATTGTAAGAAATGGGATGCCAGTACTGGTATGTCCCGCCTTTTACATTGTGCTAATTGAGTTTGCTACTTTTGATGGTATCACATTTTTTTTTTTTAATTATAAATTTTAATTTTGTTACTGTTGTTTATATGCAGCTGCATTAACTGTGATGACAACCTTTCATTTTTTAATGTCAGATACCCGCAAATCCCATTGCACTGATCAAGAGCAACTTTCTTTCTGCCAAATCAAAGGTTTGTTTCCAAAACATGTTCGGAAACCACTTCAACCTTAGAAAATTTCCATTATTTAAAAAAAAAAAATATATATATATATTAATTTGCAATGTTTTTGGGTCCATTGACAATAATCATTACATGTTTTGTTTGTGTGTTGACAAAGGTTGTTGCAAGAAATAATGTATTCATAACAAAGATCTAGGCTTCCTGATGTATCATATGTGCATTCATATGCATCTAATCAAATGAATTCCTTAGATTTTGAAACTGGCAAGTTTGGGTAGAATATGGCAACTGGCAACTATGCACATGAGATGTGAGATTCATGATCTAAGGGCACCAAGAGTTCACTACAGTTAAATGATAATAATGGCCCTACACAAAGTGTGCAAATAAGAAGCTACAAGTTCTCTGTGCTGTTTCATTGCACACTTAAGGTCATTAGGTTGTTATCTTCAATTTCTGGAATTGACTTTATTTTATTTTTTCAAGGGTATGCAGTGTGCTTTTTTGTATACTCTGTGTACTTGGGTTACACCCCCTTGGACACTTATATTAACTTAAAAAATAATAATAATAATAATAAAAAACTCATGAAATTCTATATATATAGCTCTTGACACTTGACATGCTAGAGCATAAGACTTCCCACAAAAGTATACTTGTGGAGAAATATTAAGGTTTTTTTTACCCACAATTTTTTTTATTAAAAAAAAAGGAAATATTAAGGTCACTTATATTAAATATTGTACATGGCCTGTAATTGTTGTAAGAATTTGGAAAATAGGAGGGCACACCTTGATAGTTTCTATTTTGCTAGTGTTTGCCTTGTATCATTACTCTCTACAACTCTTGACACATTTTATACAATTTAAAAGTACAAAACTCACTTTGGAAGGCTTAGTACAAAACTTGGCTTAGTTGATCTGTATCTTTTTGCTTGAAAATCTTTCAAGTGGACAGCCAATTCAAAACTAGAAGAATCGTATCTGACAAAGCATATATTTCTAAAGTTATTTACAATTGGGGAATTAATACACAAGTATACAAATTGCATCTGAATTGCCAAGGTAATTTTAAATTGCATAAAGTGGAACCCAATTAGATTTTTTTTTTTCTTTTACACTGCACATCTTTTCTGTGAGCATTCTTCAAGTTCAAGGAGCATAGTACAACTCTTTCTCTCTCTCCTTTTGAGTATAGCGAAATGTGCATTTCTGTGTGTGCAGTTTCAAATCATTCTTGAGCCATTTTTGTGGAAGAAAATTAACTCCTCAAAAGTTTCTGATGACTATACACAGGAAAGGTGATAACCCTAAAAATATGTAATTTTAAGTTTTCTGCTCATACTTTTTCTCTTCTTTGTTTGTTACTATTTACAGTAGTCCCTTTGTTTTCTTATTTGCTATTTGTTCTCTTGTAGTGTGGGTGGGTTCTTTGAGCGTCATTTTGGGAAAGAGGTATTCATTGTATTGTAACACCATTAATCCGTAATACATACATTTCTATACATGAAATGATGTTTATGTAGCACAAATCTTTTGTTCTTCCTGAAATTGATAGATGGAAATATTTAATGCATTTCTAATTAGTGCTTTTCACTTGTAAGGTTGTTGATTATCTCATTGACCCTTTTGTTGCGGGCACAAGTGCTGGAGATCCCGAATCTCTTTCTGTGAGTAATGTCTAAGATCTTTGGACTACCTACATACTTATCATTGCTAAGAAGCACAAGCATAGGATTTTTTTTTTTTTTTTCAATTGATCAATTATGTCACTAACTAAAGAAGATGCCTGTGCATAAGTGTGGTGTATTTATCCTGCATTAATCTTTGTTTTTTGGGCAATCAGAAACTTTTAGTTTTAGAGAGCTGCTTTTATGAGCCATGACTTCTTTATGTTATGACTTCAACTGTTGATGCTTATTCATTTTCATTTGTTCAATAACCTCTTTTTATTGCTTTCTTAATGTTTCAAATAGATCCGGCATTCTTTCCCAGATCTGTGGAATCTAGAACAAAGGTACTGTGTACTTTATGCGATTTCTACATTTTACAATTGATTATTGCCAAAGATTTTTTTTTGACTTAACTGTTTGTTTGAATCTGGATTCGCTGTCAGTTGTGTCATTCTGTACAAACCCTGCCTTTGCCTATCCTATTGTTAGAAGAGAATTTATACTTGAGTCATGGCTCATGATTCAGTTGACCTTAAGAGATTTGTCTCTTTATAGAAGAATTTGTGATACATCTGGCTACAAAGAGTATATTTTATTATTTAACAGTTACATGAGCACTTTAAAATTTGGTCTATTTCTCTTGGTACTTGATGTCTTCTTTATCTGCAAATAACATTGTACTTCTATAGCTTCATTCCTCACTGACTTCTTGCAACCATTCTTTAGGACCTAATTTGGTACAACTTTCTGTAATTGAATTGGCAGGATGAACTATTGTGATCTATAATTATTAATAACATATACATATTGATATTCTATTTATTGATGCTTGTTTCATGATCAATGTCTATAATTGGCCTATTTTCTACTCTGTCAGGTTTGGCTCCATTATAGCTGGGCTGCTTCAATCTAAGATATCTGCCAAAAGGGTAAAAAGTGGTGAAACAAAGGGTACTTTAGAAAAAAAGAAACCTCAGCGTGGTTCATTTTCCTTTCATGGTGGAATGCAGGTACTGATACCTCTTAAGAATTTATGTAGTTTTGCATGTTGTACCTGACATCACTCAGGTGTAGCATGCTTCTTGTAGATGTAGGAATGTAATGCTTAATGTGATCTTATTTTGCACATTGCTAGTTTTTAGAATAAATACTTGGTTCTTGTATTCTGATCTTGGTCTTTTGCAGACACTAACTGATATGTTGTGTAAAGAGCTTGGCAAAGATGATGTTAAACTGAACTCAAAGGTCTTGTCACTATCTTACAGCTGTGATGGGAAGTCTGCATTAGAAAATTGGTCAGTTTCTTATGCTTCTGACCATGACAAGCATTTACAACGTTTATCTGTTGATGCTGTAATCATGACGGTCAGTATACATATTTTCTCAGAAACATTTTTTTCTCATTTATTTGCAAGACCATGGAATATGTATTTTTAACATTCTCAAAAAAAATGTATGATTTATTTGTCTGATGTTGCTGCTGCTGAAGCTTATGCAGCTTGATGCGAGTTGATTTGAAAGAAATAAAACAAGAATAAATGAAATAGAGCAAGAAAGAAAATATATCCATTTCACATGGCAGTTGTTGGATTCCTGCCAACTGCCATGACAAAATTTGATTAAAGAAAGTTGTTTCTCAAGGAAGAACCCGTGCCACAGAGCACTTTAATGCTTCTAAATTATGTATACTTACACTTTAGCCACATGACTTGCATGGAAGATGCTTCTGTATTCTGGAATGTAGTTTCACCTGCTCACACTTGCTGCATTATATATATACACACACACACACACACACACATATATATATTGCCAAGAAAGAAACATTGTTGACTGACAAGGAGCTTAAATTATTATAGGCTCCATTAAGTAATGTCAAAGAAATGAAGATCACCAAAACAGGAACGCTCTTTCCACTTGACATTCTTCCTGAGGTATCTATTCCTTAAGTTTGACTTGAATTATGACGCATCAGGTAGTAGGTGCTTTCCTTTCAGGTTGAGTATCTAAACAGAGATAACATTCCTCTAAATTGACGTTCAATTAATCTTTATACCTGTAAATGGTATAACTAAACAAGTTATAGTCTTCAACAAATACTTTTGGTACCTGAAAAAAAGTTCTTTTCAATCTTAATGATATTGCAGGTGACTTACACTGTCTCTGCTGGTCATATTGCAGGTGACTTACATGCCAGTATCTGTCTTAATCACAACCTTTAAGAAGGAGAATGTCAAGAGACCACTTGAGGGATTTGGAGTTCTTGTTCCTTCTAAGGAGCAACAAAATGGTCTAAAAACCCTTGGTAATGCTTGGCTCTGGCTCACTATACGTGAACAATCTAAATTATTCTTCTAATGTTTCAACTGTATGTAATTTGCTGTACAGGAACACTCTTTTCTTCAATGATGTTTCCAGATCGTGCACCTAATGACCTATATCTTTATACAACCTTTGTTGGGGGAAGTCGAAACAGTGATCTAGCTAAAGCTTCTACGTATGGGAAGCTTCCATGCTTTTGATTTAGCAAATAAATTATGTATCATATCCTTTACTGTTATATCTTTTACATCAAGTTCTAGTCATTCTACTTATTTCTGTTCTAATTATATATTCCCGTCAACTAACATTTTTCTCCTGTTACCTATATTGCTAGGGATGAGTTGAAGAAGATTGTTTCTTCTGACATCAAGCAATTGTTGGGAGCAGAGGGAGAGCCCACATTTGTAAAGTATAAAAACCAATATTTCTTCTTTTTCATTTTTCCTTTTTCTTCAGGTGGTAAATTTTGGAAATGAATATGTTAAATCCTGTAAATTACCATATTTCTTTATTTAAGTTTGTTCTTATATTGTGAAGTGTACTTAATGGCAGTCATTTCTACTGGAGTAAAGCATTTCCCTTGTATGGTCGTAACTATGGTTCAGTTCTAGAAGCAATTGAAACGATAGAGAAAAATCTTCCTGGATTCTTCTATGCAGGTAATCACTTATCAACTTGAAGCTTGCATGTAATAACTTGTAATTTGGATAAGCAATCATTTTCAATCTCCAGCTGGATGAAGGGCTGGCTGATCCTGCCGTTTCCTAAAGTTATATTATTATTATTAAATAACTAGAAGTTCAAATTTAGACCAATGCAAAAATCAACTTATTATAAGTGAAGGAATTCAATGAAAAGTATATGAAAATACTTATCCAAAAAAAAAAAAGGTATATGAAAAATAATTACCTTATTGAATTGAACTTATATATGAATGTGAAAGTGGATAAATACGGCTTGTCTTATTCTCCTTAATACACATCAATGACTACACTGTTATTAGAACACTTGGTATATTTCCACACTTTAATAACTAGGGTGTAAGATAGATCCCTAGAGAGCAATCATCTGTGAAGGAGAGAGTGAACAGAATCATCCAACATGTACTTAACGTTGAACATTTATTGACAAAGAAAGAACGATTATTTTTCTAGGAATAGTGCCTAACTTCAAGGGCGGTCACTTTTATGGGAAATTGCAATCAAATTTAGATAATAAACTTTTAAGATCTTAATAAACTAGCAATCCCTGTGGACGCCCATGGATTGGGCCAAACCAACTGAAGTTTCTAGGGAGTCGATGGCCAACTTTTCAAATTTAATAAACTTGTAAGATCTTAATATGCCTTAGCTTCAAGAGTTGTTAAACATGATCAGGTTTCTATTAGGCTTTTTAAGACATTCATGTAAGAAAATAACAGCACATCATACCATTATATCACTATAAGTTGTGAATATCACCATTTATGCTGTCTTAGCATGCTAGTTAATGACATTGCAACAAAAACTGGAGGATCTGTATTGTTACCGTTCTTCTTACTCTTTTCCTTGAATTCCTTGTCCTAAGGTTTGTCCATGAAATGATAGGATTACATACAGCCCTGAAGTAGAACCGAACTTATCTCCTCGTGGCCTTATCCAACTGAATTAGATGGTGTTGGGTACAGAAATACTATTTTCAAAACATTGTAGATTTTGGGTAAATGCCTCTGAATATAATGAAGCTTCTTATCCTACATTTGTGAAAATGATAAAATTATGGAAAATAATGATTTTGACTGAGAAATGTTATGCTGCTGCTAAGGAATCCTCCGAGTGGATTTTTATCTTGAATTCTTGATATTTATTTGTGTACTACATATATGGACAGAGACAAACAAGAACTGCTTCTGTCCACCGTATTATGTTATGCTCAGCTAATGCCATCAATAATTTTAATTTTTCTTTTCTGGTATGGACTAGGTAACCATAAGGGTGGACTGTCTGTTGGCAAAGCAATAGCCTCTGGGTGCAAAGCAGCTGATCTTGTGATCTCCTATTTGGAGTCTTCTTCCGATGACAAATTGCTCAAGGAAGGACCAACGTTATAGAAATAGGAAGTGTATCCTTGGTACTTAAAATGTTTTCTAACCTTTCTTCTTTGAAGAATATAAGGATGGGTTATCTCTTGCAGAATGTATACCATTCCCCTCTTTTGAAGGGTAAGCAATGAACATTATCTCTTTGTGCATGATAGAGTTACCTTATTGTGACATTTTTGTTTATTAATAAGTCCCAAGATTTTCCCCCCCTTTTTCCATTTTGTGGGATAAATAGTTCTTCCAAGATTACAATTTGATGGTTCTAATTTTTTTTTTAAATTGCTTAAAGCCGGCCGATAGGCGAAAGAGGATCCACTAGTTCAGTTTTGATTAGAATAGGCTTATAATAGAGAATGCTCTAACCTTGGGAACCAGGCCAAGCCATCCTTTGTTTGTGGTCGACATTTCGGCAAATGAGAGTCAATAATTAGCTTAATCCAATAGCAACAAAAAGAACGAAAACTTAATTAGAGGGTGTTTGGTTTGAGCATAATTTTAACTCAAAACTCAGTTTTCAAACTCAGTGGCCCGCAAAAAAAAAAAAAAAAAGTGTGTTTGGCTGAGTTTTTGAAGTTAAAAAACAATAAAAACCAGTGAGGTTGATCGCATTTATCCACCCTAGGTACTTGCAATGTACACCCTAAAACTTCAAAACTTTGCAACAGCACTCGTTGAGAATAATCTGCGGTATTCATGATGATCCTTTCTATTCAAGCAGCATTATTGCAATGATGAAAACGGCAGAAAACAAGGGAACGCCCAGTATTAATAGACCCCGAATAAAGCTTCTTTTTTTCTTTACTCTTTTTTTTTTGGTCAAAAAATAATAATAATCATTCTGTGTAAGGGAAGTTCCACTTCCACCAAGCATAAGTATAGCGAGAATCATAATCAGTTTGGTTATGATCCTCATAATCCTTTTCTAAGTAAAGCAACATAGTGATTTAGGTTAGCATCACACTTCTTTCTCAAAAAAAAGGTTAGCATCACACTAGTACCACTCCAACTTTTCCCTTTGTTTGTACGTGTTTAATGGATTGCCTCACCATATGATTAATTGCATCAACATATATGAGTTTTTTTTTTTTTTTTTTTTTTTTGTGTGGAGAAACTATAGAAGTGAGTATCTACTAAGTTGTATTTAAATTTTAAAACTATGTCATACTAAAAAGATAATATAATTCATTGCGCTGTGACATTGCCTTTTAGAATGTACTAGTATAATTTATTACTTCCACACCCACCCTCCACACACACCCCCCCCCCCCCCCCCCCGTCAAAAAAAACAAAAAAACCTTATGGCTGGAATTAAACTTACACGAACCATTACGTAGGAAAATTTTTTTTTGGGCCAAGAGCTTTATAGTTCGACTTGCAATTTTTGATATTTTCAATAATAAATACGTTTAAGATTCAATTTTCCTTTACTTAACTATCAAATTATTATCATCTACTTTACGTGTGCGTTTGCGTACTATGGTTTCCGCGTTTGCGTTTGGCTAATCTCATGACATTGTTCATGGACCAACCAAGTTGCACAAAACGCTTGATTGTTTAAAAAATATTTTGTTACAGTGTTTTTAACAATAAATTTTCAGTTTTTAGCAAATAAACGGTATCCAAACAGGTTCTACATATCACACAATTTTATCATAAAATTATTTTACATTGTCAAAATAGGATCTCAAGAACTATAAAAATTATATAAGATAATAATATAAAAAAAAAAAATTTTCTTCTAAAGTGGATAATTTGAGGAAAGGTATGGGCTTTTAAGGATTTGACTTTCAAACTTACGAAGGCAACAAAATTTGCCCTTACAAATTGTCTTGACCATCACTCCTCTCTGCCATAGCTCGCTCGCAACAATGACTCAGTGTCAGTGAGTGAGCCAACAAATAGTTTTCCTCTCTCTAGGGTTTTTCTCTCAGGGCTTCAATCAACACCAATTCAGCCTCTCAAACCACAGGTAAGTTTCTTTTAATACAATTTACAAACCCGCAAATCTTTTCTCAGAAAGAAAAAAAAAATGTTTCATTTCATATGCAAAACGCTGATACAAAACAGAATTGTAAATTCAAAAACCAGTTATGTTTGTTATATCCATACCATGCCATTTCTCAGTTCTGTTTCAAACCCCACAGAGAAACAACCTTTGACAGTCTCTTACCTCATCAACTCATGTGGGTTGTCCTTAGAACAAGCTATTTCAGCTTCTAAAGTTGTCAACATTAAATGCACAGACCAGCCAGACTTACTTCTTAAGCTTTTGAGCACTCATGGCTTTAAAAAAGGTCACATTGCAAGCTTGATTTCTAAACACCCACCTCTGATTTTAGCTCATCCAGAGAAAACTATAAGACCCAAGATTGAGTATTTTGAGTCCTTGGGTATTACAGGAACTGACCTACCTATGATTCTCTCTTCAAACAAATACATTTTATTGTGTAGTCTAAAGGAACATATAATACCCTCCGTTAATTTTCTTAGGGGGGTTATTCATACCAATGAGAACCTTATTTTTGCATTGAAGCAATATTATGCGTTTCAAGCCAATATTAAGAATGTTATGGAGCCAAATGTATCCACTCTGAGGGCTCATGGAGTGCCAGAAAAACATGTTGCAAATCTCTTGATGATGCATCCTAGGTCACTTAAGTTGAGGGCTGATTTGTTCAAAGAGGTTGTTTGTGCAATTAGAGAAATGGGTTTTGACCCAATGAGAAACTCGTTTGTTTTGGCTGTCCGTTCAATGTCAGTAACAAGCAAAGTTACTTGGGAAAAGAAAAAGGAGGTTCTTAGGAGCTTTGGTTGGTCTGAAAATGACTTTCTTTTGGCATTTAGATTACAGCCAAGGCTAATGATTTGTTCAGAGAAGAAAATTCGGAATGTGCTGGTTTTCTTGACAACTAAGGCAGGTCTGATGCCATCGGATGTTACTAGATGCCCATATTTATTTCTGATGAGTGTGGAGAAGAGAATGAGTCCCAGATGTGCAGTTCTGCAAGTTTTGATGTCTAAAGGTCTGGTCAGCAAAGATATAGATTTAGTTCGGAATTTGAATTATGGGAAGGATTACTTTGAGAAGAAGTTTCTGACTCCATTTATGGAAGAAGTCCCTGCAGTGATTGAGGCATACCAGGGTAAGATGGGATTTCAGGGATTCAGTGATTGATTGTGAGGCTTGAATCTGAGGGAAGAAGCCCTGAACTATGTAAACATGCTGGCAACAGGTGTGGGCTCACAAATTCACAATATAGTGGTTAAGCAGGTTGGATTGGAACCACAGTCTCCTTGTGTTTTCTATTTTGGATTTCAACAATATGGTGAGACCAGATTGGTTTAGCTTGCCATGAAATAAGGCTTGTCACATGGTGACAGTGATGATGGTGATAAATTTTGAAGATAGCTAATGTTAGCGTATGGTTAGTGGCAGAGAAAGACAATACATGCTAGGCCTTTCATAGGTGAGGACTATAACTTTCTTGATTGCTTTTGAATGAGCTTATGATTTACCAGTTATATGGTATAGTTTCCTTTGTACTATTTTTCTTTGCATTAGCGTTTTTTTTATCAAGCTTCAGGATAGTGTTTAGAGTCTTTAGATGATGGTGTGGCTTTTTTATTCAACATTTGTTTAGGAATTGTGGACCATGCTACGGTATAATATGTATATAGTTTTTTCTTCAGAACAATCACTCCATTGGTTAAACATTTCTTCCTCGTATATCTTAATTTCAGCTTGTCTCAATTAACTGAGATTGCAAGGAACTTAATCTGCAAAGATTATATGCTGTCTCTGTCATCTTCGTGGGAAACCTTGCCCTGTTGTGTTTCTACTCTTGTACTTATAAACTAATACATTTACAAACATATATATATATATATATTTAAATTATTAAAACTAAAGCTTGAGCATCTGATGGTCCAAAGATCACCCCCCTTGGGGAAACGCCCACCCACCACCCCAAAAAAAGGACAGAAAAATAATTGGTTAATTACTTAATTTGATATAAGAGCTTACTTATCATTAAAAAAAAAAAAAAAAGATATAATAATAAGAGCTTACAGATACACTGTAGTGTTTAGATTATATCATAATTACTAGTTACAATGGTGTTTCCATTACTGACTTTGACTTGGAGAACCAAAATTTTTGTTCTTTACGGACATGATGCATAATCTATTGATCTTTATGCTAGATTTTGGAACTTACATGTGTTCAGCATATGATTTTTGGTTTAACTGGTACTATTGATAATTAGTTGCCTCATTTCTTGGATGGATTTCTTTTAACTCACTCTCTGTTCATGTAGCCTCTCATTTCTGATAATATTTTTTCCTTTTATTATGTAAGGAGCAAGTAAATACTAATAAAGTTTGAGATCTTTTTGTGCTGCCTTTATATCTTGGTTTTTCAGTTGTTTTCTTGGGAGTGAAACACAATTGTGTAGTACATAGACATTAATGAGCTCTAGCTCAATTGGCACCTTCTAGGCTTCTCCATTTATAGGAGATAGGCGGAGAGTGAGGTCATGGATTCAAAACCCATCAGCCATCGGGTGTGTGTGGAAGTGTGGAACTTACCAATAAAAAAAATGTGTCCTACATAGACGCGCATACACAAAAAAAGGGGTAATTTTTAAGTTGCAACAGCGTTATACTTTTATTATATATAGTTTCTGCTTGCCATCTTATCCAAAAAGAAAGCGGATATTAAGCGTGCATTTGGCATTACTGATTTCTCTAGCATATTCTGCGTTTAACTTATTTTTTAGCATCAAGTGGGTCCCTTTTCACCATGGGGCCCATTCACTGTGTAAAAAAAAGCCACCTTATTTTGCCCAATATGAACCGTTTAGCAACAGTAATATTTTAAATTTTTCCCTTTCTCTTCAGCCCAGCAATGCGTATCTTGCAAGATCTCAGCTCTTCAATTTCCACAGCCCGACTCTCTCCTCATCAATGCCACAACTTCTTCATCTTCAATGCTCTTCAATTTTACATCTATCCACCAACAATCCAAATATCTGCTTCACATCTGTCTGCCACTCTTTTCTTCCTTTATTTGGACAAACCCCTACTAGTGATATTAGAGGCTGTGAGAGATCGAGAAAGACAAAGAAATCGATGCTGCCACTGTGAGGGAGATCAGCCGATGTGTCAGTGAGTTGTATTTAAATTTTTTATATTTATTAATGTGTTTTCCCTTTTGTTGGGTGTGGCTGAATTTTTAGGGTTTGTTTGATGATTATGATGGGTATACTTTGATAATTATGATGAGCATACTTTGATGTTTAAAGATTAGAGATCAATTTTTTGGGTATTCTTTGATGATTATGATGGGTATACTTTGACAATTATGAATGTCAAATATTGTGATTTATTAGTTTGTTAAAGATTATGAATCTCAAATATTGACTTTATTTTCCTTTAGAATCTTTTGTTTTAAATAGATTCTTGCTTATTCTTGACAGAGAAGACCAACAATATTCTTTGATTTGTTAGTTGTTACACCTGCAAATGAAAAATTCAATGAAAATTTGTTCATTCTTTTTTCATTAATTTGTGTCCTCTAGATGCCTTCAGTTTTATACATGGTTTCTTGCTTCTATATATTTTGGCTCATTAATTTGAGAAGCCAAAGGCAGATATTGGCTTTGATGGGTGGTTGTGGGGTGCTAACATGATAGATGCTAGAAATATATCAAGCTCTGTTATTGTTTGGTTAGTTGATTCGCTCGAATTTGAGGCGGTTAGAGATGTTTCTCAATATGTCAATCAAATTCTTTTGCTACAATGCAGGACTCAATTGCATTTAGTTGGGTATGAGTACCATCTCTTTATGAAAGATCATATTATAAGCACATCTGCAACATAGCTATGTTCAAATGATTTGAGTTTTGGTTGCTGGTTAAAATGAAATCTATTCATGGCTTTGTCTAGCTTGAAGAATTTGAGTTTGGTATCTACATTTACTATAGGCTCTGCAAAAATTGCATTTGGATTGACAGATATTGATAATTTGGGGATTTGAAGATTCATTTTGCAGCGTGCAGCTAAAGGCTTAATCATCAGTCATCACAGGAAGGAAAGATTCTCCAACAGATAATAGGTAGGAAGGGGCTTTTTGCAAATGGAGAATTGTAGTTGGATTTAGAGAAATATGGAGGATCAAATTATGAGGTGTAGTCTGTGATTTTGATACTTTGGAGAAAATTATGAGGTGCAGTCTGTGTGTGTGTGTATTTTCTGTATGTGCAGTCTGTGTTTTCTTCTTTAATACATTTACTTCCCTAGGAAAAAAAAAAGTTGAATGTGCCCTGTTCTTTCTATGCAGTTTTGCTGGTCTTGTGAAGGGCCCATAGATTTTTCATCCCTTAAACTCAGTCTATAAGACCATAGTACACACTAAACCAGTAACAGTTCCACAGTTTAGCTCTACAGTTCATACTACAACAGTAACATCTCCACAGTAGCAGAAACAGCTCCACAGTCCTCACAACAGCAGTAACAGTTCACACATCAGCAGGAACAGCTCCATAGTAGGTAACTCTTTGATGATGATCTTAACAATTACACAATTATAACTTTGTTAAATTGTTACTTTTGTTTGTTGCATGTCTTTATGTACACAATGTTTATTTTTTTCTTGAGAGACTTATGTACACAATGTTTAAAACTTGGGCTGTTATTTAAATGAATGTGCAATAATGAAAATTTACACACAACGATAAGATTCTAATTAGGAAGGTTTAATGGAACATGGCTTGGAAGGTATAAAACAAGGTGTATGTGTTTTATACCAGTAATTTTTTTAGCATATGAACTATATGAAATGATGCTTATGAGCATAGAATTTATTTGTAGCCAAAATGGTTAAGGGGAAATCGAAGAATGCTGAACAAAAAGATGATCGAACAGAGTGGAAAGATCCAATAGAACTAAAAAGCCTTTTGTGATTTGTGTGTAGCTCAAGTCCTAGCAGGCAATAGGAGCGGAGGATTTTTGAAAAATGAAGGGTATGACGGAGTGATAAAGCAATTGAAGCTGATTAACAAAGTAGTGAGTCAGCTGCAAGTTAAAAACAAATGGGATCATCTAAGAGGTGTATGGAAGGTATGGAAGCAGCTTTTTGAGATTGGGTTGGGTTATGATCCTGACACTGGAAAAATTGATGCAAGTGATGAATGGTGGGAAGGAAAGCTCAAGGTTAGTTTACTTTAGAGAATGTTGACAACCTTAATTTTTTGCAACTAAGAAATAGTACCATAACTATTGTTTGTAAACATGTAGGAATGTCCAAAAGCAAAAATGTTTCGTACAAAAGGGTTGCCGAATGCACGGGTTATGGAAATCATGTTTGAAGGCACTGTTGCAACAGGAAAACATGCATGGACCCCAAATAGTCAAATACCAAAGGAAAGCACCAACTGTTCTGGGGACTCTTTTGATAGCAAAGAATTTGTTAACCCCTAATGTCAGTCCCCTGTGGTCGTTGACCCAATGGATGTTGACTGCCCACTAGTGTTGAGAGCAGGACCGGAAATCAATAAGGGGAAAGGCTTGGCAAGAAATGTCCAACTCTTCAAAGGAATTCACAAGAGGCGTGATAAAAAGCATTCAGTTGTGCAAGAAATGTCTGACACTTTGAAGAGCATGACAGATGTCATCATTGAAAGTAAAAGTGTAAGTAGTCGTGCACCATTTACTTCCGCAGCAGCTATTGAGGTTCAAGAAGTTATGGAAATGGTGTTGAGTCTTCCTGGGGTGCAATCGCGTCATCGCCACCATATATTCAATTCCTTATTTTTCATGGAAAATCAAAGTGCGATGTACATGTTTGCAGCAAATAAGTATGATAAAATGTTCCAATTGCTTTGGCTAGAGAAACAGTACGAAAAAAAGGCTTGATCTTTGGTGAACTGTACTTGTATTGAAGGGGTTGATTGGAATGGTCATGTTTGTGTTATGTAACTGGGGCGTTTGTCTTTTATTAGTATTGCTTAAAAACATGTTGTGGGGTTAAGAACTTATATTTTATTTAATTCTGGAATGGGTTAAGAACTTATGTTTTAGTCTTACTTATGTTTTATGTTTTATGTGAACAGCCCGATTGTTAGATATTTGGATTTTTCTTGTGTTTTAGCTGATTTTTACTTGATGATTATAGGAATTCAAAATTGGAATCACATATATGCTTATTGGAATCAGATATTCAAAATTGCTTATTGTTACTTGATGATTGTTACTTGATGCTTATGGAATCAGATATTTGGAATCACATATATGATTATAGGAATTCAAAATTGGAATCACATATATGCATGTGGTATTGAAATATTCGGGTCTCTAATTAACATATATGCTTATGCTACGGCAGAACAAGTAGGATGGTAGCTAGATGCTGTTTTGGGACAGATTTGAATAAACAGTGTAGAAAATATTTGATAATAATATGTAGAAAATATGAGCTGACTTGTATTGAATAAACAATATAGTTTGGTGTAGAAAACAGTGTAGACAATATTTTGAGTCTGTT
This sequence comes from Notholithocarpus densiflorus, assembly GCA_030021035.2. NCBI lineage: Eukaryota > Viridiplantae > Streptophyta > Magnoliopsida > Fagales > Fagaceae > Notholithocarpus > Notholithocarpus densiflorus. Next base: position 5,851,479 of record JARYZH020000016.1, on the reverse strand, counting down.
CTGTGTTACTGATTTTTAACAATAATATGAACTTTTGTTGCTTGAGTAATTTTTATATGTACAGTTTGGTTTATGTTACTACATATATGCAGGGAAATGAGTTTTGAAATAAGTAATGAGCTTGTACACGCAATATATTTAGCTGGGTATGCAAGTGTCATAGTTTACATCAAGACATATATGAACAAAGTACCAATGCATACAAATGTATAAACAAGGTATGAATGGGTACAACATATTTTACATGAGAATGAGCGGAAATGTCGCAATGTATTTAGAGTATCACACCATGTTTTTGGAGAATTGTGTAATACATTGAGCACTCAATATGGATATGAGGGTAGCAAAGGAATTCACTTGAAAGAGTCTGTGGCAACTACATTGGTGGTATTTGGTCATGGCATGTGTAATAGAATGTTTTAGGATAAATTTCAGCATTTGGGGTGAGACAATAAGTCGACACATAAAAATGGTAGTTACATTGTTAGGCAATGTTATGTCACAAGACATTATCAAGCATGCTAATCCTGCATTTCTTAATGTGCCACAACATATTCTCAGTTCTAATAGATATTGGCCACATTTCAAGTACTTTGTTATTTTGGTATCTTGATTTAATTTTATTCAATTTATCTTTATGATGAAAACACGTTGCAAATTTCACATGGTATTTTTATGGCAATGATTAGGATTGCATTGGTTTGATTGATAGGGTTCATGTCCCTATGATCTTACCAGTTCATAAGCAACATACATACATAGGAAGGAAAGGGGAGCCAACAATCAATTGCATTTGTGCTTGTGATTTTGACATGAAATTCACTTTTACATGTGTTGGATGGGAAGGGTCAGCACATGACACAAGAATATTTTTAAGTTGCCTCAATAATAAGAGTGATAACTTCCCAAAACCTCAACTTGATTTGTATTGTTGAGTTTTAATTAATGTATTAAAGTATGTGTTATGTACTAAAAATGCTAATGTAATAAACATTCTCATTTGTAGGAAAATATTATCTTGTTGATTCAGTGTACCATATGAAGAAAGGGTTCCTTGCACCATTTAAGGGGAAGAAGTACCGCCTCCCCGATTTTCAACAAGGTTGAACAGCACAAAATTCTGAGAAGAAATTTAATTATATCCATTCATCACTTCGTTTTGTCATAGAGCGAACTTTTGGTGTTTGGAAGAATAGATGGAGAATTTTGAAAGATATGCTCAGCTATGATTTGCGCATTCAAGAACGCATTATTGTTGCTACAATGGTTCTTCGTAATTTTATTAAAGCACGTGAAGACAATGATATTGGACAAGAGCTTTCTAGACGAGACAAATGTGAAAGTAGCGAGGAAAGTTATTACAATGAAATGACACATGTGATCTCTTCTTTAGATGAACCTGAGATGAAAGTGGTTCGGAACAATATCAGCATCGATATGTGAGATTCTTCCATCGTAGGACTTCCTTTGTTACTAATGTTATAATTACCATTCATATTATGGTATTTTTTTTTTGTCCAAATCTAAAAACTTGTTATTATAATTACCATTAACATTATGGTATTTTTTTGGTAACTCTAATCGATGGCTTTCATGAAATATATATCATAATTATGATATAACAAACTTGATAGTAAATTATAGTTAAGATAAAAAAAATTAGTTATTATTATTGTTGTTGTTGTTAAATATTTGTCTTTCATATTTGGAAGTCACTTTGCATATTCAAGCATTAAAATAGGGTTAAAATTACACATAAATTTTTTTCTACAATGCTTTCAACACTTTTAGCTTTTTTTCTACAGTATTTTCAGTAAAAAAACAATCAGCTAGCTTTTAGCTTATTTTGCTATAATATTTTTAGCAAAAAATTTTCAGTTTCAGTAAAATAAGCGAATCACAATCAGACCCTAAAACTATATTAAACTATTAACAAGATATTTCTTTCAATTCTTTGTACTGTGACAGCCTTTTGTACTGTCTTTGAAATGTACACTACAGTTTATAATTTCCTCCAAAACCTTATGGTTGAAATTATAAAATTAAACTTATAATAAAAAATTTTGCTCTTTTTTTTTTTTTTTTTGGGACATGATCTCCAACACATATCACACAATTCTACCGTAAAATTGGCGCACGGACACGTCTTTAGTGCCTCAGAAGATTAATAATAAGAAAAAATAAATCTCCTAAAATGAATAATATCCGGCAAAATGTGGTTTTTTAATGTATATCATGACTCTTGTTTATGGAAGCTTTTTGTAATGTAGTAAGTATGGTTACCAAAGGTTTTGTTAATTCAATAATTTGACATAACAAATTAGGCGTCTAAACAAATTGTCTTCATAACACATTGTGAAGAGGGATTACCTAGAATTTGTCAAGGCTAATGGTATGTTTTAAACGAAAAAGGTAACCCTAAATGAAACCCTAAACACTCAACCGAGGTAGATTTAGCAAATTGTTTTCACAATACGTATGAAATTCTCATTATATTTTTTCAGTACTTGTTAAAGCGATATATTCATTGTCTATTTGGTATTTAGTACTTTTCGGTAGTTTTTTTATTATATTTTTTTTGCTAAACGTGAGACAAAAAAAAAAAGTTGGGAAAAGTTAATAGATGCTCTAAAATTATTGATTTAAGAAATATTTTATAGAAAAAAAATTGATTTTTTGATAGCTTTTTATATTTTCCTTAAAATTGATATTAAAATTTTCTTAAAATAATCCATTAATAAATACTTTTTTTTTAGTGGAATTAATAAATACCCTAAGAGCACTCGAACCTAAAAAGCTTCATATTTTTTTAAGTACTATTATTTTTTTAAATAATAAACAAAATAATTGGACCAAAAACTCTTCCAAACAAATGTGCATAGGTCCATGAGATGGGCCTGACTAAATGGGTTGGACCAGATATTGTCCCAAATCCAACCCAGCTGGGCCAGTGGTCATCACTCCTCCATCTTTGCTCGCTCACAACATTGACTCAGTGAGCCAACAAATCGTTTTCCTTCTCTAGGGTTTTTCTTTCAGAGCTTCAACTCCAATTCAGCCTCTCAAACCACAGGTAAGTAGTTTCTTTCTATTTCAATTTATAAACCCACCAATCTTTCCTTAGAAAAATGTTTCATTTCACATGCAAAACACTGATGCAAAATAGAGTCTTTAATTCAAAAACCAGTTATGTTCGTTATATCCAGACAATGCCATTTCTCAGTTCTGTCTCAAACTCCACAGAGAAACAATCTTTGACAGTCTCTTACCTCATGAACTCATGTGGGTTGTCCTTAGAAAAAGCTACTTCAGCTTCTAAGGTTGTTAATATTAAGTACACTGATAAACCAGACTTACTTCTAAACCTTTTGAACACTTATGGGTTTACAAAAGCTGACATTGCAAGCTTGATTTCTAAACACCCACCTCTGATTTTAGCTCATCCAGAGAAAACTATAAGACCCAAGATTGACTATTTTGAGTCCTTGGGTCTTAGAGGACCTGACTTACCTAGGACTATCTGTTCAAACAAATTCATTTTATTGTCTAGTTTGAAGAAACAGATAATACCCACCATTAATTTTCTTAGGGGGATTATTCATACCAATGAGAATCTTATCTATGCATTGAAGCAATCGTCCCATGTGATTCGATGCAACATTAAGAAGGTTTTGGTGCCAAATATATCCACTCTGAGGGCTCATGGAGTACCAGAAAAACATGTTGCAGGGCTCTTGATGATGCAACCTAAGTCGCTTATGTTGAGGATCGATTTGTTCAAAGAGGTTGTATGTGCAATTAAAGAAATGGGGTTTGACCCAATGAGGCGCTCGTTTATTTTGGGTGTCCGTTCAATGTCACTAATAAGCAAAGTGAATTGGGAAAAGAAAAAGGAGGTTCTTAGGAGCTTTGGTTGGTCTGAAAATGACTTTCTTACGGCATTTACAGTACAGCCAATGCTAATGATTTGTTCAGAGAAGAAGATTCGGGATGTGCTTGATTTCTTGACAACTAAGGGGGGTCTGATGTCATTGGATGTTGCTAGATGCCCAAATTTATTTCTGATAAGTGTGGAGAAGAGAATGATTCCCAGATGTGCTGTTCTGCAAGTTTTGATGTCTAAAGGTCTGGTTAGCAAAGATATAGATTTAGTTTGGCAATTGAATCACAGGAAGGAGGACTTTGAGAAGAAGTTTCTGACTCCATTTATGGAAGAAGTCCCTGCAGTGATTGAGGCATACCAGGGTAAGATAGGATTTCAGGGATTCAGTGATTGATTGTGAGGCTTGAATCTGAGGGAAGAAGACTTGAACTTTGTAAATATGCTGGCAACTGGTGTGAGCTCACAATATAGTGGTTAAGCAAGTTGGAGTGGAATCACAGTCTCCTTGTGTTTTCTATTTTGGATCTGAACAATATGGGGAGACCAGAGTGGTTTAGGTTGCCATGAAATGAGATTTGTGACTTGGTGACTGAAGTGATGGTGATACATTTTGAAGAAAGCTAATATTAGTGTGTATGGTTAGAGGAGGAGAATGACAATACATGTTAGGCTTTTCATAGTTGAGGAGTATGACTTTCTTGATTGCTTTTGAAGGAGCTGATGATTTATCCGTTATATTGTATATATAGTTTCCTTTGTACTATTTTTTCTTTCAGGCATCAGCTTTTTCCCCCCAGCTCCAGGATAGTGTTTAGATGATTGTGTGGCTTATTTATGTATCATTTGTTTATAAATGGTGGACTGTGCTGCAGTATAATATGTATATAGTTATTTATGTACAAGTACTTCATGCAAAAATTGTTTGATGGGGAACCAACACTGAGTAATAGCCTAAAAATGTATATATGGTGTATTCTCAAACACATTGATTATTTGCTCCATGAGGGATCTGTAATGAATTTTTTTTTTTGCACATTACCCTGTTTTCTTTCTCCACTAGTTAAACATCTCATTCTTGTATATCTTAATTTCAGCTTGTCTCCGTTAAGTGAGATTGCTAGGGAACTTAAACTGCAAAGATTATATGCTGTCTCTGTCGTCTTCATTGGAAACCTTGTCCTCTTGTACTTGTAAACTAGTACATTGAGAAACGCGCTCGCACACAAACATATATATATATATATATATATATAGAACTAAATCTTGCAGCATCTAATGGTCCAAAGAAACCCCCACCCCCAAATTTGTGATTATGCAAACTAAAGTTTGCGGCATCTGATGGTCCTAAGAAAAAAGAAAGGTTGAATTCCATTCAGGCGGAGGGAACTAATATAGAAGGAATACCCTTCCTTGAACCAAGAGACTACCCTCTACTCTACTCCCAAACTGGCCCTAAGTCCCAATGTAAAATGAGCAAATAGTAAAATGGTAGAAGTAGAAATTTCCAAGCACTAGTGCGAAATTGCATGAAGTTTGGTATGCAAGGTAAATCAAAGTTGCATGAAATTTGGTATGCAAGGTAAACGATTTAGGAAGTAAAACACATCACCTCCGTTTGTGACTATGTCAATTTTCATCCAAATTTCTTTGTTTAGGTCTATGTTTAAGTGATTTTGTTATTTATGTAATATTTTCTTTTGGGATATGGCTTGTGTCCAGTGCTTTTTTGCATTGGACAAACTGCGATGTTGACATGTATTCAAAACTTGACATTTGTCCAAATTGTATCGTGTTAAGTGCAAAATAGCATTGGACACAAGCTTCACCCTTCTTTTTGTGATATTTTCTATTTTAAAAAATGAGAAGGATGTTTCCTAGGGTTATTAGTGCATCAATTTTTGTAATTTTTTAAAGTTTTTATATTTTGGAAATTTCCCCTTTTCTAGCGTAATTTTGTGTTTAGGGTTTGTGTATATTTTTCTTATAAGTTGGAGGTTGTAACAACGTCGAGTATTAAGTTTGTTATTATCAATAAAAACTTCAAAGAGTTTTTCTCTTTCTTTGCCTTTGGATTGAGGGTTTACTTAGGCATGCTTATGCTATTTTTGAGATAGATGTATTTTACTTATGGTTATTCCACTGCGTTATATGTCATTTATCAAATTAATGTGTCGAAATTACTTTAAACTTAATAGGTTCTTCATTTAAATGAATGCTAATCACAAATTGGCACCATTCTAACCGATGACCCTAGCACCAAGCAATTTTTTTTTTTTTTTTGATAAACTACAATTTCATTAATAAGTAAAAAGTAGTACGACAATTGCACCTGCAAGTTTTTAGAACCGCAAGAGGCAGATTGCAATTATTACAAGAGAAACTAGCTTTAAAAACAACAAAAAATTTAGCAGCAGAACAAGTTGCTAAAGAGATCTTCTAACTTAGCAAAACTCACAACTAGCAAAACACAAATTTAAATCAAAAACATTACTAATGACAATAGAAATAGACCAGTCAAATGGTTCATTCCCTTCTATTATGAAATTGCACTAATTTTTAGACCTAGCCAAGTTTAAAGCCCACAAAATTGCAGCTGCTTCGGTTTGAGCAGGAGTGCATAAGACATAGTGGAAGGGGATGCACTCACTGGCCCAATTCACTTGAGCATGTATTCTTTAATTGAAGGAATGATCAATGAGCTATTGGCTATAACCTGGATCCCTCCAGTGAATTCACTTGGTGCCCATCAAAGTTCATAGCCTCAGGAAGAATAACATAGCAGTTTAATTTGGTAACAATTGGGATTTAGATGATTTTACAGACTAATTTGTCATATAAGTTGATGTAAAATGGGTCTCCAGTTGATGCCTGGGTTTGATAAATGCAAGTATATTGGCCTATAGTGATTGTTCATTAATGGCACTCAAACCGTGGTCCGTGCTGCTCAAAACAACATCCATTGTCTTTTTCTTTTGTACTTTTAGCTATTCTTCATCTCCTCATTAGTTTTCGTTTTTGCTTTTCCCTATAAAGTTATTGTTTTCTTATATACGTATTAGGTGTTGAATTTTCAGTGAAAGCAGCAATATCTTGCCTGAAAATAAGAGTTTACTACTTTACTTTCATCATTATGTCTGTCCTTGTTTGTGCTGTGCACATGATAGGACAGATCTCGGTTACTTGACTAGCATATGATTAGCCATTCAGATTAATGTTAATCATTTGTCAAAAGGGGTGTTAATCAACATGGCAATTATGCTCATAAACAAACAAATAAAAAGGAATATAAATCATGTCAAATATTTATGAATTTATATTCTATTTTCTAGGAGGAGCCGTTACTGGGTTATATTGGTTTGCCCTTTAAGACTAACAGAGGCCATACAAGAGAAATAATGTTACATACACGATTTTTTTTTTTTTTTTAACCATATATATTTTTTTAAATATTAACTGGTTTACTCACAGTAAATCATTGCAATTTACAACAAATGAAAAAATATTATAAAAAAATTTGTGCATGCAGTCAGTATTTTAGGATCCGATTTTAAAAAACTTTTTATGAAAAATTAAAAAAATTATCAAAAAAGTTAGCTACTATTATATTTTTCCATAAAAAGTTTACTCAAATGGTTTACTAACGTATTAACTTACGTTAATAAAACTCTTTTATTATAAGAGAAATGCTTATAGTAATTTATCGGGTGATTCAGATATAATAAGGTGCGTATGTGCGAGCAAAACCAAATATTTGTGTGTTTGTTGATAAAAAAAAAATGTTATGGACATACTATTTCTTTGTAAGTAGCGATGAGTGGAGTTAGAATATTGTATAAAGAAATTAAAGGAAAAAAAAAATCTGCACTCACGAAATGAAAAATAACTAAACTATTTTATACGGACATAGTATTTCTCTGTAAGTAGTGTTGAGTGGAGTTAGAATATTATATAAAGAAATTAAAGGAAAAAAAAATCTGCACTCACTAAATGAAAAATAACTAAACTATTTTTTCCCTTCCTAATTCTTACCCAATCTTGCTTTAATGAAACAAAATGATCACCCAAAAAGACTAGGCACATTAGAAACATTGTGGACCCTGGCAAATCATATAAAATCAAAAGGTGCATGGAAGATATTTGGTAATGTTTCATTATAAAGATTGGATTGACTGAGTCAGATATGCCAAATCTACTCAGAAAGAAAAGGAAAATTCGAAGGTCACCCAGCTATAGTAGGGTACCCCCCCCCCCCCCCTCTCTCCCAAAACCAACATGCCTCTTTTTCTGGGAAACAGCCTCATGAGTCATGATCTTCCCCACTTCTATTATATATGTGCCTTAGCGTGAAGTAAAAAACCCACCTCACTCACAATAATGCATACACAACTTGAACTTGGAGGCAAGCAACAAAGGGCTGTTCTGATCTGATGCATATTGCTGGCTTTGTGAATGGTGCGCGTGGTTATGGTTTTTCTCTTATTTCACCATGGGAATGGGATGCTTTATTTTTTAATCCTTTGGTTTTAAACTTTTTCTAATTTTTATGGTAGTTTTTCAGACTTTCATGGGATTCTAAAGTTAGACTCTAGGTGCTTTCGTACAACGTGGTTTCACATTCAAACACAGGCTGGCTAACGGTAACGAGCAGCTGGGCCCCCCAATTAATTAGAATTTTGGACTTTAAAGCCCTCATTCAGTAAATCCCCTGCTTCCAATGATATATATAAATATATATATATTTATATATATGCTGAAGAGAGTATGTTGTGTGTAGTATAACTTGCCCTATCCTCGCTTAAAAGTTACCAAGGCTTTTGAGTGGAGTTGTGATGTGCCTTTGTGTAAGAACTAATTTTCCTCTCTCTTGTGTGTGTATGTTTGTTTCTCAAAAAAAAAAAAACATTTTTTTTTCCTTTTATTAATCAAATGGAAAAGACACAATTATATTATATATATATATAGAGAGAGAGAGAGAGAGAGAGAGTTTTAATTTATGGCTTCTACTTTTAGTGATTTTTCTATTTATCATCACACTAAGATACTATCAATTTTTGATGTAAGCAAGGATTGAACCCTAAATCTTTTATTCAATCAGTTGAGGAACCCACCAATTATTATTATATAAGTCTAGTTAACAGGTGCCTATAGAATTTTTGTTAATCAATCATTTTAGAAAAGTCTTTATATAGTTTTTATGTGAAATAATAAAAAGTAGTAAAAAAAATGAATTTTTTTTTTTGTAACAATTTTCTTAAAATATTTGAAATTGATTCGCCAAGAGCCTTATAACTATGTTGGTAGGTACTTCTTGGTGTCTAACATGGAAAATTTTATGGTTCAAATCCCCTCTCTCTTTACTATCAAATTATTAAAAAAAAAAAAAAAATTGTGATTCAATAAAAAGTCAAAATATGGAGGATATAAAAGTATATTGAATAAATGAATAATTTTAAAATCACCTCAAAGATAGGATCTTTTTTGTCCACTTTTAATTTTAAAAAATAACCCTACTGCCTAATTTAAAGGAATTCAATAAATATTTAATCCATAAAATAGTCAAGATCTAAGAATGAGAGTTTCTTACTCATAGTAGTTATGAAGAGACTAATATATTTTATATCAAAGTTGCAAGTTTATATGTAATTCGATGAGTGGTTACAATTAGTTTAATTTTTTTTGATAAGAACAATTAGTTTAATTGGTAAAAATTTTTGTTGTTAAATAAAAAATCTAGAATTCGAACCCACCTATAACAAAATTCAATTAGTGTCTTGACCTTATGTTCAACAATACACTATCATATTTATAAATAAATAAATAAAAACTAAACGATGAGAGTGCTATTGTTGGACAACCTACTATAGCGAATTAAATATGAGTTTTACTAATATGTGCCCTTAAGGCATACATTAATAAACTATTTTTGAAAACTTTTTATGAAAAAATGAAAAAATATTAATTGTTTTGACAGATTTTTCAATTCTCTATAAAAATTTTCCCAAAATGAATAATTAATGTATGCTCTAATTGGACCCGTTACATATTCCTCATTCTCTCTTTAAAGTTTTGCAAAATACAACGTTGAAACTAAAATGATGCTACTTCCACATTTTTGTACTCAAGCTCCATTAATTGCGAAAACTACTGCTTGTCTTTATTGCTTCTGAAAAACATCAAACATCTTTGCATGCTTATCGACATTCTTCATTTATCTAGGCAGCTTGCAATCACATTCATAAACATACTATATGGTTTCATTAAAAAAAACACGTACCATATGGATGTAAGATTACTCTTACCATTATTGACCTAAAAGAATGTTGTTCTCTTTTTTCTTAAACTATAAATTATGTATTTTTAATTATACTACTAATATTTATTTTACAATAAGTTATGTTTCGTTATTGTTAAAACAATGGTTAAATGACTAAATTTATCATTTTTTAACTACTTGAAATTTTTTGAAACAATTGATAATTTCTTATCGTATAAGAGTAATTTGAGCCCACACATAATTTGATAATTTCAAGCTTTGTAACTAGTTCTATTCTCCAAAACCTCTAGATTTTTTTAAGAACCTAATTTTGAATCCCCCAAACCTGTTATATAAAAAAGTAGTAGCTTTTGGAGAGTCATGAAGTCAAGTTTTTCTATATCTTTTTTATTTTTTTATCTTGGGTTTAGTGTGCATGATGTTTAAATAGAGATTGTGTCCTAATTCTTTATTTTGGCTTTTGATTTTTTTTTTCAACTCTCATCTGTCTTATAAAATATATAAAGTGAGATAGATATTGTGAGATTGGAAAAGAAAAGGAAAAGTCTAAAATTTAAGAACTTTTTAAAAAATAGTAAATTACTTTTATAAACTGTTTGTGTTTTTAAATTTAAAATTATTTAACTAAAAGATAGAAATATTTTAGAGAGAATAAAATTTTGTGTAACGATATTTTAGTACGTAAAATGATGAAATTCAAACAGGAATCCTGTAATTAGTAAGGTAGATAGATAGATTAAAAAAATAATGGAAAATGGTATTAACTGTAAGATGATAGAAGCAGGGTCATTTTAGTCATATCAAACTAATCAAATAATCTAACGGAGAGGAAAAAAAAAAAAAAAAAAACTGAAAAGGTCAAAACATGTGATGGCACCCCTGCTAATAGAGAAGAATCCTAGGGTCATCCACGAGAATAAGCCAATGATAAACAAACAATGCCAAAAAGAAACAAGAACAAAAAAAAATTGCCAGTATCTTAGTTACACACGCTGTCCACTCACACTCTCACACACACACACACGCACACACACAGAGACAAAGACAAAGTGCCTTCCCTTCCATTCTTGTATCATTCCTCACTCTTCCACTTGAGTCTTGAATTCTGAAGTCCACTCACACTCTCTCTCTCTCTCACACACACACACACACACACAGAGACAAAGACAAAGTGCCTTCCCTTCCATTCTTGTATCATTCCTCACTCTTCCACTTGAGTCTTGAATTCTGAATGGTCATCTCCAAGGCAAAAACCGACCCCATTAATTGTCACTCACACACACAGAGACCTCTCTGAGAGGAGAAGTTATATCATGCAACGGGTATTATTTTCCCTCTGAGAGACACTAATAATAAATGCCTTGACACTGTCTTGTACGGCTTTTCTCCAACTACCTTTCCATTTATAGCCTCAATTTTCTTTCATTGCCGCAAACATTCATTGGTGAACAAGAAAACCCATTATTGCTACGACTTTTCTTATTGCATTCATCTTCCCAATGTTTATCTTTTAAGTTTTTCCTGTTAACTATCTGGAACTTATTACTTACATAAAAGAGATATTCTTTCATGAACTTTGCTTTGTTCTCCATGCTTCCTTGTTTTGCTGCTACATGGGTTTTTGACCAACTAGTTTGAGTATTACTATTTTCCGTGAAAGCAAACTTGCCCTTTTGATTTTTCCTCAGGAAGATATTTTCTTTCTCTGTTTTTCTGTCAGTGTCTTGGATTTCAGCTCCTTCTGCTTCGTGGGTTTTCTCGAATTTGGTTAACCAAGAATCGTTGGAGAGCATCTGAGGCTAAATTTGGGGTTTTAGTTTCTTGATTTTCCTTCCAAGTCACTGTAAAGTACGTTCTTTTTCAGGTGAATTCTCTAGTGGAGCTCTCTTTTTCATGATTCTTCTTAACAATCTTTGGTGGGTCTGATTCTGTTTGCCTTAAAAACTCTGATTTCAGTGTCTACAGCTTCAAACACTTGTGGAATGGGATATTTGAATTTGCTGCTTCTAGTGGTTCTTTTATGGGTTTTCTTCATTCCAAGCTCTTATGAGTTACATCCCTCCCAGACCCAAGTTTTATTGCAGATAAGGAAGCTTTTGGAGTACCCTTCCTCATTGCAAACTTGGGAAAATTACTATGGAGACCTCTGCAACTTGCCTAAATCAGCACATGTGAGTATCACATGCCAGGACAGTTTTGTCACTGAGCTCAAAATTATGGGGGATAAGCTTGTCAAGGTCAGTGAGTTCCATGGATTTGCAATTCCCAATATGACACTATCTGAAAGTTTCTCTATTGATTCCTTTGTTACTACATTGACGAGGTTAACCAGTTTAAAAGTTCTTAGCTTAGTGTCTTTGGGGATTTGGGGACCACTTCCTGATAAGATTCATAGGCTATATTCGCTTGAACTTTTGGATTTGAGCTCAAATTTTATGTATGGTTCAATTCCACCTAAGATATCTAGACTAGTTAAGCTTCATACTTTGACACTGGATTCCAATTATTTCAATGACACTGTCCCTGATTGGTTGGACTCATTTTCAAACCTCACCATTTTGAGTTTGAAGAGTAATGGATTCAAGGGTCAGATTCCTTTTTCTGCAAGCAAAATCAAGACACTCACTGATCTTGTCCTGTCCCACAATGAGCTTTCTGGCAAATTACCTGATTTGAGTACTTTAACCAATCTACGTTTATTGGATATAATAGAAAATCATTTGGATTCTGAACTACCAGTCATGCCCAAAGAGTTGGTTACAGTGCTACTGAGCAATAACTCGCTCTCAGGAGAGATTCCTGAGCAATTTGGTGAGTTGCATAAACTTCAACACCTTGATCTATCTTTCAACCATCTGAGTGGAACTCCTCCCTCTGCCTTGTTCTCTTTACCAAACATCAGTTATTTGAATTTAGGGTCTAATATGCTCAGTGGGTCACTTCCAGATGAGTTAAGTTGTGGTGACAAACTAGGGTATGTTGATTTATCTAGTAACAAGTTGATAGGCCAACTTCCTTCTTGCTTGAACAGTACTTCAGATAATAGATATGTTAAATTTGGTGGAAATTGTTTATCCCATGATTCCCAAGATCAGCATGAAGGATCGCACTGTCTTATAAGCAGTAAACAATCCAGAGGAAGAGATATAGCAGTAGTAGTTGCTGTCATTAGTGGAGCTGTTCTTGTTATGGTGCTTTTGGGGTTGGGAGTTCTACTCTTGTGTAAAAGATGCCGTTCGAGAAGGACACAGGAGCAGCATGTATTGTTAAAGAATGTGCAAGATAACACACCAACTGGGATTTCCTCTGAGCTCCTTGCAAATGCCAGTAAGTTCCACATTGATCAGTTTATTTTCTTATCATTTGTTCAAAATCCAAGACATGCTTGTCCAACTCACTCTGTCAATTTTGTAGTTTAGAATATATGAATAGAGACTAAATCATGATTGTGTAAACCATAGTCTGTGGTGCACATGAGAGCCTAAAGTGATAACCTTGCCTCTATTTTTTTTAGGGTTCATTTCTCAAGCAGCAAAGCTAGGGACACAAAGAGCACCCGTCTCTCGATTGTTTTCTTTTGAGGAGTTGAAGGACGCCACAAACAACTTTGATTCATCAAGGTTTCTTGGTGAAGGCTCTATGGGGAAGGTATCTGTCAAAAGTCGAATATGCAACGAAAATATAGATGATTCACGGATTCTTCAAAAAAGGGGGATTCATTTGGATCAACCTACTAATTTTGAGCATAACATACATATTTTTTAGGGGCATATTATACAAAGTAGGAATTTTATTTGTAAGATGAAGGGGGAGCTAGAAATTTGTCAAAGCACCTAAGAAAAAAAAAAAAAAAATACCTTCACTAGTAGTGGCAATATTTTTGTTTATGGGTTCTCATTTCAACTCTTATTTTATTTTCTAAGAAACTCTTTCTTATCTGTATATATCTAATTGTGTTTCCCAGATAAGCAATTAGTTGGAACACTTCATAATTGGCATGCTTTTCATAAGAATAACCCACCGAATTGTTCAAAAAAAATTTCAAAGGAAGAAAGCATAATCAGCAATAATAAAAATGCAAGTTATAATGGAACAAACCATAACATTTAGTATAAAATTCTTTTAAGATTTCTTAGGTTTCTTTCTTGACTGTTCAAACTACCAATTTATAGTAAAATATTTACTACTTAAACAACCAATAAAAAAAATGTAGCAAATGCAAACAACAACTCAATTGAGCTCCCAAAATTTCAGAAATAAAGATCCAAAGCTTCAAATCAGCAAAACTATGATGTGTGAAAAGAAAGAAGTGAAAGGATGGAAGTCATATCCAAAAAATATAATGTCATCGCTCAATTTAGTGCCACTGAGGTCCTATTCTCTCACAGTACATTCATCAAAAAACTGATATGCATCTTCAACTAACATTGTTCTTTTCAAAGAAAGGAAAATAACCTCCAAATACTTTATATGCTTTCTCACCAAAGTGTGCAGAAAATTATGAAAGCATTAAATGATTATAAACCAATTGAAGAAGAATGATCCACACAGGCTAAGAACTACAATAATACAGAGGAAAAAAAAAAAAGACCATATTTAGTGGGGATAATGCAAGCAGAAGAACAGAGACAAAGGCAAACACAAAACTCAAACGATATGATTCATACAAGCTAAGAACTACAATAATTCTTTGCATCGGAGTGGTAAAGGTTGAGCATGAGAAAATCAATTCCAAGCTATAAATAATTATTGATATAAACATGTTCAGAACTCTGTTATAAAAGAATCAGCCACGGGAAATTACAGAAGGCTACCGATATAATTCCTATGTCAGTATTTGTTGTTGAAATTGTAACTTGATCTAAAATATAACTCAGTTAAATATGATTATGCAAGATGAGCATGGTATTAGATATTATCTTAAAATAAGTAAGATTGCTGAACTAAGAAATTTCTACTCGGCTCAAGACATACCAGCAATATTTATTTCAAGATCAGAGAAGGTATTCTTTTTCATCTCTTTGAAGGCTTATAAGATGCAAAGATAAAGCGCGTAAAATCTTGAAAATTATATCAAGATTCAAAATCAATGTTAGGTTTTGAAGTTGAAGGAAAGAAAAAAAATACTTGAAGCAGAATGGAGGTTGGGGGCTGCAGTGGCAGGCGTCGGAGGTGGGGTGGGTAGATCAAGCAGGGCGGCAGCGACGACTGGAGGTGCGTGAACTCTAGGTCAGTCTCTGCCTCACTAGGTTGATCGGTTAGTCAATGGGTGTGTATCAATGGCAGTGAGGTGAGTCTCGCAGGGTGGACGATGGCTGTGGTGGGGGTGGCTTGGATGGTAGCGGCGTGGTTGGCAGAGTCACTAACTCACATCACTCTAGACTGGAGGTGCGTGAACTCTAGGTCAGTCTCTACCTCACTAGGTTGATCGGCTAGTCAGTGGGTGTGTATCAATGGCAGTGAGGTGAGTCTCGCAGGGTGGACGACGGCTGTGGTGGGGGTGGCTTGGATGGTAGCAGCGTGGTTGGCAGAGTCACTAACTCAGATCACTCTCTTCTCTAGCAAGGAAGTCAATATCATAGCGAAGGTTGTACCAGTTTGGCCAGTGGTACGGTATATTTCAGGTACCGGTCAATACCGGTGTACCGTTTCGGGTTTACTGCTATTTTATATATTTTATAAATATATACCCACACAAAATCTCTATTTACCATAAAGCATTACCTCAAAAATCCCTTTTTACCATAAAACATTACTTCAATTAAAAATACGTATGTATAATTCACTTTCAGCACAGAAATAATAAAAGAAAATTAAATTTGACTTTTTTCTGATTCAGTTGAATGATCCTATCATATAATTCCAAACCCAGAAAAGAAAAACAATGGAAAAGATTCAAACTTTCATGTTTCTTCTACTTCCTCTTCATTTCTCAGCAACCAAACATGGGTCAAACGAAAAATTAAGCAAAAAACCAAAACTTCAAACGAACCCAGATAACCAAAAAAAAAAAGGAACAAAAATACGTGTTGTTTTGTTGAGTGAGACCTTGGTTCTCAATGGATGATGCCGAAGCTGCAACAAGTACAACGGCTGTTCTACTTGGTTAATTACAATACAACAGTTGTTCGACCTGTAGCATATGACAGAATTGACAAGCACGATAACTAGTTACTAACAAAAACATACAAATCTATAACAATTGAACTAATAAAATTAAGGCAAAATTTTACCTGAGAGTGAGAGACATAGAATGAGAAGCTAGAGACAGTGCAGCTAGAGACACTGAGACAGAGAAGCCGAGAGATGAGAGACACAGAGCAGCTGAGAGAGAGCGTGAGAGAGAAAAAAAAGTGGGCTGTGCGGCTGGGACCTTAGAGTTAGCATTAGGATTGAGCACAATTACCATATTGCCCTTGAAAACTTGTCAAAATTACAGAGCAGCTGAGAAAGTGTTTTGGCCCAGTATCTCTTTACCGGGCGAAACAGCCGGATTTCGCCGGCACGGCCAGTATTTTTTCCGGTACAAAACAGGGGGTGTACCTGTACCGGTGCACTGGCCGGTACGGTATATACCGGCCGTACTGGCCAGTACGGTACGAGATCGGCTTCACTGTTCTCTAGTCTCTCGGTCTCTCTCTCTTGATGAATCCTTTCTCTTCTTCTTTTCTTTTTTCTTTTTTTTTTTTTTTTTTTCCTGAATTAGGTTAAGTTGTAACCGTGGGTTTGAATTGGGCTTTTAGAGTCCGTTTGGATAGAACTTATTTTGCTGAAACTGAAAACATTATAGCAAAATAATTTTTAAATGTGTGAATAATACCGTGGGATCCATTTTTAATGAAAAAGTTGCTGAAAAATGATATTTGTGGATCCGTGAACAGTGCATAGTGTACTATTCACGGTTGAAAAGTCAACCTTTGCGGTTACTGTTTATGAACAGTGCATAAACAGTAGCCGCGTTACTCCCTGAAACGCGTGAAAAAAAAATGAAAAAAAGAGCAAAACGCAAAATGTGCAAACGCTGAAACGCAACGCGTATCCAAACCTCACCTTAGTTTTTCTTTTAGTTGGGCTTGCTAGGCTATCTGGGCTGTTGGAGAAAGGGGCCAAGGTTATAGAAAAAGGGGGCCCAACCCTAAAAAATTCTAAAATTAGCTAACAAAAAAAAAAAAAATTTGAGTCGGGAGGCCCGGCCCCCTTGGCCTCCCGAGCTGTCCAAATCCCCCATAGCATTTTTTAAATGTCACGTCAGCATTTTAATTTTTTTTTTAAAAGCATGTCAGAAAGTTTAAACAAAATAAATTAAAATTAAAAAAATATTTAATTAAAAACATTTTTTACTTTTCATTTTTTTTGTAAGAAACTTGTTTTTCATGTTCTTCCCCAAATTAAAACATACACTTGTTGCCTTCTTCTTTTCTATTGTTGCTCTTTTTGGTCTTTTCATTTTCTTTTATATTTTGACATTTAAATAACTTTCCAGAACATGACAAATTAGGTGGAGTTTGGATAGCGTTTAATAATTCTGCGTTTGTGCATTTTGCTGAAAAAATGTGGGTCCCACGACACTGTTCATGGGCCCACAAAAGTCATCCAAACACAAATTTCAATATAAATTTGGGTTCCACAACACTATTCACACATTTAAAAATTATTTTACTACAGTGTTTTCAGTTTTCAACAAATAAGCGGTATCCAAACACACCCTTAATTTCACATATTAATATGAATTTCGAGTAAAGTAAGTTGTCCATGTTTCGTGAATTTTTTAGCACTTAAGGCGATAGAAGTGGGAAATCAGAGTTGTGACTCAAACTAAATTAGTTCTAGTTTTCCATTTGGTGGGAAATTTTTAAAGCAACCAAAGAAACTCCCAAAAAAAAAAAAAAAAATCTCATTTCCACTCACCCAAAACCCCATCACAGCAAACAACAATATTCACAAGAAATTTCACCAAATAAGAACCTGCACTTGACTTGATGAGAGATTGGGCGGCTGAAGAACCTGCACTTCTTAATCCAGATGACATAAATTGGGATTGTCTTAATGAACCAGTAGCCCTAGTGAATGTAGAAGAGGATGATGAACTTGAAACTATTGATGTTGATGACAACAACAACAATGAACTTGGCTTGACAAATCTTCCAATGGGTCCTGGTAGTTCTTGTGGGAGTTCTTTCGATGACGAATTTGATCCTTTTCTCATGGATGATGATGAGGAGGAGGAGTAATACTATGTTATAAACTTTGTTGGCTTATTAGTTATTATGGACTTAAGTAATGAGTAATGACTTGTTATAAATCTTCTTATTGTTTGATTATATATTGAGGTTTAGGACTTAAGAGTTAAGACTAAATGTTTTGTATTATTTGATATTTAGTTATTGACTTGTAAATCTTCTTATTGTGTGATGTTATATTGATGTTTAAGACTTAAGAGTTAAGACTAAATGATTTGTATTATTTGATATTTAGTTATTTATTTCTTTGAATTGACAATTTTATGTTGTACAAGAATATATATAAATATTTTTTAGGAACTCCGAAACACTCTGAAACGGTAGTTGAAATTGGCCAGTACCGAAATATTTCATTCCACTAGATAAACCGAAACGGGGTCCGAAATGGTATTCATAACATTGATAAGGACACCAAGCAACAAAAAATACCATTGGCAAAAAGAAAATAACCCTAATCTGTACCAAATTCCCAAAGCCCACATACATAGCCGAAGCCCACAACCAAGTTGTTTTTTAGATTAACCTAAATCTGAACCATTTTGAAGCCAATCAACCATTATTCCCTTGAAACCCCAAAAATCAAAATCAAAATAATTTGTCGACCAGAGAGCTTCAGCCTTCAGCTCTACACCCTCCACCGCCGCATTGTCTTCCTCATCGCTCTGGCAAGTCCTCCACCTCCATCAAGAGGCAGATCAGCCTTTTATTGATTTGGATCTTGACTTGTGGATTTGGGTCTTGACTTGTAGATCGGCCTTGTATTGATTCAGTTGCTATCACGGCATGGCTGGCGGCAGCCCAACACGAAACCAGTGAAGTTGAAATGGGTTCAAAGTGGTGCTTTGGTTGAAGATTAACCGAATGAATGAGGGTGGTGATTTAAGAAGTGTGGTGGCCGGGTTCTGGGTTTCAAAGTGAGTTTGGTGATTAAAGAAGTGTGGGTTGTGGCTTGTGGGATTTGATGATTTTCTGGTTTTGAACTTTTTGGGCTTGTGGCTTTAGGATTTGATGATTTTGCTGGGGTTTGAGAAAATGAGGGCTTTGAGATTTATGATTTTGTTTTTGAGCTAAATTTTTTGGGTTTTCTGTATGTTTGATTCTCAAGAAAATCTAATTTTGCTGGTTTGTTTGAGGGGAAGAACATAAAGTTCATGTTCTAGGGAAAGAAGAAATGAATTTTCTTAGTGAAAAAAAAAAAAGTAAAGTAAAAAAAAAAAAAATTTATTTAGATTAATGTTTATTTTTAATTTTTTTTTTAAATTTCTGACCTAGCCTTTTTTTTTATCAATTGAAATACTAACATGGCATTTAAAAAATGCCAAATAATTTTTTTTAATATTATTTTAATGGACATGTCAACATCTAAAATGCCAACTGTGCATTCTGTTTGCCATATACGACTTTTCTGTTAGTGGGTTGATGGCAAGGACCAAAATAGAATTGATTTTCTTTTTTAAGGAACTACATTAGTAGCAAATCAATTTAGGGACCAAAATGAGAATCAGCCTAAAATGTAGGAACCAAAAGTGTATTTTCGCCAAAAATATTTGCATATATATAAGTCTTGAATTTAAAAAGAACAAAAACGTACTAAACCTCCATGCAAAAGAAACAAACAAAAAAGAAAAGGAAAAATCGCATTTTTCTCTGTTATATATATTTCAGAAACACAAACCTGAACATTGTGACCCTGATGGTAATCAGCATCTTCTCTCTCTTCAAAGAAGACAAGAGAGAGAGATTCAATTTCTCTCAATATCTCATAGAAAATAGAAAGAGTGAAAACCCACTGGTAAACAAAGAAGGCCGGCAAAAGGTGGAAGTTTTGGAGACAGAGACTGGATGGAGAGAGAAGAGAGCAATTGAAGCATTAATTTTCTAGCTATGGGTTAATAGGGTTTTTTAGTTTGGAATTTTTATGTGTATGAGTGTTGTAGTCTGGTTTTTTCAAGGGCATTGTGGGTTTTTTTTTTTTTTTTTTTTTTTTTTTTTTTAGGTGAAATTTTTGGGTTAGAAATAGTTTTTTTTTTTTTAATAATGCTGATGTGTAAAAATGTGGGAGCTCTAAAAAAAGTCAAATATGAGTGTTGTAGTCGGGTTTTTTCAAGAGTGTTGTGGGTTTTAGCTTTTTTTAGGTGAAATTTTTGGGTTAGAAATAGTTTTCTTTTTAATAATGATGATGTGTAAAAATGTGGAAGCTCTAAAAAGAGTCAAATATTAGTCAGAGGCTTCGGTTTTATAGTATATATAGAATAGAGTATGGGCAATTTTGTCCATTCATAAATTATTATATCCTTAGCCACAAGTGATGTAAGATTACCCCCATTTAAGAAGGTGATGTAATTAAGGTGATGTGGTGCATTTTGTAATCTTGCATTACCTTAATGTTAGAAAAAATTAAGTGAACCAAACACCTTAATGTCATATTAGTGTAATGTGCATTACATCAAGGGCACATCACATCATTGGTTTATGATTTTGCATTTAACTCAATTTTGCCATTTTTGGTAAAATCTTGGTATTTTGCCACCTAATCTCGTGATTAGTGTGAATTAGGGTTTTGGATGACTTCCTGTTTGTCCTAGGGTTTTAACTTTTTAGTATTTATATGTTTTGTAGCCTTCAAAGGCAAATCAAATTATTATTAATAAAATTCAAAGTTTTTCTCTATCTAGTGGATTTCAAATTTATCACCCTGTGGATTCAAGGGACCCATCATGAATTCGAAGTTTATTAATCTCGTGATTAGTGCGAATTAGGATTTTAGATGGCTTCCTAGTCATCCTAGGGTTTTACCTTTTCAATATTTATATGCTTTGTAGCCTTTAAAGGCAAATCAGATTATTATTAATAAAATTTAGAGTTTTTCTCTATCATTTTCTTTAGTGAATTCCAAATTTATCACATAGTGAATTCAAGGGACCCATCGTGAATTCAAAGGTTACAACCAGAAACTAACAACTTAGTTTCTGCTCCATCGAAAGGAGTATCGTATGTACTTTCTTCAGACTTCTACGATATCAAATAATAAGTTAGGGAAAATTACATTTTACCCACCTGTGGTTTGCCCAAAAAACACTTTACCTATCTGTGGTTTAAAAAATGGCACTTTGCCTACCTGTGGTTTAAAAAATGGCACTTTGCCTACCTGTGGTCTAATCCGTTAACCAAACGTTACCCACCTATGCCCCTGCTGTTACTCTAACACTATTCCACTCAAAAAAACAATAGCAATTGAATCAAAACACTTTCTTGAGAAAAAAAAGCTTCCCTTTACCCGTTCACCCTCTGTTCAAGATTGTGATCCACTCCATCAAGATCAACCTACGAAACTATCAGCACCAAGAGAAGATGGCAGTCCGATCAAAACCTATGTGAAGGATATTGAAGATTTTCTCTCTTGATTTAAACAACAGGTACGATTTTGATAGTTAGGGTTCTTGATTTCTTTTCAAATATTGTAGGTAGAGATTTTTATTTTTTTATTTTTTTTAAATTGCTGGTAGGTTACTTGGATTGCTGGTAGATTACTTGATTTCTTTGTTCCTATTGCACCATGTAAACCAAACACTCATAAGCTCCTTCATATTTGTCTTGTTAATAAGTCGAAGACCAATTACTGAATTGCTTTCTCATAAAGCTCTTGCATTGGTCTATTTGCGACTGTTTTCTTGTAGAATTTTCCAATTTATATAATATAAAAAAAATGACATTGGTCCATTCCCTTGTGATTGCCTCCCATGATAGAGTTGTGTTTTAGAATTACAAAACACATATTGTGCTTTCCCAATTTCTCTATATTCCTCTTATTGTAAATTTTGGTTTCTGTTTGTTAGTAATACATTATAGCTACCTTTAACTCTATCACAAGGGATGACAAAGTGCATATATCTATAGAGAAAACAGAGAAATATTACAAATGATGATGGTTTTGACCTTTCAAAAAATTTTATTCTTTCTATGGTAAGTTCATGTTGTTTGTTCTTCGCATTATATCATTTGAATTTGGGGTGAAATAACTAGTGATATGAAGAAAAAAGAGCTGGGATTGACATCCAAGATTTTGCTTCATTACCATAAACGTATTCACGGTTCAGAAATTTTCATGCATTTATGGATTGAATTGTTTTGCTGAAATTCTTTAAGCAAAACATATCATGTTCTAAGGATGGCTTTCTATGTCCAGCAAACTCCAGGAAACCAATTCATTGCCCAAACATGATTTATGGAGGCTTCCATTTCCATGTTCTCTAGCAAAATCACCGCATTATAGCTGATTCAGAATTGCCATTATGCTAACTTATTCTACAATCACAATCAACATTGCCTTGAGTTCTCATTGGAACTTTGGATTTGGTGATGAAATTAGGTCAGTGCTATACATTTGTGCTGGATTTGTGTTCCTGATAAGTTATTGATAGAAACACTTGAAACCTCTTTTTTTATTTCCAGCAAGTATTATTCTTTCATTTCAACTAATGGGAATTTTAGTAGTTGAAAATTTCAATTAATGATTACTCTGATGATTGCTAAAAATACAAAACAAAGACTTTTTTTTTAAATGTGCATATTCTAATGGGAATTTTTTTTTTTTTTTTTCAAATTGCAGTAATTTCAGTGAAGGTTTCTTGAGCAACTTATGCAATGTCTTCATCAAGTGGCACTTATTCTACAACAACTCATTTTTACCATGCTTCAAAGGGAAAAGTCAGCTAGGGAAATGGAAGAAAAAACTACTAAGAGGGAAATCAAAGCTCGTGAACAATATGTAGAAGCTAGGGAGAAAGCAATGGGGGCAAGAGATGATGAGTGATTGTGCAAACTTGCACTAGTGGTGTCATGGGGATTTTTTGTGTTTGTAATGTTAGTTTTTTGTTTTGCCTCAATCAACAAAACAGAATTTAAGAGATTTAGGTCTAGCATGATGGTTATGTGTTTGTTTTGTTGAGGTTGGTTGGATCATTGAGCTTAGTTCAGTGTGTAAGTTGTCTTGTTTTGTAGGTTGAATGCTCAAATGGTCATTTTATAAGTTGTATTGTTGTAATATAACAATTTTGGTAATCGAATCACCTAATTTGATTGTTGGTAATAAATTGATGGTGTTTGTAAATTGATGGCACTCAACTATCATAACCAAACATTTTGGAATGTTCATAACTGTACAATATTGGCACATGCCAAAACTTGTCAAAAATGGCACAGGCCAAAACCTGATAAATATATGACCAAAATATTAATAATTCTTCCATATCAGCTAACAACACAGCCACTCTGTCACTACCTGCGACCTCGATCTCCACGACCACCTCTTTTACTCCTCATATAAGTGGTAAAGGAAGATTTATCATTAGAAGGTCAACACAGCCACTCTGTCACTACCTGGCACATTGCCAAAACCTGATATATGCAATATATGACCAAAATATTAATAATTCTTCCATAACAGCTAACAACACAGCCAATCTGTCATTACCTGGCACATTGCCAAAAGCTGATATATTACCAAAATATTAATAATTCTATCATAAATGGCACATGCCAAAACATAACACAACAATATATTACCAAAATATTACAACCTTTCCACCTTAATAACAAGATTACAACCAAAAGTAAAAACATTGTTTGACAAAAGACAGACAAACACATCTCCTAACCAAAACATAAAACATTGATTTTGGCACTTGACCATTTAAACTACTAATTATACTAGGTATGTGAACCACAAAAAAACAAAACATCTAGTCTAGCTTCCTTCTAGTTTGTTGGTCATCATGTACTGCCCTTCCTACCAACTAGTTGAAACTTTGATGCTCTGCCCTTACCAGCTACTGCCTTGGATTTTGCAGCGCTTGATATATTGCCCTTTCCTCTAGTACCCATAGTAGTACCTCCACCATTTATTTGTCTAGCTACACCAGCAATAGCAGATGCACCAACCACATTAGCTACACCATCAACACCACTTCTTGGCTACAAAATCATAATCACAGACAAGTTAATTGATGGCAAGGTAAAACAAAAATTATATAAATAAAGCTACAATACCTGGGATGATGATGGTCTAGAATTCCATGTCTCTCTAGGTGCATGAAAGTTTGGTTGACTGGATGAAGAGTACCAATAGGCCCTAGAGGTAGCTTGTGGAGTTGAAGCTCTGTTAGCTGGTTGTGAGGATGAAGGCTAAGATCTAGAGGTGTTAGCAAAAGGTTGATATGTAGGTTGGGATGTAGGTTGAGTTGTGGTTTAAGGCCTTGCTTCGGTAACATTCTTCTTGGTCCTACTTGCAGAATTAACTCCCTGTGCATATATCATAGCAGTACAAGTTACAAACATATGACAGCAATAATGACAACTTACAAACATATGAAGCAAGAAATGAAGTGACTAGGGTTGAACTCTAAATATACTTACAACTTTATCCTTTTGAAGCCTCTGTCTCCTCTGCCATGTAGTCTCACCAATAACGATAGCTTTGCAACCTCTTGAATTATGCCCTTCTCTATGACACTTCCCACATTTGATAGTCTTGTTCATTCTAGATACCCTATATGGGTTCCTTGGCTCGTAAGGGGCTTTTTTCCTTAGCTTGGGAGGCCTACCAGGTGGCTTGTAAACATGAGGGGCAATAAGAGCAGCATGTCTAGTTTGAACCCTTTCTGATTGGCCAGACATTGGTTGAATAATCTCCTGGTAAGTTGCAAGGATGCACATAATCTTCCACCTTCTCTAGGTTCTTAAAAATAGCAGTAATGCCATGTTTGCAAGGCAGTCCAGTGAAATCCCATATCCTACAGCTGCATGTCCTATTTGTCAAATTAACCACATGCCTTTCACATTCATTATCAACTTCATACATGAACCTACCAGATGGAGTAGCACAAAAAGGTATACTCTCTAGTTTCAACTTCTCTAACTTGTCTTCAATATTTGGACACACTTTCCCAACATACTTCTCTATACCTTTCCTCTCTTTATAGAGGTTAGTCATTAGCCTAACTCTAATCCACTCTAACATTGCTAAAATGGGCTTGTCCCTAGCCATCAAAATCATGGAATTGAATGATTCAGTAAGATTGTTGGCTAAACAGTCATGTTAGGAACCTAAGGTTCCTAATGGGGATAAGTATGAATTATAAGGTAATTGATGGGAATTGTAGGGAAATTGACTTAATTCAAGGTAGTCACCCTCCATAGAGAAAGAAGGAGATTAAGAGAGAGAGAGAGAGAGAGAGAGAGATACACTAATGCACTAAAAAATTGGTTTATACTTCCATTGATATCTAATGTTGAATTACAATTATGTATTTATATGAGACTATCTCTAATCTCATTGGCCCACATGGCTCAAGATAATTGGCTAATTAATTCAACATGTGCTCTATGAATTAAACCACATGTTAAATGAGCTACATGTGCTCAAATCCTAACTAACTCATCCTAATCTCAACTAACTAACTAACTAACTAAAGGGATTACAACAATTATTTCATATTCCTAACATTTCACTTAATGTCTTGCAGGTAAAATGAGACTTAGACCATTGGGCAGGGTTGATGTTAGCAAGATACTCCCAAGCCTTAGGGTCTAGATCCTTTAAGTCTTGCATTCTTTTCTCAAACTACTTAATAGTTATTGCTCCAGCACATCTCCATAATGCATCCTTCAACTCCAACCCCTTGTGGTCAACTTTGAAGTTATTGTAGATATGCTTCACACAGTACCTATGCTCCACAATTGGAAAAAACATCTCAATTGCAGGTATAAGTCCCTGTTTCACATAGAATTCAATAGAAAACAATATTAGTATGGCATTGCTTTTACTATGGCATTTTTGTTCTTAATAGAAAAGTGACTTGTATACCAGATAATATTCCTACGGTAAAAAATTAAATTTAAGGAGCCTAATATTATTGCGTGCCCTCAGAATTACAGCAAAAACCCAAGATTCTTTGGACCAAAAAAAAAAAAAAAAAAGGAATGAAAACAAGCAAAACGAAACATGGTGGGCAAAATCAATGAAGACTACAAAATTCAACACTGAGAAAATCAGCTAAATAATTCAATGCCTAATTTTTAGGGCCTAAACATGAATTTGAATATTTTTATTGCACAAGTAACGTGGTTTTAAACAAGTTTTGACACTAAAGTTTTGACACTAAATTTTTGACAAATCAATGCATATTTTTTATTTGATAAGTTAAAAACATTATCAACCATTGGATAACTTGCACTTTGAATAGAACAACTTCCTAATCACTTCTCAGCCATATAATATCCTAGTTAGATTATGATAGGGATGAGACAAGTATAGCTCGTCCTTGAGTTGTCATCCATAGCACACAGTACACCACAACGATTGGGCCTACACCAGTTCGTCCTTTCATAAGTCGCCCTAATATAAAATTGTCCAACATAAGGAGACCGTCCAAGTTAAGGAAGGTCGTCCAAACATGGAAACGTTTGGACGACCCTCCAACACTTAGAGTATCTTCAGAATGAATTCATACACAAAGGACTTATATTTTGGACTACGTTCTACCTTTTTGGAGTATAAGCGAAATCCTCGCTTATCACTCTAATTTCTCACTAAACTCTCAACTTCCAATGGCGGTTATAAAAGATAAGATTAAATCTTCTAACTTCCATAGCAGTTGTAGGAGTTATGTATGAACCTTGTAACTTCCATACGGTTTGAGGAAGTTATCAATTAAGTAACCGCTCCAACGCTCACTATATAAAGACTCATCTACAATAAACAAAGGAAGGTTCCCACTGTTCCCCAAAAAGTTGGAATTTTTGAGTTTAAGAGAGAAAAACTAACTTAAGCATCGGAGGGTTCTTGGCCGATTCACCCCGGTCTCCTTTGATCTTGTGTCACTTTTCTTTCAGGCCTTCCAAGCAATTACTAGTCTATTGAAGCCCGGAGCATTCAGCTTACTAATTTTCTGTGCATCATCAGATTATATTAAGTCCATGTTTCACACATAATTCAATAGAAAACAATATTAGTAATATGAATAATGAAAACACATGCATGTATTACTGAAGTGAACATACAAAGTTTATACCTTCTGCCTATCACTAATAAAGACAAAATTTAGTTGTTCTAGATTCCCAATATCATCTAAAAACTGTTGAAGGAACCAAACCCAAGAGTCCTTGTTCTCTTGTTCAACCACAGCAAAGGCAACTGGAAAAATATTATCATTTCCATCCCTAGCTGTGGCAGCTAGTATTTGCCCACCAAATCTTCCATTTAGGTGGCACCCATCCAATCCTATGATTGGTCTACACCCTCCCAAGAAACCAACCTTCTGTGCATTATACCTTATATACATTCTCCTAAATTTTGGTTGGGAATTTTCATTCTTCATCTCAGTTTCCAAAATAACCCTACTTCCCACATTATTCAACCTTATCATTTCTGCATAGTCTCTTAGCTTCCCATTTTGCAACTGCTCATCCCCAGTAATCAAATCAATGGTTTTCCTCTTAGACCTATACACTTGACTCACACTTATGTCAACCTAAATTCTATCCTTCACATGGTGTTACACACCTTCTATAGTCCAATTAGGGTTCTTGCTAAAATCCTGCATGTACTTCTTAGCAACATAGACTAATGTTACTTGGCTATTTTTGAGGGTTCTAGGGCAAGTGCACTCAAGTATCCATGTCTTTATTTGGAAGGTCAACTCCCCACTAACTTTAGATGCATAACACTTCCCCCCACGCTCGTTCTTGCAATAGACAGATATCTTCTCTTTCTCATTCAATTTGAACCAAATATCCACAGGTTTATGTATAGCATATTCTCTCAATGCCTCCCTAAACACCTTAGCGTTAGAAAACTCCATTCCCTTACACAGCTCTGGTTTTTTCATTCTAGTTTGAACATTAAACACCTTCTCTATTGAACCAACAGTTGGTTCATCATCATTAGACCCTATCAGACTTTCCATGTCATCCTCAACAAGTGGTTCAAGCCAATCATTTTCATCCACACCATCAATTTCCCTAGCATTATCCATCTGTGGGGCATTATTACATGTTGCATTATTGCTCTGTGGGGTCTCAATAGCTGCTGCATTTCTCCTTTGTAGGGCCTCAATAGCTATTGCATTACTCCTTTGTGGGGTTGTAGTCTCCCCAACCCCATTCCCCTCAGTCTATGTAAATGCCCCAAATACATCGTCATTAAAATTTGGCCCTTCTAGCCCTTCCTCCAACCAATCAACGTCCACATTGTCATTTTGCTCAGTTTCTGGCACTTCATCTCCTTCACCATCCACATTCACTTCTTCCTCTACATCACTCACATCACCATTATCCTCATACTCTACATTACCACCTTCTACCACCTCTCCCTCCATACCATCAACTTCTGACCAGGTACTTCAATAGCAAGTGGTTGCTCACCACCTTCCACATATAATACCAACCTATCTGTAGGTCATGCTATGTGAATTTCACACATATACAGCACCTCAGTATCCCTAGTTATCATTCTTAAGCCTTCCTCCAAATTACCTCTAGGAATTAGGTAATAATATGTACTTGTACGGGGTGCACCATACTTCTCACACAGTCCTTGTATTTCGAAAAAACTTAGACAATCAGGGTTAACATCTTCATATGCTATGTTGCCACCTATATATTCTAGGTTTGGGTTCCACACAAACTTGCCACCATAATTAATCTCAACAATCAACTTCAAATCTGCCATCTGCATAAAAATAATTGCTTAAATAAAAATGTTATTTGACAAAAGAATAAAACACAAACATATTAGAAATAGACAAAAGTGTTTGTTCTGTTTTTGGGAGATAACCACATGAGAATGGACCACAAAGTCCAAATTTACACTTTTTTTTTTCTCAATACAAAAAGATTCTTAGGGTTCACACAGAACACAACACAGCAAAGGACCAAACAACTAGCAACTTTTAGCTCATTAAACAATATATAAATTTCAGTAGTTGAAAATTTCTACAGGTTCCTAACGTTAAAAAAAAATCTTTTTTTTTTGTAGTTGGGAGGCAACCACATGGGAATGGACCAATGTCTTTTTTTATTATTATATAAATTGGAAAATTCTACAAGAAAACAGCTACAAATAGACCAATGCAAGAGCCTTAAGAGAAAGCAATTCCGTAATTGGTCTTCGACTTATTAACAGGACAAATATGAAGGAGCTTATGAATGTTTGGTTTACGTGGTGCAATAGGAACCAAGAAATCAAGTAACTACCAGCAATCTATCAAGTAACCTACTAGCAATTTAAAAAAAAAAAAATCTACCAGCAATTTTTGAAAAAGAAATCAAGAACCCTAACTATCAAAATCGTACCTGTTGTTTAAATCAAGAGAGAAAATCTTCAATATCCTTCACATCGGTTTTGATAGGATTGCCATCTTCTCTTGATGCTGAAAGTTTCACGGGTTGATCTTGATGGAGTGGAACTCAATCTCGAACAGAGGGTGTACGGGTAAAGGGAAGCTTTTTTTTTTCTTAGGAAAGTGTTTTGATTCGATTGCTATTTTTTTTTTTTTTTTAAGTTGAATAGTGTTAGAGAAACGGTAAGGACAGAGGTGGGTAACGTTTGGTTAACGGATCAGACCATAGGTAGGCAAAGTGCCATTTTTTAAATCACAGGTGGGTAAAGTGTTTTTTGGGAAAACCACAGGTGGGTAAAATGTAATTTCCCTTATAAGTTATATTTGAATTAATAATAAGTTTTTGTAAGAAAATCTATTTTGACAAATTTAGATTAATAAAAGTATTAGACTTTCAAATTTTCAAAGTGTACGCAAAAGTATAATAAATTCTATTTGACATTTTTTTCTAATGTTTGACAAATTTAGATTCATTAATTTACATGTAAAGACACTTAAAAGACAACACTAAAGATGAAATGACACTCAATATAAAATTAAAACCAATTTAAAACCTAAAGACACTTGAAATCAAATTAGAATGCTAGGAAGCTTGACGTAAAATTGGAATGTAATTAAAATCTAATTTAGATTTTTAATTGAGTCTTATCTTTATTATATTACTATATAACATGAAGCAATCCCACATTCGAAATGGTGAAATTGCCTTAAAAAGATAAAGTTACAATTATCTGATTTTCAAAAGTTTGCTGGATTGATTCTCCAATTTGACTACCACTCGAGCAATTATCAACCAAAAATCGATCAAACTTTTTTGTTTGAGGACGTTTAAGGTTTGCTCAAGTTTCAGTCAGGTAAAGTGTATGCAAGGTCAATCAAAGTTTTTGTTTTCTGCAAAATTATGCAAACAAATGTGCCTAACTTAAATTTGATTGTCATTAGTACCATCTAATAACTGTTTTTAACCCTATTTTGTAAGTAATGACTCATCAATTGTACCTCTTCATTTACTATATATGCATGTTTGTCCATATTCAGAATTCTAATTAACAAAAAACATAAGAAAGTCTTGAGAATTCTCTAGAATTGCTAAACATAGAATTCAAAGGCTTTATGGTATCTTAGAGGTGATTTACCGTTAACCAGTTGGTAACTATCTTTGAATGGGGGCAAATATCATCTTAAAAACAGAAACATAGCCCGACAAATGCTACAAGACCCTTAATAGTAAATAGCTAACTTCATAAGGCTTAAATTCGAAGGGGAAAACAAAATTAAGAACAATTCAAAACCAAAGAGCCATTGATGCAGAGAATTTTCATTACTTATGTACATTACAAGCAGCTCCCATGCTACTGAAAAGTCTATAACCACAAAAATAAGATTTCCAGAACCAGCACAATGAATCAATGGCCGGATACAAAACCAATACCCTTGTTCAGTTCAACAATGTAAACTTCAATTTAGGTTGTAGGAGACGCCACTAATTGGCAGTATATTGGCTGAAAACCAAACTCACACCACAATGGAGAAACGGCACCACTATCTTTCATCAGAATGAAACTACTGACTTAGGATGGGTTGAAGATTGCAACTGAGAAAGAGCCGTATCACTTTCCTCGTTCTCATCAAAAGCTATTGGTTTTCCATAGACTGGCTTCCTGTAAATTGTACAGCTATATAATCACTGTCTATGAAGCAAATTTAAGATGCTAAAAAAAAATTTAATAAAAAATTTCTGAACTTTTTAAACAGGAAATCAGCAAAGCAAGCAGATGAAAGCTGTGGTAACTGTTAATCTCTCAGCTCATAACGAAAAAATAATCCATTTTAAATGTTTTGGAGTCTTTCCTTTATTTTTTTGTATTCACAGAAGCTTCCCATATTTATTTTACATTATATGCAAATGACTTTGAATATCCTTATTGTTAATGGTGAAGTTAACTTATGACTTACTACTACTTTGTTCACATCTACAGTTAGCATACAGCAGCTACAATAACATTGCAACCATCAATAGTAAGAAAAGATTTCTAATAACATCAGCTAACAAGAAAAAGTAAATTCTTTTGGTTAAGCTGAACTCTTGCCATAGTTGTGATATGTACATTCTTTAAGTATAAGGCCAACAACATAAACATCAGTGTTATCATACAAAACCTACATTTAAGAATGGGAAACTTTGTGTTGACTTATACATAGAATATGCAGTTAACATAATGCAAAAAATGGGAATTGGTATGCCCTCCCCATACAAGTCATCACAATTTACCATGGTAGTCAAAAGCAAGCCAAACGCTCACCTAGCAGCCACACTAAAGCTATAAGGTGAGGAGTCTTTAGAGCCTAGGCAAGCAAGGCAAATGCCTTAAACAATGTTTAGGGCACTAAGGCAAAAGATTCAAGCACAACAAAACAAAGTACGTAAGTAACAGAACGATAAGGCTTTTATTTGATCAAAAACATTAAACACAACTTTTAAGACCATAACAAACAACACATTGGTATTTTTTTCTTTCATTATTCTCTCTCTCTCTCTCTCTCTCTTACCTCTTTAATTCACAATTTGCAGAAGCTTGTTGTAGAAACTATTGTTGGATTATTAATATACAGAAGCTTGTTGTAAAATGTATAGTTAGATTAATTAATTTATCGAATTTTTTGTAAAACCTAATGTCATATTGCTTAATAGAGCCTAAGTTGTGCCAGGCCTAATTTCTTCATGCAAATGCAACACACGTTCTTTACATTAGATAAATATGATTTCAGTATATTTAGAATTTGGCAGCTCACATCAATTGAGCTAATGCTGTTTTGACGCCTTACACTCCAGATGATACAAGGCCTTGGCAACTTAAGGTCACCTTTTGCCTTTGATTACCTTGCAATTTACGTTCAAAAGCTACCAGCAATATAGTTTAAAATTCTGGTCACACAGGATACAGCACACATCAAAGAAGGAAGCTAGCATACCTTTGAGTGATAACACTCTCTTCAGACAAAGTCTTTTCTAACCTCTCCTCAAATGGCGTAGCATGCCAACTCTGTGATGCCCCAATTTAATTGATTGTGTGATGTGTGTGAGTGTGTGATGAGTCCCACATCGGATATTTACTAGGTTGAACTGGGCTTTATTAACAACTGCAAGGAGCCTCAATTGTGACTAGTCATTTTGAGGTATAGCGCAGATGTGGCTAGTGCTTTTCCTTAGGTAGTTACATATGATATCAGAGCCAGCCCAGGAACTCCGTGTGGGCTCGGAGACACTACTCCATAAAGTGGGCCCTAACGAGGACGTTAGGGATTTAAGTGGGGGAGATTGTGATGCCCCAATTTGATTGATTGTGTGATGTGTGTGGGTGTGTGATGAGTCCCACATCGGGTATTTACTGGGTTGAACTGGGCTTTATTAACAACTGCAAGGAGCCTCAATTGTGACTAGTCCTTTTGAGGTATAGCGCAGATGTGGCTAGCACTTTTTCTTGGGTCATTACAAACTTACTATCTGATCCTGCAAAAACAACCAGCATTCCTTAAATGAAGCTTTTCAATTCAAAGGCCTCAAGCTGAAAGTAAAGAAGCCACAAGACATACCTCCTTGTATTTATTGGTCGAATTTGGGATTCCATTCCCATCCCACCACTTCGGCGAAATATGAGAAGGCTCATTATCATTCCAGTGAGCAGCAACAAGCCCAATGATTGGCCTGTCCCCAGGAGTTCTACCAAAATGAGGTTTTCTAGTAGAAGCAGGGTCAAAAATTTTACTATTCTCATCCTGAATGGATGGCAGTGGCTTCAGCCAAGCAGACAGGCTTGCTTCCACCTTCAACTCCTTCCCAGACAAAGTTTCTTTTACCCCCACTTCTGGCCTGGGGGTTGTAGTTTTGGGCAACTCAAGAGATTCTCTCAGCTCACCAGAAAGTTGATGATAGTTAGGATCTTCTTCCCTCAATAACTTCCACTAAGAGTCACTCTCAACTGGATTCATAACTGAATACACATACTGGGACCTGATTCAAGTCTTCCGTATGGTAAAATTGTCAATGTTTGTAGGAAAAACAGTTCCAGGTGTTTGCATCTTGTCAGACAGCTTAAATGAGGTTGGATAAGGTGAAGGCTTTGACACACTCTGATTACCAGGTGATTCATATCTCTTTTGATTTTGGCTAACATTTTCAGATGATGAGGAAGATGCGTCAAAATCACATTGAAAAATCACATTGAAAACGCACAGACTTGCTCCTGCACTGAATTTCTGTGGCTGAAATCCAAGGTGAAACTGATATTGCAATGTTTTCAGTCTGATTAGCATGAACTCTGACAGCTGTATTAACACTTCCTGTTCCACTGCCTTCAGTTGAGCTGAAAGAGACCCTTCCAGTGTTATGTATGCTGGATATACAGCTAGAAGAGACAGATGGCATTGGACAAATGTCAGCAAGCTATTAATCTTGTCAGAGTGAATCTAAGTATTACCAAATAATTGGTGTCCACATTTCATAAATATAAACAATGAATACTACCAAATAATTAGTGTCCTCATTTCAAACATAGGAACCATCCATGCCAGACCATAAACAGAAAGGCCAGAAGATTGAACTTTTTACTACTTGCTAGAAAACCCCTTCACTGGGATTCCAGTTTTTCTTTCTAAAACCTTTGTAAAAATAAAAGATAGAGATGGCCATAGTTTATTAACACCTAATGACATAACGGACAGGTTGGCTTTAAAATATGGAAAATTCCCTCCCCATGACAGGTGTGCTCAATAATTAATTAAAAGTATATCAATTGCTTCACAAACATAATCATTATAGAGAAAAGTACAACCTGCTAGGTGTCTGCTCTTGCAAACCTGATCCCTTTCCCCACTCTTCACTAAGTTTAATGGGAGTAGCGGCCTGCTCAGGTTGCTTGTCTAACTGAAGTTTCTTGATGGATGTGTTGGGAAGCCATGAATGGAATTTTGGAGGCTCTGAATCTCCATCATATGAAGGTGAGAATTTTTTGAATTTGCAGATGCTTTCCAAATTTCGGCAGGGGTCTCCACTAAGGTACCACAAGCTTTAAGAAACCTGGCCTGCACAATAAATTTCATACAATCAAAAAGATACTTGTCAACAGTCAACAACAACCTTGAATTAAAGAAAGTTATACATTAGAGAAACCAATGCCCTATTTGAAATGAATGAACACGATTTTAGTATTTTGAGGATAACTCATGTAGTAGACAGATGAAATAGCCAATAGGTTTGCAATCACACATTCAAATCTGCTGAGATTACAAATAGGGAAGGGGGATAGTTCTAGCATCCAGCACCCTAAAAAGTGCCTACAAAGATGAACAAAATTCAATAATCTAACCAAAAAAAAATATGGCAGGCCTTACAAACCATCTATACAACCAATGTGAAGCAAGAATTAACTGCAGAATACAAACACCAGAAAATCAGTTCTGACTACAGCTTTTATGCCACTTGTAAAATCAATATCAACGTGACTCATAAATTCCATTTGCAATAGCATGCATATACGAATATATAACAACAACAAAGCCTCGGTCTCAAAACTTCAAGGACAGTGCTATGAAACCTCCTAAGAGTTGGAGACTAATATAGGTCACCGTATGTATTTTTTGTCATTCTATTCTATCCAAATCATACTTTCTATCACCTCTTTAATTAACATATCCTTTTTACTGCATCTACCAATTTTTTTTTGGGTTCCTCTGCCTTTTTTTCATTTTCTCAACTTGAACTCATGTCAAGCAGTCCCCCTCAAAAATGGTTTCATGAACTCGAGTTTCAAAAAGTGGTATTTTACTACTTATTTTGCAAACAGTGGTATGTAGCTAATAATTTCCACGAAAAGTGGTAAATGGCCGATTTGGCCCACAAACGCAGCATGTATAAGCATGTGTTATGCAAAGGCATAATTCTTTGCTTCTACATATAGCTTAATTCTTTGCTTCTACACTATGCTTATTCAAGGTTTAACACTATAAAATGATTAAAAAAATTAAAATTGAACATTATTATACACACCTTCATGTAAACTATTGTTCAAACTTTAAAGAGAAAGTGTAATCTAAATTAGTATAATTGTAATAAACACAATCTTAAGGACCTTTCATGTAATGTCCAAGAACAGTATACCTCATCCTTGAGTGCCTTGTGACTTTCTGGAGATCCAAAACCATGAGTTTCCCTATCAGCATTTGGAGAATCCTCTTTCTCTATTAAAAAATAGAACCAATTTCAAAAACATTAACAAATTCATAGCTTTAGATATTAATAAAAAGATCGATGTACTTAAACAATTAGAACCAATATAATCAAAAACTAAACAGGAAAATTTTATACCTTCAGATAGAAAAAGAGATGCCAAACAATTTTGGAATATCACAGAATCCTGATCATAATACACAGAGAAGAAAAGTAAGCAAGAAATCTCATAATTCACTGCTTCTCTGCTTGGACACTGAGCAAATGTATGCTGAAATTAAATTAAGCTTTTTGTTTCCAAGAAACTCAATTAACAAAGACATAAAACAGACAAATTTCTTTTCTTTTCTTTGGTTTTTTCCAGCAGCCAAACAGAAGGTAAATTCAAACAATAATAATTTTAAAAAGAACGTAACTATTTTCAGAACTGAACGCTAATTCAAAACAAACTAGAAGGCTCAAGACTTAATCTTGTTTTTACTTCCCTCAATTTTCTGACAGAGGATAAAGAAATGCTAATTTTTTCTAAAAGATGCAAGAAAACCTCTGTTTGGAAGCTTAGAAAGAAAGCTCATGAAAATTGAAGAAACTCAAAGATCAAAATCCACCTTCAACCCATCAAAAAAAAAAATCCACCTTCAAAAACACTACGAACCAGCACCTACTACTACATCGAGAAAAAAAAAAATAAAGACATTTTTTTTCCTGTTAAGAAATGAGAAGAATCCCCATGAGAGTGGAGTGACAGTAGAGGATTAATGTAGCTTAACCCACATATCAAGGGAAAATTTATAATACTCCTAATGATTGGGAACATGTTATCTTAGTAGCCAACAGGACCACTCTTAAAGCCAATAAATGTAGCTCAGAATGTATGCTCCTTATTAGCACTTACCATTCATTAACCAAGATATAGGGATGAGGAAAAATAAGCTAGGATACAGAAAAGTTGGCAGATATTTAGACAGGCCAAAAAATATTGAATCCTACAGGGTAGGTAAATTGATGATGACTATTGATGAATAAAATAATACCTGTACCAAATAGAAGGAAGGGTTAAACCAAAAAAAAAAAGATCTAGAGCACTAATTGCATTATAGTTGTAGGGATGTTAGGCCCAATAGAATATATTGGGCCGGGGGCCCAGTCCGAGGACACTTCATAGTCCGAGGATGGATAAGCATGTTATAGAGGTCAGCACTAATAAATAAAGGAAGGGATCTAGGCGTGATGTTCCAGGGAGGTGATCCGAGGAGGAATGCTTCCTTGGCTGAGCAAAGCCGAAGTCAGAAGATGCGGTCTGACATCAAGAGCAACATTCCGAACAATTCCACTGATGAGGATAAGTATCAAGAAGGAACAGGACAGAGGGAGGCTATGAAATATCTAAAGGGAAAGCTGCTACCACCACATTAAATGCTTTGCAGCTAACTCTTTGGCCACATTAATGAGGAAGTGATACCTGAACAGTAACTTTCAGCCTTACAACTACTCCCCAAAGACTTCAAGAAGGTGCTGATGGGATAAGGATCAACACCAGCAATCTAATCTACACGTGGAGGGTAGAGACGAAGGAGGAAGATGATATAAAATAGAAAGAAGACCCTAAGGAGAGGGGATTGGAGAATTAAGAGAGAAATACTGTAGCAATAAAAACTGTACTTGTAATCAAATTCAAGGATTATATATAAGAACTGATTTTCTCGGACTGTGCTGAGGACGATTTTCTTTAGATAAAACCTGTCTGTTCTTACTTTATTGTCATCTGGATCCACTATAATTGCTATCCAACTCATTAGAGCCTAGTTTTCCAACCCATTCTCTACAAATTCATTGTATTGAGCTCTTTGGCCTAAATCCTTTTACCTTTTGGACTTAGTACTCAAATTGTGTACTTACAATAGTCAAATAAATAAAGAAGGGTAAGACATACAGCTTAAACCAGTAGCATTAGATTCTTTAAGTTTTGCAGCAATAATCTCTCCCATAAATGGACGAAACATTATTAGTCGAAACACAACCTGCCCAAATATAAAAACAATATCATGAAATTGTTTTATAATTGATGACAGTACAATATAGATATGGCCATTGCAAGAAGATAGATCAATTGTGTCATAAAACAGATGGACACAAAATCCAATTGTACATAATCAAACACCACCATAGTCACCAATCCACTGAAGAAGGGGAAAACGGTGCAAAGGAAAATAAACAGGCCTATAAAAATTCTATTAGAAA
Source organism: Notholithocarpus densiflorus (assembly GCA_030021035.2). NCBI lineage: Eukaryota > Viridiplantae > Streptophyta > Magnoliopsida > Fagales > Fagaceae > Notholithocarpus > Notholithocarpus densiflorus. Next base: position 5,813,216 of record JARYZH020000016.1, on the reverse strand, counting down.
CATAAATGACCCATTCAACGATGTTTAAACACCCAATTAATAAAATAATAAATTTTGTCTTATCTGACAAAATTGAAGCCAAAATTACAATTCAGATTCACACACAATATTTTAATATAGGGAAATGTTTTGCTGCATAATGGGTTATGCGGTAGTAAAAAGAAAGCAACATGTGTCCAAGAGCACATGACCCTTGAATGAATACATCAAGAATCTTTTCCCTTTAATATATATATATATATATATATATATATATATATATGTTTATACATACATATATACACATCACAACTATGAGCAACTATTATTCCTATGAAGATTGTGAACAATGATACAATATATGGTCAAATCTTAAGACAATAAGACTCATTCCCATGAATGAATACATCAAGAAAAAAATATTTTGCCTCACTTAACAACTTAATGAGATATTACCTTCCACACCTCCTGATAAGGTAATTTTCCCCGTGATACTTAATACATCACAAACCAAAATTAAGGGTCTTACACACACAGCTCCCCTCCACTAGCTGTTACCCCTCTTTGTGTATATGACGTTGTATACTTAGAATCAGAGAAATAGAATCTAGCATGAAATATTTGCACAAATTCTTACCCAGAATCTAAACAAAGTCATGCAGGAGAATAACAAAGAAGAGAGAGAAAATAGCACCAACAACAATTGACTTTGCAAAGTGACATTGTTTTCCCCTTCTTTTTGAAAGTACTGGAATTTACTAAAAGAGAGAAGGCACCTAAAAAAGTACATGGAGGGCATACACAAGGATCCCAGTTCACAAACGAGTAACCCCAGTTTATGCACATCCCTCCACAAGTCAAAATTAAGTCTAGCACACATACAGGCCAAAACACTTAGATCAAATAGAAAGATACAAATGCTTAACACAAAACTGTGTAAAATGGAACTAAGCACTTTATAGAAAAAAAATAAAAATAAAAATAAAAAGAAACAAAAGGAGGTATAAATGTATAATATTAAGAATACAGTATAGGTCACAGCACCATCACTGGGAAAGATAAAGCCACCTTCAATAGATTTGACATCATAGACAGAAACACAGAGACCCAAGTTTGCAATAACTTTCATTACAAAAACAAAATAAAGTCAGGGCCTTTCAAATGTTGACAAGCATAGTTGATCGATCACGTTATAGAAAGAGGGAATCAGAAATAAAAGAAATCAATAATACCAAGCAAAACAATCCTTATCTAATTTTTTCAATAAACATTAGAATCACGAAATTATTCATGAAAAACAAATTTTTAATTCAATATATAGTGTATTTTGTATATCTTACATCACTAAATCTACAATAACGAAAGACATACTTTATTTATCCAAGAGTTCAGTAAGTGATTAGTTAGAACTAAGTATAAAAAACAACCATCAATATTTCAGTAAAGGAAAATGTTTTCCAAGTGGCACACAGCTCCAAGTTTGAGACTTTCTAAAATTTATAATGCACTTCCTCTTATTGAACTTTTTGAATGAATGAATGATTCTACAGCCAATGGTTCACTTTAAAATGTTTCTCAAAAAAGAGTGTTTTGCAAAGCTAATAAGCCAACTTTTTAGAGTGTCGAAGCAGGTAACACCATTAACATTGTGAACATCAGAATTCAGAAGCAAATTTCCAAAAAACCAAAAATTGATGTGACCTGCTTCTGCGATGCTGGAGAAGCAAGGCCGCGCCGCTACTCACTCTCGCCAAAGATTCTAATTTTGTTGCGGGAGAAAATCGTTTGATAGGGAGAAAGCCTAGTTTATATCCTTTTTGAAATAGTATTTTTTTGAGAATGTACTTTTTGAAATATTAGGGGTTGTTTGGTCATGAACTTAATAACATGTGTTTTGTTATTTGAAAACATGTCTAAAAATATATGTGAGTGAAAAAATGTGTTGAAATATGTATAATGTTATTTAAAAACTGAACATTGTTGTTTGAAATAGTGTATCAAACACCCCCTAGATTAACACTGCCAAGACTTTTTTATTTTATCAAAAATAGAATACCATATATCCACTTATTTTGATCTTGAGGGGCTAAATTGTTAAAAACTAAATTTTAGTCATTAATATGACAATTAGAGCCATTTGGAAATTGCTTATTTTCAATAATTTATTTGCATAATATGATACCAAAAAAGTAAAACTATGAGTTTAACTTATTTCCAAAAAATTGAGACAAAAAGTTTACTTTAAAAAAAAAAAAAAATTTGAGACAAAAAGTTGTGTGTGAGACTCGCAAATAGTAGATAATTTACACAAAAATCTAGCTTTTAATCGGTTGCAAATGCAAACCTGAAAAAATACAAACCGAATACATTGCTACGTGCAATCATGATTGGTATTAGAATTTTTACTTGATTAGGGGTGATTAGTCTTTGCTTGCTGGGAGATAAACACCTTGGGGGTTTTCTTGAATAATTAATATAATATATAGAAGCACATTTTAACTCGTAAAACTTACATCCAATAGGTATTTACTCAATTATGATATTAATACTTATTTTTCTAATCATTATTCAATATGAGATTTTATCCAGACGTGTATACCTAACATTGCTAAAGAGTAAAGAGAAAAGACTAGCATGCATTACAAATGCCCATGTTGTTTAAGGCAAAGAGTTAAAATTCCATAATTAAAAAAAAAAGAAAAAAGAAAGGAAAAGGTAGATGGTTAAAATTAAACTTAAAAGTAACGCTATCCAAGAGCTTCTTTTGAATTCTATCATAGTTTGAGGTGACGATTTAGCATAATTCATACGCTATTATGATTGAGTTCAAAGTTTCTCCTTGTACTCTCAGACTTTTTTTTTTTTTTTTAAATCTACCAAAAAATAAAATAAAAACCCTTTAGGACATAACAATGATGATAACATTCCTATCACTACGGTGGATCTTTTTCCTTTGCTGCGCGGTTGAAACACAAATCAAGTTTAGCATTGTATTCAAAATCGTCTTATGGATTATTGCATTGGATGAGAGGTTTTGCATTCCCCTCATCCCCCATGTAGATTTCTTCTTTCTTTTTCCTCTTTTTTGTGCGTGTTTGTGCGTTCCATCATTGATAACTTTTTTAAAGATATATGTCATATGTGATTAGTTTACGTAGTCATCCCTTTTCTTTGTATAAATTTTTCAAGTCTGATATGGTAGAAGTCATTTCCGGGAGAAGTTCCTCACTAGTATAAATAATAAGAAATCATATTCATAAATCATAGCCATATGAACCATTACAAGAATAATAATACTAACATGTAAATGACCAATGATAGAAATAAAACTACAGAATCTATTACACTAACAAGTTCAAATGGACAAACTCAAGCCTGTAAAAAAATACAAAGATACAGAACCCAAATAGGTTCTAACGTAAATAAAAGATAATACAAGTACTGACGCAAAGAATCATCCAAAGAAAGCTAGAAGAAACAAGAATGGAATTGTGACATCTCAAGCACTAGTTCTTCACTTTGATGGGGGTGGGGAGAGGAAAGGAATTGTTGGGATCGAAGGAATTGTGGTTGGGATGGTGGGCAATGGATTACCTGGCAGAGGAGGTAGTGTCACCTTGGGAACCGTGGGCATGGTTGGTAATGTTGGGACTTGGGTGCTTGGCAATGGTGGCTGATGATGCCGTAAAATCACCAGTGAGTTACACGATCTTCCTATACTCAAAACACCACCTACACAAGGGAAAGAGAAGACCTAACAAAGAGCACCGGTGTGGTGTCGGCCGAATACCCTCCGAAGGTCAAGTCAGAACTTCTCACAACTCTAGAGTGCTAGAGATGGTAAATTATGCGTACCTTGATTTATGAGAGTATTGAGGCTTTTATAGTAGTAGAAGGTAAAACTCTCTTCCTTGGTGTAGAAGTCTTTTCCTTATAGGAATCCTCTTGAATAGTCCAAAATGTGATGGACAAGACATTTCCTTATAAAGAAGATCTTCGAGTATGCGCGTCTTTCGGAATCCTTTTTGTGCTAGGATTCCATTGATTCTATGGTGGCTAAGTGTGTGTCGCAAGTATTTCCATCTAGGGTTTCTAGCTGCCACGTGGGTGCTCGATCCGTTCTCCTTACATCCGTCTATGCAGGATCCGTTCAGTACCCGCACGCGTTGGGCCCGTCCTCTACCGGCCCACAGATATGGAACCATCAGGCCTATTTCATAACAACCCGTCAACCTATATTTTTACCCTCTTCAGTTGCCCCCACACCCCATGGGTCCATCATCTTTGAGCAGGACCCGTGGGGTGACGGTTTAAAGATAATAGGATGACGGTTCAAAGGTTGTGGGTCGACGGTTTCAATACGGTTTCCATGAACTGTACCTTCCCCTGACAGATTATCTGGAAGCCATTTATGATGCATGACACGTGTCGCTCTTCCATTGGATATTATCTCGGATCGAAGCGTTGCCTCGTTTTCTTTGCACTTCCTCTATAAATATCACACTTTTCTCTCCTTATTTCTCCACTTTCCGCTGAAACACACTGTCAGAGCGCCTCCGTCATCCTTTGTTAGAGATCACTCCGTTCAGTTGCTGTATCCGTCATCGACATCTTTCATCCGTTCACTTTTCTTGGTAAGTACTTTCTTTTTCAGGCCCTTTTTTTTTTACCTTTGGATACTCTTAATTTTCTTAGACTTTATACCCCCGTCACCCCTTCTAGACCTGTCAGAGTCTTAGGTTTTGTCGTTACGTATAGGCAATGTCTAGTGCGTCGAGTAATCAGTCAGTTGTTCGTGACGAGACGAATTACGAGGAAGTATACCCGTCAAGTCACGAAGACCAAGAGAGTCCAAGCGAAAAGAGGAGTCCGTCTGCCTCTTCCCCGTCCTCAACAAATGAGGATATGGAGATAGCTGACCCAGAGGAGGGTCCTGATGACGGCGAGAAACAACCAATAAAGTCCGTCGTGGGTGCTGATGGACTTAGGGAGTTCATCATGTTACCAGAGTGGACGGTGAATGATTTTAGGTCCACCATCAAGGAAAAGCACTTCAACACTCTTAGGGCCAATTATCAAATTCCAGATAACATCCCCATCTGTCTGCCTTACAAGTCAGAGAAATGTTACTATGAAGGGGTAGAAGGTGTCAGGGTATACGAACAGATGCTAAAGGCAGGGCTTAGGTTTCCACTAAGCTCTCTTCACCGTCAGCTTCTTAAATACCTAGGCCTGTCCGTCAACCAAATATCCCCAAACACCTGGAGGATCTTCATAGCAATGGAGATCCTATACGGTGCTATGTCAAAGGGTGTTAGGAGGCTGACGGTGTGGGAATTCCTTCACTGCTACCGTCCAGATGAAATAGACAAATCAAGGGGGATATATAGTTTTGTCTCTAGGAGTCCGTTGTTGAAGGTTATATTTGAAACCTCAGACTCCAATAGGGACTGGAAGAGCCGTTATTTCTTCCTAGAGGGTGATAATTGGATGTGTCATCCAGGGGACACGGAACACATGCCCATCGACACGACTTGGGGCATATTGCCTCCGTCCAGTATGTACCCGTCATAGTGCATGAACTTTTTACATAACCGTTTAGTTTATTATAATTTCTTCAAACCTTTAATCGTCTTCTTTTTTGCAGTTCGACGGCGTCCATAAGTTGAACTTGAGGAGTTCAGCTTTCTTGAGAGAATTTTTACCAAAACCAAGCCAGAGGAAAGGACTTGGGCTAAACTAGTCACACTCGATACTATCCATTGGTATTGTGACGGACCTGAACCAACGCTAATAGCCATCAAATACAACGCCAGGATTCGCCAACGTAAGTCCGTCGTCCTCATTCTAGAAACTCTAATCTAACATGTGAAGAACAAACAACAACAAAACATGGAGGTAGAGACTCATAAACATAGAAAACTAGGGCAGACAGAGGCATGTTAAAAAAACAAAATAAAGAAACAGAAGCAAAAAGGTTCGGATTAGGGTTTCTGGGCATGAATATGCGTACGCATACATAGGGCCTACGTGCGCAACCCAGTTGTATGCGTACGCATACTTTGAGTATGCGTGCGCATGCAAAAAACATGTGTACGTATACACGCCTTAACCCTAACCCAGAAAACAAGAACACAGCAGATGGAAACTTAAAACTAACAACCTAACATGCAAAAAATAACAAAGCAAGATAAACCTAAACTAAGCAAGCATATTAAAGCATATAAAAAAATAAAAACAAGAATTAAAACAAAGAAAATAAGGCAAGAAGAGCTAGAACCTTTACCTCCAAAACAAAGGCTCCTTAGCTTGATTTTGACCGTTCCCCTCAGTCAATCTATTCACAATCAAACAAAAAGCGATTAGTAAACTTGAAACTTGAAGATCAAGGCCAGAAAAGGCCTCAATAAAAAAATATTGACTAAAGGATGTTTTATGAAAAACTTCCTCTTTGATTCACTATTTATAGTGAATCTTGTGTTTTCCCTTAGGATTTTCTATGTCCTTTGAAAAAGTACCATGTATGGCTTTTTATAGTTAGAAAATGGGGGTTTGGAACGGCTCCCAGACGATGTGGGATTTGTTCCAAAACCAAACTTTAATTCAGAAAAACTTGCCTTTCATAGTTTCTAAAACCCTAGCATGAGCACGCATGCCCATGCATGCGTACGCATGCATAAAGCATGTACACCCAGGTCTGGAGCATACATGCGCATACGCATGTATGCGTAGCCATGTCCTAGGGTTTTTGTGGCCTTTCCTTTCTAAAAATAGCTTATTTAGTTCATATAAGAGTTATATTTTTTCCAAAAACACTTTCCTCAAGTCAATTTCAATCTGATTGAGTCCTAAACCAATCTTGGGCTTTAAAATTCTAACATCATTGGGGAACGGGGGCCCAAGTCGTAAGGGGTACAAAATGCGGTGTCTACCCCAATGACCACCCTTTTCCAAAGAAAAAATGTTTTCAAAAAGTTTTCTATTTAAAACCCTAAAAAGCCTTCCAAAAAGAAAGTTTTTATAAATTTTTAAAAAAATAAAAACTTTTTTCCTCTTTTCAAAAATGATTTTTACTACATAAAAAGCTTCTTCTTTTTTTCTTTTTTTTTTGAAACACCATTTTGAATAGAAAAGGTTTTGATTAAAAAAGAGATCACACCTTGTTTTCTTCAAGACTAACAAAAAACCATGGGATTTTTGGATCCAAGACCCTTGCTTTAAAAATAAAACCCATAGAAAATTTTTCTTTAATTCAATTCTTTTCTTAAATTCCTTTTGTTTAAAATTTTTGTTTTCACAAAAAGGTTTTTAAACGTCAATTTGTTTTCTCAAAACTTTTGTCATCTTAACAAAAACCATGAGATTTTTGGATCCAAGCCCCTTTCTTTAAAACTAAAATTCATGGAAACTTTTTCTTTAAAAAAAATTTTTTTCTTAAATTCCTTTGGTTCAAAATTTTTGTTTTCACAAAAAGGTTTTTAAACGTCACTTTGTTTTCTCAAAACTTTTGTTATCTCAACAAAAACCATGGGAATTTTGGATCCAATCCCCTTTCTTTAAAAGAAAAACCTATGGAAACTTTTTCTTTAAATCAATCATTTTCTTAAATTCCTTTTGTTCAGAATTGTTATTTTCACAAAAAGGTTTTCAACACAAACTTTGTTTCTCTTTTTAAAACTTTTGTCATCCAAACAAAATCCATGTAATTTTTGGATCTAAAAGCCTTTGTTTAAAAGAAAAACTCATGGGAGTCATTTTCCCAAAATTTCTATCTTTTCAAAAAATGTTGTTTTTACAAGAAAATTTCTAAACCTAAACTTTTTGTCATCTTTTACAAAAATTTAAGTTGAAACTTTTTCCTTAAAATTAGATAAAAACCATGATTTTCAATAAAACTATGGAAACCATTTTTCTCAAAATAAATTATTTTTGAACCTTACTTCAAATCTTCTTCTTTTTTTAATGAATAAAAACCTTGGTTCCCAACAAACCATGGAATCCATTTTCTTGGAAAAATGAAACTTTTTCTCATAAAAAAATGCATTTCCAATCCCTTTTCTTTAAAACCAACATTTTTCTTCACGGTTTTTTTATCAAGAAAAATCCTTTTTTTTTTTTTTTTATAAAACCCTAAAAAAAAAAACCTTTTAAGTCTTTTACTAAAAATTAGGCAATCTTTGTTTTTCCGAACAACATTTTTTAGAATCCCAATCTTTTTCTAAAAATAAATTGTGCACTTTCTTTTAGGTAAGTTTTTATGCATTCATACATTGTTGTTTTGAGTCTTTTCCTTGGAATTTTATCTTTTAGAGGTTTGTGCCTATGGTTCAATTTCATTGAACCAATAAGCACCAATCAAGCTAACATGTTCCCTTCCCCTTTGGCACTATTGTTTTATTCTATTGTGTTTTTGAATGAGAAATAAGAAACATGGTGAATGACAACAAGGTACTATCTTTCTTACTCCCTCTTTTTTATTTTCACGTTGCAAATCTCCATGCTAAATATGTAATAAATAAATATTCACATGTTATATATATTATTTCTTGCAACGTAGTAAACTTTCCTCACGTGCTATGTATATATATTTCACATGCTTTGTTTATAAATAAGCCTTTGATATAAATATTCACATATTACGTCATAAATAAATAAATACTCACATGTATATATGTATATTGTATGTACAAAACTTTTTCAAAAACAAAATGTCAAGTATCTCATTTTTTCACTAAAAAGATAACATTAGATTTAAATTTAAATGGGTTAATATCCTTTGAATAGGCGGTGTAGGGGTGCATAACACCTTCTCCACATATAATTGAACTTCCAAGTTCAAAATTTTTGGTTCGAGACTTTTGGTTTACCTGAATTAACTACCCTTAAAATTAGTTTTAGTTAATTAGGTAACTTAAAAAGAATTAGACAAATAGGTGACCGATCACACTTAATACAAAACCAATGGTTGGTGGCAACTCCTAAAATTAAAATAAGAAAAAGGGACTCACACATATACCTCACCCTAGAAACACACACAAAGAATCAAGTTGCCAAGAAAACAATGTGCGATAAACCAAAAGAAAATAGGTAAAGGCCCTAAACAAGACCTTTCTTCTCATTTTTGGGGCGTCCAAAATATGTCCAGTCCAAGTAGATTCATAATTGGATCTAGGCTTGGCTAAACCACAATGTTTCTGCGACGGCTAAATAACAACTAATGTATTACTAATAGTTATTGCTTAATATTTTGATAGTTGCTTGGATTCGTTGTTTGTGCACAAGTTAATTCTATACAACGAGTCAACTTCTCGCAGTGGAACCAGTTAGGGTTTGTGCCCTAAAATCCAATTTATTGGCATGTTATAAATAATTAAACTGTTTAATTATATGAGACTATTTATAAATGAACTAATGTAACATTATCATAGTCCATGAGATGTATAGTATGTGATTTAGTCACAGAAAATATAAATCACAAGTTCTTTGTAAATTCAGAATTTTAGTTCATAGTAGGTGATGAAATTGGACATTTCATCTGCGAAGACTATAACATATCAACTAAGATGATTTGTCTTGATCATGGAAGTGGAGACTTCTAGTTGATATGTTGATATGTTTTAAGAGTTAAGACATATTGAATTGGACCGCTGTGAGATTTATTATTCTCCTAACGACTGTCAAATGAATAATAAATCTCACGACTTCTATTTACATGAACTCTTAATCCTGAGAGAATAATGAATCTGATCATGAGATGTAAGTTGCTTTGATATATCAGAAGTGAGATCTAAAGTCACGATCAAAATCTCAGTATGTTGGGCAGTCGTATTTAATGCTGATGGAACATATATTCTCAAGATGAAATTCATAATCTCTTAACAGAGATATAAAATATTCCCTTGAGATAAGTTTAATGGGTTTGGTTATTCAGAGTGTTGGGCACAACCACTTTAGTAAGGAGTTACTAAAGTATATATTTATGAAATTGGATTTCATAAATATATGATAAATAACTTAAAGGATTAAACCGGGTACTCAAGGATTAAGATGTAGTAATCTTCAAAGTGGCAGTCAACATTCATAACTTTGTATTACTATAAATATTTTAATGAAGGAGTTGCATGTATTATAAAGTCTTGGGATATAATTTATTAATAAGGCCTAGACTGCAGTTATATTCATATAGTGGCATTGAATATAATTAATGGTAATTTTGGACTTGTCAAGAATTGACAGAAAAGCCCAAGGCCCAATGGAGCTATAGTCTTATTTGTTCCATTTTGGTCACACTCCAAATCACATACTAAAACCTAATTGGAATGGCCCAAAAAGCTAGTTCAATTAGATAATCAATTAAATATAAGGAAAAAAACATACAGAATTTCATAAGGTTTTATATAAGGAATAAAATGGTGTGTATGTGAGTGTAAGCCACTCTCTTATTCTCCCCTTGGAAATTGATTGAGAGACCACACTTCTTGGGCATTAAGTGGAATTGAAGTGAAGATTAAAAGTATTCCCAAGTACTTCTAATATTTTGTTTTTGAATTTCACCACACCAAGGTAAACTTTCTTATTCTTAAATTCTGAAACTTACATAATACATGTTATCAATTGCGAATAAAGTAAACCCGTTAATTTTTCGCTGCGTATATTTTGTATGCAATACAAATATGTATTTTTCCAACAGAACTAAGCCTAGTTTACCCACAATTTCATTTAGGCCTTGGAGGAAGCCCAAACCTTATAGTAGGATTTGGGTAAGCCAAAACCCAAAAATAAAACCTCTCAAATTGAGATCTAGTGTAATTGCACCATGCAATTAACCTCCCTCCCTCTCGCAACATATTTTTACTATTATTACTTTTTTTACTTTCAATTTTTTTTATTTTTTTATTTTTTTATTTTTTTATTTCAATGATAGAGATTTAAAGTTGATTTTTACAATTTTAAATCTCAGCCATTTATGGTAATTGCATCCGGTGCACGTTATCTCTGGATCCCTCAATAGTGTGATACCTACTCATTAATTTGTGAAATGATGCTGTGAATTGTGATATGCTATGATTGGAGTGTGGTTCTAGTAACGGCGTCGTTTTCTAGTCACCTCGCCACAAGAAGTACTGAAGAAAGGAAGCTAACGTCTCGCACTTTTAAACCAACTACGTGGCGCCTTATATACCGCTTCCCTCCCAAGCTCCGACCATCTTTGATTCTCAAAAATAAAATAAAAAAGGTTCCAACCATTTTTACCCTTTACCATCTCTCCGCAAGCAACAACCCAAATCCCCATTCCCCGTTCATTTCCAGAACACACACCAAAAAAACACCGTTTATAACATAATAAAGGCGCGAAACACAAAAAACCGTTTCAAACCCAAATTCGATGGCATCCGGGTCGGGCTCGGGTTCTCTGATGTGGTTCCGGAAGGGCCTGAGGATTCACGACAACCCGGCGCTCGAGCGCGCCGCCCAGTCCACCAAATTCCTGTACCCTGTATTCATAATCGACCCGCATTACATGGAGCCAGATCCCAACGCGTTCTCTCCCGGGTCGACACGGGCTGGGCTGAACCGGATCCGGTTCCTGCTCCAGAGCCTTGCGGATCTTGACTTGAATCTCAGGAAGCTCGGGTCCAGGTTGTTGGTGTTGAAGGGAGAGCCCAGCCAGGTTCTCTTTCGTTGCCTCAAGGAGGTAACTCTCTCTCTCTCTCTCTCTCGGCAGTTATATCATTTATAAGTTACTTTGTTTGTTTGTGGTTAACGGCCATTATAACGGTCTTAACTGTAGCAATTAATTTTGCTTAAATATATCAGTGTGTGGCAAAATTTTATTATTTAATAATAGTTATTTAAATTAGCACTGTCTTAAAACTATTTGGAAATTTCGCCTTTTTTCTACATATAATTCTAGTGTTGAAATGGTGTCTTTCAAATTCACTTAAAATTCAATCAAGTTAGTTGAAGTCGTGTTTAGAAAAAAAATATTTTTTTATTCTATAAAAAAAAGTTAGATCCTCAAATAAGTTTAAAACAGTGTTAATTTAAATAATTAGTATTAAAAAGATTTCATTTTGCAATTTTTTTCTCTCAAAAGTTCAATTAGACCAAAATTAATCTTAATTGCTAACATCATAATCCTTAAAAATAAATAAATTCTGCAAACAAGTGCAGCTAAAATGCTAAATTCTCTTCTCCTTTAAGTTAATAAAATTGAATCTTAAACTTTGATCAAAGCTTTGGCAATCTATGAAGCACGATGCGTTTCCAGATTCGGGTGCGGGTGCGGGATTCGACAATTTTTGAAAAAGTAGGATACGGGTGCGGCGGGATGCGACGATTAAAAAATTATTAAAAATATTTTTATTTATATTTTCTATATATTTTTACTATTAAAATACTCTTAAAAAACACATTATATGTCCTTGGTTCACAAAACAAAGAAAGAAGAAGGCAAGAAACACAAAACAAAATACAAAAGAAACAACAAATATTCAAAATAAAATTAAGGAATGACAGATTTAGGATGTTTGGGCCTTATTCAAAGCCAATTTCGGCTTGTTTCGGCTATTTCGGTCAGTTTCGACCGCCGGCTGATACGATCTGATTCGGCCGATACAACCCGATTCTAGCCGAATCGGCCCGGTTCGGCAGGAATTAGCCCGAATCGGAGCCGAGTCAGCGCGAATCCGTAAAAAATAAAAACTCAGACACGGCACCGACGCGCGGGCAGCGGTGTAGCTCGCGCGTTGCCGCGTCGGACGCAGGTGCGGCACCCATTTTGCCGCATCCGTGCATCATAGTTGGCAATGCTAAATTTATCAAGAAAAATTAAAGAAAGAAAGAAAGAAAATAGATGGCAATGAGTGTTGAATTGTCCGGAACTTGGTGTTGGCATTTACAATGTTTCCAACCACACTTTATGGATCACAAGAAACTCAATTGTTATTCGTTAATGCGGGTCAAGAAAGGAATATCTCATACATGTCAGGTTCTGACTTTTTTTTTTGTTTTTTTCCCAGAGTTCGAACCATAGCAAGCTGGTTGAGACCTGATAAAAATTACTTTGGTTCTCCTTATTTATGTTTCTTGCCAAATTCTTGTTATTGCAGTGGGATGTCAAGAAGCTTTGCTTTGAATATGACACAGAGCCATACTATCAAGCTTTAGATATTAAAGTTAAGGTATTTTTTTTTTTTTTACAAGTCAGGAAACATCAAAGTAGGCATCTTTTGATAACCAAGTTCCAATTTTTAGAGATCATCGTCAGTGAGTTTTTGCTTCGATATTATATATATATATATATATATATATAAACAGGACTATGCATCTATTGCTGGAATTGAGGTTTTCTCTCCTGTGAGTCATACACTCTTCAATCCCGCTGATGTTATACAGAAGGTGAGTTCAAACTTTGGATTTTCATTTTTCAATTGCATTTGAGCTTTGAAGTATTTATGCCTATGTTAGTTCCTTTAGTGAATCTCTCCCTCTGTATTAATTGCTGGTCACTTCAATGACTAATATTTGGAAAAGAATGGGGGAAGGCCACCTTTGAGCTATCAATCATTTGTGAAGCTTGCTGGGCAACCCTCATGGGCGTCATCCCCGCTTTCAGTCACAATTTCTTCAGTTCCTCCTGTTGGGGATGTTGGAGGTTGTGAGATTTCAGAAGTTCCTACGATCAAAGAACTTGGCTATGGAGACATTGAACAGGTTTGGAACAAATGTAATTTTATAAAGTGGTTTTTCTTAGAATTCTTTGTAAGAAGAAGTTCCATGCAGGACGAGTTTTCTCCTTTCAGAGGTGGTGAATCTGAAGCCTTGAAGAGGTTGAAAGAATCAATTAACAACAAGGTGCTCATAGTCAATTTATCTTTGTAATTGTACTTAATAACTAATAAACTACTACTTGTATCAAAAGCTTAAACTGTTAGGAAATCGTGAATTTAATTATTTAACCATCATTCTACCCATCCACCTCACATGTGGACCCTAACTCCCCCTTAGTAGGTGAATCCCAACACGTAGGATAGAGTGAATTTAATTATTTAAGCATTATTAACAGCTACCCTAATGTTTGGGCCTAGCCTCTCTCTTAATAAGTGAAGTTCAATATGTGAGATTTTAAAATTTTTTAATGGAAGGTGGAGTGGAGACAATGTTTGAACTTTGATATCATGATAAATTACCACTTTTTCATGCTTAAACTTCTAGGAAATTGTAAATTTAATCATTTAACCGTTTCTCTAATAATAACAAAGGAAAATGATTCCTGCTTTCCTACTAAGAATTTATTTATTTGTCAGGAATATCTAAACTAATATCTCTTTTAATAGAAGAAATTTCACTCTAATATATCTAAAGCACGTCCACTTAACCAAACCATTTACCTCATTTTACCTTGTTATTCTACTTTGATGATTTCATGAATTTAGGTGCTGTGAGATCCATAGTTGAATTTACGCCTACTTCAAGGCACTTTTCACTTTTGAATTTTTAGATGCTAATTTAATTTTTTTGAATTGATATAAAGATTTTCATGAGGCAGATTGTCTGGTTGAATGTATCTTGAAGTTTGTTTGTGTGGGTCTGCTATATTGTGTTTCACTCATGTTATTACATTCTTATGGCTACCCAAATGAAAATAAAATTGGCAGTGTTATACTTCCCTATGTTGATTTAATTTGGATTATTTGAATCCATTGTTTGTTGCTGTTAAGAATGTGCAAACTGATTTCGTGGAATGCCTAATTTCTTACATGATCTGAATTGTAGTCAACATTGTCCCCATTTTCTATTGAGTAGCATGCCCTGGTGCTATTTGTCACTCTTTCTTTCAATTATGTTAGGAGTGGGTGGCAGCCTTCGAGAAGCCTAAGGGTGACCCGTCTGCTTTTTTAAAACCAGCAACAACTACTCTATCACCTTACCTGAAAGTGGGTTTTGAACGGGAAGAGCTACGTTTTTTAACATTTTCTATTGTTGTTGTTTAGACTTAATTTGCTGACCTTGAAAATTTTGAAGAAACATTACATTTACACTTGTGTTTCTTTTAATGCTCTCATCCCATTTTTTATCTCTTTGGCAGTTTGGATGTCTCTCTTCCAGGTACTTCTACCAATGTCTTCAAGATGTATATAGGAATGTTAAAAGACATACATCACCTCCAGTTTCTCTTGTCGGACAGGTCATCCCACTTCTAGCAGTTATAGTTTTTTCTATTCCTGATCCATATTCAGAAAACTGAAATTTACTGTTGTCCTGTGTAGTTGTTATGGCGAGACTTTTTCTACACTGTAGCTTTTGGCACTCCCAATTTTGATCGGATGACGGGTAACAGAATATGTAAGCAGGTAACTACAAATGATCAGTCATTACAAGTGTGCCTCAGATAAGTTCGATCTACTTTCTATTTCCTTTGTAGAATATCTTAGTTGCATTTACCTTCAATAGATTACATCCAGTAAACCAGTCCTGACACCCAAACAGAAAAGGTGAGGAAAAAAAAAAAAAGGACAAAGAAAATACTTATCTGCCATGGTGAACACTTTGTAATTTTAACATAGTAAATACATGCTCCCTTATTTCTGTATCAAGATAGAAGGCATTATACATGTAGAAGGATCAAATCATAAACCCTTGTTATGATTTTTCTTGTAATTGCATTGCCATTGTATGAAATTTGTTTCCAATATTGGAGGTGTTTGTTGCGTATGTCTGAGAGTACACTTGAATTACTGGATAAGCTATTTTCTAGTTCTGAATCTGTTTCCTAAGTATTCGATACACTTAGGGGAACATTGGAGAAGAATTCATATCTTATATAGAGATAAAATCAACATGGCTTCCTTGTATATAAATCCATTCTACTCAGGTTTGGATTAATATATATTATAATTACTTCCTCTTATAGATTTGAATCCAGCTTCTGTTGCATTACATTTTTCCATTGCTTATGAGCAAGTTGCAAGTCTAAGTCAGCCAGTTTCAGTCTGGCTTCAAAGAGAATCTGAGTCCATTACCTCTCTAAATAAAAAGAAAATGTATTATTACCTTTATTTAATAGATATAGATATAATTTTTTTCAAGAGTCTATAAATTTTTTACGTATATGTTGTCAACTTTCACTAAATGTTTTAGGGAGGCAATTCTTATTTTGCCAGTAGAAGTGGTAACTTGAAGCTTGCTCATAGATCTAATATACTGGATGAGTAGCATGAGTCGATATTAGCTCAAGTTATTCGTAAGTTTGCATGCAACTTTATATGCACACATGTGTGCGGGTATTTTTTTAGATTAATGTAGATGACATATTGGTGCAGATACCTTGGAATGACAATAATGAATTGCTGGTGGCTTGGAGAGACGCTAGGACAGGGTACCCTTGGATTGATGCTGTCATGATTCAGGTTAGGTCTGTGGTATCTCTTTCTGCATAGAAATATTGATACCAATCTAGATGCTGCATTCCTGTCCAACTGAGCCATTCGCCTTCTTTTATTTTTATATCATCATATTTAGGTAGTATAGTTGAAATCCTTACATATTTGCTATTGTAGCTCCACAAGTGGGGTTGGATGCATCATCTAGCACGACATTCCGTTGCATGTTTTTTGACTCGTGGTGATCTGGTAACATGACTTTGATACTCCTAGCAAATTAGTTTTCCTGCATTTTTTTCTTTTTGTAATTTTCCTGACATTAATTGATTTTGCCGGTAGTTTGTCCATTGGGAAAAAGGACGTGATGTTTTTGAAAGGCTTCTAATTGATTCAGATTGGGCAATCAACAATGGGAACTGGCTATGGCTTTCTTGTTCATCATTTTTTTACCAGGTATGAAGCATATATGTTTTCTGCCATCTGCAAGTCTCCTATTATCTGGAAGTGACTAGCATCTCAGCTTCAATCCATAAATAGAATCTTTATAATTATAACTAGATGAGTGCTTCATGTTTGCAGTGCAAGTCAACTGCAAAATGGACCTATTATTATGTGGCTATCAGGCTATCAATGCCAGAAAACATTATGATTGGTTTCGATAATTGGATCATCTTTTCTGGCTTTTCATGGCTTCATGTGAATGTTTTTAAGTGAATTATAATAAGCAGTATAATTATATGGTTCAAAATTTATGTTTATTTCATTCATTGAACATTTTGAAGGCCAGTGTAGTTTATGACTTAATCTTGTATTTCATTAGTAGTGTGCATAACTAGCTTTCTTAGATCTCGTTTATGGTTCAGGCTTGTATTTTATTACTGGTGTGCATAAGCAGGTTGCTTGGAGAGATCCGAGTTCTTGAATTTAGTACTTTGAATTTTCGAATTTATAAGCAATTGAATTGAGTGACCCTGATCTGAAGGTTTTTTTACATGTTGATAATGTCAATGTTGACCAGTACAACCGTATCTACTCCCCGATCTCATTTGGGAAGAAGTATGACCCCAATGGTGACTATATCAAGCATTTTCTGCCCATACTGAAAGGTATGTTAAGGTTCCTCTCACTTCCATCCTTTTCTTTTGGCCAGTTGTATTCTCTCTTTAACTTTTCCAATCAAACATCAATGGCCAGATATGCCAAAGGAGTACATTTATGAGCCATGGACAGCTCATAAGTGTTCAGACGAAAGCAAAGTGCATAATTGGAAAAGATTATCCAAAGCCAGGTCAGTTCTGTTACTGTGGTTGTTTTAGTTGTTCACACTGCCTTTCAATTAGTGCTCACACAATAGGTCACATAGTTCTTCAATTCTGTAAAATGCAGTTTGTAAAATCCTGCCTTTTTCTCTTGATCTAATCAAAGGATGTGTTAGAATTTGAGATTTTTTATTTTGATGGTCTTCAGCCTTTGGGGGGATACAATTAAGAATTTCCCTTAGCAGATGGTATGGATAATTTCCTGAATATTTTATCAGATCTGACTTGAGAGATTGGGCACTTTTCATTGGGTTGTTGGACTTTCCTATCAACCCTTAAGAATAATTTCCGCTTCTTAAGTTGGAGGTGGTCCTTGGCATGCCATTTAAATTTATATTCATAAAGATTATGGAACTTTGGGTTGGCTTGGAAAGGGTGTTTAACATAATGAAGATGATAGATTCCCCTGGAAATTGTTTGACTGGATCAATTCTTGCTTCAATTCTCCTAGATTTGGGAGTTCGCATGGCTCAATTGCACTGTGAATCCTTAACTTTTCTTTATCTTGAGGAAACTTTTCTGCTTGTATGAGAAAATTCCTAGGGGCTCAACAATAAGGCATGATCCCAAGTGCACTTTGCAAAAATTAATGGACCTATTGTTGGCATATGACCAGTTACTATCAGTACTGGTGGATAAGATGCAGTGATATCTATTTCATGCGCTTTGCAAATTATTGGGAACTACAGAGGTTTGGAAGCAAACAACTCCGGTGTTTCTTTCTGGTTTGTTGTGGAGACTCAGAGATTTTAGAAAACTAAGTTATCGTGTTTGCTCTTGACTGAAATGGAAGCATTGCCTTGATCAAATAATCTCTTACGTTCAGAGTTCAACTAGCAGAGATGCCTTTCATGTGAGAATTACTTAAAAGGGTTTCTCTTGTGCAAGTATATCTTTATGCATCCAAAGAGAGTTTGGAAAGAAGCTAACAGGCTTTCAAAAAACCTTTTTTGGGGTTACTTAGATGAAATTAAGTGTTTAAGTGACTTGAATTGCAGTTTGTGCAAGGAGGAGGACAACTAGGTTTAAGAAGACACGGTGATTGAAAAACAACTTTATAAGGCATATATGGGTTTTCCCATGATGAGTAGTCTGTTTTGTAGGCAATATTACTGTTCTGGTGAGGGAGCAAACTTTGGGCCGTAGACATTCTTGCCTTGTGTTGGTCTTGGAGAAGATGGCCATAAGTAACAAAGGTAGCAAGTATCACTTAAAATGGTTTGATAACTTGCCCCGCATGGGGATTTCTTGTTTGCTGTACAGGATGTGGTTTTTACATGACGTTGGCTTCTCTAAGATGACTAGGTGTAGTAGTTATTAATGTGGTTAGGTGGACCGCCAGTGGTGAGTTCTTAGGAGGTGCTGAGAACTCAAGAGTAACCATGCCTTTGAGATCATGTTTTTGTAACAAAGTGTAAGAGTGATCATCAATTGTTTCTCTTATATTATGTGAAAGGTCCTTGAAATTGTGCTATGGCCCCAAGTGTGGAGTTGGTAAACAGGTTACTTGACAAAGTTAGGTAGGATGGACTGCTTGGTTTTCCAGGAAATATTTATCTTTGATCCCCTCAGTCAGGAAGGTTGTTTTTGCTGCTTTCATGTATCCTAGAGAGAAAGGAATTGGCGATGTTTCCTAATGGCAGGTGGCAGCATGGAAGAGGTGGTATTTAGCATTCTATTTGATATCAGATTCTTATTTCCTGGAAGTGTCTTATTGATGAATCAGCATTTCATGGAAGTCTTTGTGAGTGTGGCATACTTTGTAAGGCTGTGGGTCGAAAAATCTGGAATTGTGTTATGGTAGTTATAATTTTTTTCTTTTTTGAACGTTTAAGAGATAAGAGAGCTTGCGTAGTTCTTTTTTAAGCATCTTCATATGGAGTGTTTTGCCATTCTTGTTGTGGTAAGTTTTCTTTGGAATAAAATTACTTACAGTACTACTTTGTCAATCATTTTGTCTTCCTTAGTTGTTGGCATTCTTGCATCACTTGATTTTGGTGCTTTTGAAAGATAGAAAATAAGAAAACACAAAAGAGAGAGGGGTTGTCTATGTTTCCACTGTAGTTCATAGCTCTATTTTTAACCTTCCTTCAATAAGGACAATGGTCAGCAATCATACATACTAAATCATAAGTCAAAGATAAAGAAGAGTTGAAGTGCAATGCATTAGCAACTTAAATTTAATATTCTCATTTAACTCCACTAATTTTGTGGATTTACTATATGCTTGCTTAATTTCTGTTTCTCATTTTTTTGGTTCAGTGGTTCCTCATGATTCTGCAAGCAAAGAAAGCAGAAGGAAGATGGCCGAAGCATATTCATTGAACCAAAAATTGAATGGTAAAGTGAGTGAAGAAGATCTCAAAAAATTAAGGAGAAAATTGGAGGAAGATTCAGAAGATACAAAACAGGAAGTTAAAACTAAAAGGATGAGACAAAAGTTGATTTGCTAAGTGCAAAATTTCTTCTGATTTTGTTGTCTAGTGCCTATGTTGTATTTTAACAATCAAAGGGATGGGATGGCTGACAACCATCTATTTCTTAACTTAAACAAGGGACATACTAATTTAGGCATGATTGTTCTGTTGATAAAATGGTAGAGCTTGTTCTCACTCGTTTTTTATTTTAGATGTTCTTCATAAGAACTGGCTTTGTAAATATTTATTGACTGCCTTCCTCTATTACTTTTTTCTTTTCTTTTCTTTTCTTTTTAAGCAAAAGTTAGAAAGTTTATTCATAAACTCTTACACTCCAAAGGAATTAATTAAGTTGCAAACTTGCAATTAAGGCTCATCATAATTTTTTTTTTTTTTTGAAACAAGATATAAATTTGATTCTAGCTTAATCTAAGTGTATATTTGTGTGAAGCTTCCTCTTAGAGATTTGAAACCCGGCCCTTACCCTCCACACCCCAGAAGCACTTATACTTGTGGAGTGACTATCGCACCAAGAGTGTGCGGTGGTAGGCTCATCGTAATTACTTCTAAACCCCATATGACGTTTTTTTTGTATCATTAAATTCATCTATGATTAATTTTGTACTAAACATTGCAATAATTTCTCTTTTGATGTACAAAATCAAAGAGTATGTTATAATATCATATTTCATTATGTTGGGAAACCTAGTTTTGATAATATTTAGAATTGAAAATGTTCACTTCATGGCTATTATAAATATTTAAAAATAAATAAGTATAAGAAAATAAATTGGAATGCTATTGATCTTCTAGTCGCCATTAGCATGATTAGAAAATACTTTAAACTTCCAGATGTATGGACCAAGTGGCCATTTTAATTTTTAGGTTTTTGGGAGACTGGTTTTTAATTTGGAAAATGCTAAAACTAAAACAAATTTTATTACAAAAAAGTTTACAAATTGATATGACAATGAATGTAAATAGTAGATTTCAATAACATAACATAATATATAAATATTTTAATTTTCTTTTTTATAATTAGTCACACATCAGTTTGTAAGACCTTTTGTAGCAAAATTTGTAATATTTTTAACATCACCTTTCAATTTTAATTTTAAGGGTACAAATATGATATATTGAAAAAATTCATATACTATAATACATTATTATATATTAAAAAATTCAAAATGCCAGGGGGCCATGGCCCCTTGGCCATACGTGGTTCCATCTACGAGGGAGAGAAGAGATATTACTTATATTGTGTTTAAGAGTCAAAATACAAAAACCAAATAGAATCCCATTTTACCATCTAATCGAAAACATGATGAACAGACAAGCCTAATGATAATTCAAGAATATGATCTAAAATTAGTACTTTAGATATTGTATTAAAGTGGTGTATTGAGTTTTTTTTTTTTTTTTGGATAACACACACATTCAAACCAACACGCCAACTCCAAAGCAGTTAGAGTCACGGAGCTGGTTATAAACAAACGCACAATTGAGTTTGGAGATTGTCAACATCAAGGATTGATGAGTTGCATATAAAGAAACCAACAAAAGCAACAGACTAGAAGCTTTTGTTCCAAACCTATGCTCAAGCAAATTTCTTTTTTATACTTCAAATTTTAGTACGGGTTATAGTTTGGCAACAAACTTAGTAACAGCCAAAAGCTACAACTTCGGTTAATATATTTATTATTGTCTCTGAATTTTGATTAATCAACTATTGTATTACATTATTTTTCTTAATTTCTATACACTTGTAAAATTTTAGAAGATCAAATATCAAAAGTTATATTATTAATCAAATGTTTAAATTCAAGTTTTTATAGTATAAAATTATTTGTAAAAAATAAGTTTGTAGATCAAATAGTAAATAACATCTAATTTACACAAAATTTAACTTGTGTGTTAAAAATATTTAAAAAGAATATATAAAAACTTGTCATGCCTAACTTTTCCTCCGAGTATAGAAAAGTTGTCTTGCCCAACCGTACGAAAACAACGTTAACGTTTCCGGGACCCAACTAAAAAAGAAGAATACATTCAAAACTGAAAAAGCCCTTTAAATCCAGAAATGTTTCACTTTCACACCCAAATCGAATCCATTCCATTTGTAAATTATTGCAGTATAGTATTTCTTTTGCCAAAAACGCGAAATAATTAAGCGATTCCATTCCTCTATAATTAACATCATTTCATTTTCACCACAAAATCGCAAATATATAAACCCTGACCTTATAAAACAAACCATAAATTTAAAACACACACAAAAATATATATATATAAAACAATGAATTCTCTCCATCATTGTCTGAACCATCCGATTACTCCGGCGACAAATCTGTGCCGTCCATCAGGTAAACACGTTCGAGTGAGAGCGTGCGCAAACGTGGGAGTGCACGCGCCGGGTTCGTTGAAGGTAGGAGTGAGCAAGGAGGTGATGGAGGCGGAAGGGAGGGTTATGGTGGGGACGTATGCCAGGGCTCCGGTGGTGCTCTCCAGTGGCACAGGTTGTAAATTGTATGATCCCGAGGGGCGAGAGTACCTGGACTTGTCGTCTGGAATTGCCGTTAACGCGCTTGGACATGGTGATCCCGATTGGCTGCGGGCGGTTACACAGCAGGCTAATACGCTCACCCACGTCAGCAATGTTTACTATTCCATCCCTCAGGTAACCTCTTTTCCTTCTTTTTCTTTTTTTCTCTTTTTTTTTTCTCCTTTTTCTACATGTGTTAAATGACTGTCGTGCCCTTGAACTTCTTGCTGTGGCCTCTGTCGCTGGAACAATTTGAAAAATCTTACAAACTCCTCATATATTTTTATATTGAGCGTAAATTTTAAAAATCTAACCGTTGGATTGTATATTCTTATTATATCCTTAATGCTTGCAAAATTTCAAGAATATCTAAAATCAATTGCTATGTCATTAAACAAATATCAAAATTTCAAGTTTTTGTGATCTAAAATTGTTTATAAAAAATATGTTTATTGATCAAATAGTAAATAACATCCTATTTTAATGAAATTTGATATGTATGTTTTGAACATAAAGAACATAAAATTCAATAGCTAGATTTTCAAAATTCACAAAAAAAAAAAAAAAAAAAAAAATGATATATGATAAGTTACTTTATTCCCTCTATTGGGGCTTTCACAATAAGTTAATAAAGAGATTCATTACTAATTATCCCAAAAAAAAACATTAATTAATAAGTTGTGAAAAAAAAAAAAAAGTTGTATCATAGACTTATTCAAACAATGTAATTCCTAATAATAATTAACTAAAAAAAAGATATGTAATTGATATTAGCCACTGCACTCATGTGTTTAATCTATTTCGCTTTATTTTTTAAATTTTATGGTGTACAACATTTTTTCATTTCAAAATAATTAACTATTATAATGTGAAAGAGTATTAAAAGTTTAGATAGTTACTATTATGGTAAGAAGATAAAATGTGCCAATGAACTCTAGCTCAATGGAGTAAGTAAATATCAAAGTCTTATCCCAATTATATATACAGATGAACAGTAAACTATATTATATAGAGTTTATTTATGTACACAGTTTCTCCAAAAAAAAGTTTCAAGTAACACTTTTATTCATGGATAAGGACTTATCAAATATAGAAATATTAGGCTCTCTTTGTTTCGAAATACAATGTTTTCCTTTCAGAAATATTTAAAATGGATTTGTCTTCCATTTTTTTGGCTGCAAGCTGAAAATTAACTTTCTAGGATTTAGTTGCAACCAAAATTTTCGATGACAGAGATGGTTGGGGGGATGAAGGTTGTTGGTGGCAACAGTGACAAATGACTGGTGATGGCAGCGAGAGAGGGCTAATGGAAGCTAGTGGTGACAGTGATCAATGACCAATGACAGACAATTGGTCGCCAATGATCAGAAATGGGGTGGGCGGTGGTGGCCAGGCAGAGGATGGGCGAGTGGCAGTCAGTGACTGGAAGCTGGTAGTCATTAGCAATATGTGGGGTGGGGGGGCGGGGGGGGAAGATGGTAGTTACTGTTTAAAGGAGTTGAAAATGCGTCAATGTTTTCCGTCATATTAATATTTTGGTTTACCACAAGAAATGTTTTCTATTGATTAATTAACATTTTCAATCGCGCCAAACACCAAAAAACTGGGCCAAATTGTAACTATTACCAGTGAAAAGTCTCACTTTTCAATCGCAAGTGGTACTTATTAACAGGTCAGAATCATATTGTGAAGTTTTTAAGTTTTGCCTACTGACCAATGAAGCCAGAAAGACCCCAAATGAATTATCATTAAAAAAATGGGAAATGAAACGTGAATATGAGCAGAAAGAGATCCTAATGTTGTTCATTGCAAATAGAACATCTGCCAATCACAAAAATTGGCCTATTGTGATTGTATTTGCATTAGCTGCTTAAGTACTTTAACAAAATTTGCTCACCATAAAGCAATGTCTTGTTGCTGTAGGTGGAGCTTGCAAAACGCCTTGTGGCTTGTTCTTTCGCTGATCGTGTCTTTTTCTCAAACTCTGGGACAGAAGCTAACGAAGCTGCTATCAAATTTGCAAGAAAGTTTCAAAGATTTTCACATCCTGATGAGAAACAGCTAGCAACACAGTTCATTTCTTTTACTAACAGCTTCCATGGGAGAACTATGGGGGCCGTTGCTTTGACAAGCAAAGAGCATTACCGGTCACCCTTTGAGCCCGTCATGCCTGGAGTCACATTCTTGGAGTATGGTAATATACAAGCTGCAACGGAACTGATTCAGTGTGGAAATACTGCTGCTGTATTTGTAGAACCTATCCAGGGTGAAGGTGGCATATATAGTGCAACAAAGGAATTTTTATATTCCTTGCGTAGAGCTTGTGATGATTTTGGTTCTCTCCTGGTTTTTGACGAGGTAAGCAGCTGTTCATTTTGGAAAGATACTCTATTATAGATGCTAGTTTATGTGGTCCAAATCTATAGGCCAGATTTTATTATGAGGATGATATTATGCACGTAGGAACTGCACTTCCAGGACTCATACCTCCTCCTGTCCAACCCACACTACCACCGGCTTAAACCATAATATATTTTTCCAATTCACGAAACGTGATTTATATAACAAGTTGCTGTCATTACATGGCATTTTGAGTCAAGGAGAAAGGTAACACATTGGACTTCAATTAAGATTGTCTACAAAAGTAAGTGCTGCACTAACCCAGCACTAGCACAGGGGTGTTCTGCTTTAGTGGATAAGAATTTAGGCTTTTCATGTTGGTTCCTAAATAGCCCAAAATGACTATTTCAACAGTAAATAGTAGCTTCAGTGGTTCACTTCTGTCTGGTTCTCTCCTCAAACCGTCCTTAAATGTGCTGTTGAATTGCTTCATCTACTTGTTTTTTCTTTTTTCTTTTTTCTCCAAAATTTGAGAAGTATCCATGTTAACACATTTGATATTACTATGCCATAAGATGCTCTAAAATGTCTCGCATGCCTATTTTTGGACTGCAGATCATAGGTGTTGAGAGGGAGAGAAGATACTATTACCTTAAAACTGTTACTTAAGTAATTTGGTTCTTTGTCACATATAGTTTATAATTGAGGGGTACATATATGCTTAGCCTAGGTTCTTGAATAAAGAATTATCATAAAAGTAGTTTTGGCCTCTTGTCCTAAGATTTGGAGGTTTGATGAATCCAACACCTAAACATACACTTGCACACAAGACTCATACAAAGAGCCATGTCCTCGTAATCATAAGAGAATGATTTTTACATGCTTTAAAAGACACTGGGTTTATCAAGTTTGCATTAGTGTGCAAGTCTGTTTTAATTGAAATTGTTTTCCTTTTTGAGAAATGGCCAAATCTTTGTAAGAAAAATGAGTGCTTTTTATTTTGGTAACTTTTAAAGCTTACTTACCACAACAGTACTTCATAAATCTTGTTCCTGCCCGTTCTATTAAAGCTGAATTGTGTAAAAAGAGATAAAGAAAGCTGCAATGAGGCTACATTGTTAAGATTATTTTTTATATCAAAGTGAGAGTTGATCAGATAGTGGATAATTTTGATGTTGACTTATTATTTAAAGTTTTAAACCAATGACCCCATAGATATGATTTACGTATTTGTTCTTTTTCTTTTCTTTTTTTTCTTTTCTTTTTTTGTGTGTTGTTTTGTTATAAAGTATTTCCATATGAGCATTAGAAAAGCTACAGAGAAATTCATATGCTAGTTAAGGTGATCTCATTTTCTATTTTACATGGAGTATAGGAACCTAGGAATGGCACAAATCTTGGTTATAAACTAAGTCAAAGTCTTGGTCCCATATTTTTTAATTCACTTCCAAAGTTTGATCTTGATTATAGCTTGTGCCTTTGGATATCATTACTTTGTTTAAATCTTGGCTAATAGGAAGGCTTCCCCCAAAATCAAAGAGATGATGGGAAACAATTTTTCAGTAGGATTAATGCTTCTCTATCATTCCCATCTTTCTAGTAGGATTTAATGCTTCTCTATCATTCCGTAGAAAGAGAATTGAGACAATATTCATGAAAGTAGATGTGAAGAGAGAACGCATTTAAAAATTTAAATTAAATGATGAATGAGTTGTTTTGGTAAACAGTTCTTCACTGTCTACAAATGTTATCTTAGTTATTGGGACAAATTCAGGTCATCACTCATCATCAATGAAGTTGCTTTCTGCTAATGTACAAATAAATTGCACATTGGCAAATAAAAGTCTCTGTATATAGGGCTAAAAACCTAATAATTGGATGAAACAGATTCTTATGCAAGTCTGGGAGTGGGGGTAGGGACGATTAGCCTTCTTTTTTCAGCGTATTTTATAATTTTATACATCATGTCTTACCAAAAAAAAAAAAAAAAAATGCATTGTAGGGAGATGCAGTTCTTTGATAGATCTTGCTCTGACCACTATTTTATTCCTTCTATTTCTTTTTTCTTTTTTCTTTTTTCTTTTTTGGTTTCTTGTTGTCTAGGCACCTATTCCACAATTCAACTTATTGTCAAAAAATGTTTATTTTGTAGGTTCAATGTGGCTTGGGCCGTACTGGCTATCTTTGGGCACATGAAGCATATGGTGTAGTCCCAGATATAATGACACTTGCCAAGCCTCTTGCTGGAGGTCTTCCAATAGGAGCTGTGCTAGTGACTGAAAGAGTTGCCACTGCCATAAGTTTTGGAGATCATGGAAGCACTTTTGCTGGTGGCCCACTTGTCTGTAATGCTGCCCTTGCAGTTTTGGACAAAATCTCAAGACCTGGTTTTTTGGCCAGTGTCTCAAAGAAAGGTCTGTACTTTAAAGAACTGCTGATTAAAAAGCTAGGAGGGAACTCTCATGTGAGAGAAGTAAGAGGTATCGGGCTTATCATCGGGGTAGAACTGGATGTATCTGCTTCACCACTTGTCAATGCTTGTCAAAATTCTGGTCTTTTAATATTAACTGCAGGGAAAGGAAATGTTCTTAGGCTTGTGCCACCATTGATTATTACAGAGCAGGAATTGGAGCATGCAGCTGAGATTCTGTTTAAATGTTTGCCGGCACTTGACAAGGGTAACTTAGACTAGAGAAGTTTAATTTCATGCGTTAAGTGAGATTTGTAATGGGTTCATATTGATAATATAATGTGTTTGTGGTTGTTATCAGTATGGTTTAAATTTTGTTACAGTTGTATTGAAGCAAAGCTATCCGCTGATATCAAGATATCCAAATCAAACACAATAAAAGATAAGATTAGATCAATTCAGAGTTAGCAAATTAACTTGAGCATTCCCCTATCTCATTTGTAACTGTTATTTGAATGTATTCTACTCTATTCAAATCTCTTATCTATTGTAATCTTGTACATGATTTATAACACTCAGTCTATTTAGTGAAAGCAAACCACAAGTTTTAGGTGTGGAGCACAAAATTATTCAATTTATATTTCGTTCTTTTATGGTACCAATTACCAAATCAATTCTTGACTGACGTCATGGACTTCATCTTCTTCCTCCAGCTCCTCCACAAATCTACTAATGTTAATTCTTCCACTGTCAATATTCTTTCTCTTCCCATGCAAACATTACCCAACCATCCAATTCGTTTTGTTATCACCAAGGATAATTATCTCCTTTGAAAATATCAAGTTGTTAGTTGTACCCATCTCAATGCTCAAAATTTCCTTGGCTATGTCAAGGGAACCAAACTAAACTATTCCTCCCTCCACTATTCGTAATACAGCCAAATGATCAAATCAACTTGCCAATATTCCAAACACTGCATATGCTACTTGTTCTCAACAAGATAACTTATCCTTAATACACTTATTTCATATCTCTGCATCAATTTTGTCTCAAATTCTCAGCTGCAGTACTTCTCGTTCTTTATGAATGGCTCTTGAACACATGTTCACCTCCCAATCTTGGGCTCGAGGGTGCAAATTCAATATCAATTAGCTACCACAAACAAAGGTAACTCAAGTATGACTGTTTACTTTCCCAAAATGCGTAGTCGTGGAGGCGCTAGTTGCAGTTGGATAGCCTCTCTCTGACACTAAGGAGATATCATATATTCTTGCTGGCCTATGGACTAAATATGATCCCTTTGTCAAAACTGTCACCACCTGAGTAGACCCTCTCTCCATTGATGAATTGTATGGGCACCCTCTTGTCCATGAGCAGCATCAATCAGCTGCTAAATTAGCTTTCTCCTCTACTAATAGGGTAGCCAACAATACCACAAATCTTGGTCGCGGTGGTCTGTTAGGGTTTATGCCCTAAAATCCAATTTATTAGCATGTTATAAATAATTAAATTATTTAATTATATGAGACTATTTATAAATAAACTAATGGGACATTATCATAGTTCTTAAAATGCATTGTATGTGATTTATGTGATTTAGTTACAGAAGATATAAATCACAAGTTCATTGTAAACTCAAAATATAGTTCGTAGTTAGTGATGAAATTGGGCGTTTCATCTACGAAAACTATAACACATCAACTAAGATGGTTTGTCTTAATCATGGAAGTAGAGACTTCTAGTTAATGTATTGATATGTCTTAAGCGTGTAAGACATATTGAACTGGACCGCTGTGAGATTAATTATTCAATTAAAAACCGTCACATGAATAATTAATCTCACGACTTCTAATTTCATAGACTCTCAATCCTGAGAGGATAGTGAACTCGATCATGAAATGTAGGTTACATTGATATATCAGGAGTGAGATCTAGTTTAACGATCAAAACCTCAGTATGTTGAGTAACCATATGTTGTGTTGAAGGAACACATATTCTCAAGATGAAATCCATAATCTCTTTCTATAGAGACACAAAATATCCCCTTAAGATAAGTTTAATGAGAACTGGTTATTTAGGGCTAGCCACTTTAGTAAAGAGTTACTAAAGTTTATATTTATTGAAATTAGATTTCATAAATATGAATAACTAAAAGATTAAACAAGGTACTCAAGGAATAAAATAGTTGTTTACAAAGTGACAGTTTATTATGACTTTGTTCACTATAGATATTTCATGGAGGGGTCAAATGATATCATATTAGAGTCTTGAGAAATAATTTATTAATAAGGCCTAGAATGCAATTATATTTCCATAGTAGTACTTGTTATATAATTAATGGTAACTTTGGGTTTGTCAAGAGTTGACAGATAAGTCTGAAGCCCATTAGAGCTAGAGCCTTATTAGTCCCTTTGGTCCCATCCCAAGCCACACACTTAAGCCCAATTGGGCTGGGCAAAAAGGCTAACCCAATTAGATAATCAGTTTTTATTTAATAAGAGTTATTAAATAAAGTAACTGTCAAGGCAGTTAAAATGTACGTATGATTAAAAGAAGAGAAAACAGTTTTTCTCTACAAGTTTTTTTGGAATACACTTTTCCAAAGGAAAATTAACGTACGTAAAAACTGATTAAGAGACCACTCATCTTGGGCAACATGTGGAATTGGGATGAAAATTGAAGGTATTCTCAAGTTTTGTTTTTGAATTTCACTGCATCAAAGCACGCTTTCTCTTCTTTGTTCTAAAATTCAAGGTTATATGTTATCTCTCATGAATGAAGTAAATTCTTGTGTTGCTTTCGCTGTGAGTTTTGTATGAGATGCAAAACCAGTTTTTCCAACATGGTCTTGGTTCCCATGAGCGCGGATCCTCTTACATTCAAATGGCAGGAGAGCAAGAGGACTTGGACATGGTTCTCCTTCCATTACTTCCAAAAATTCTTTTTCATCATCTGTAGCACCTAGTATTAGGAGTAACTGTCAAATGAGATTGTAAAAGCATTCTTTTAGTTCAAGATCATTTGCCCAAGAAGTAGCTCAAGAGAAAACAGTTTGTGAAGATTTCAACACTGCCATTAGTTCGATTGAAATCTCAAAGTTTGAAAGCCTTTTCATCGTGGCTCGATTGATCAAAAAATGATTTACTACTGACCTTTGATATTACATATAAAAGGCATTGGTTCAAAGGTTTCAAAAGAGGCTAGAGATGCTATTGTTGTGAGCCCTATAAAGATAAAATCAAACCTTATTATTCTCCACAACTCGTGAGTCCAGATTGAAAACATACACAAATGATCAAAGCTTGAAATTACAGAACTCAATGTGTCACTTATGTAAAGCAAATCTTCAAGAGGTTCTTATGGTCATTTAGAGGTTTTGGTTGAACAAGAATGCGTCATTTATGAAGACGTTCATATTTCAAAAATTTCAAAAGTTTTAGAGCTATAGAGGGTCTCTATTGTAAGTTCATCTACCGGTAGAGTTTAGGTATAAAGTTTTTATACTAGATTTCAAAATTTCTCTAGATATAGTGGATTGCTTTGTTGAGTTAGGCTAACCTCATAATGGTTTTTCTTTTGAAAGCAGTTTTAATTGATTTTTTCATTTCACCACCATATTGTGCATCTATTAATTTAATTGTCGTATTGCTTTACGATTTGCTGACCACTAATTGCTAAAACTTTTTTTTGATACAAGATAGAATTTCTACTCTAGCCTAATTTAAGTGTATATGTGTGTGAAACTCCCTCCTGGAGACTTGAACTTCGACCCTTACCTCGCACACCCCACAAACACTTATACTTGTGGAGTGACAATCGCACCAAGGATATGCGGTGGTTACTAATTGCTAAAACTTAATCGCATAATTGGACATTAATGAAATAATCCGCCCCATAATTGTTTTGGGGGTCAAAATTGCCTTTTCACAAGTAATGACACTAGGATTGTAATTTTTCAAGTAAAAAAAAAAAGATAAAGAAGGAAAGGACTGTAATTCTAGCGCCTACCCAACTCAACTTCAGGCCCAAAAACACAGATGTTGAGCTTTATATATATGGGCCACACCAGCTCCAATCTGGCCAGCCCAATGCTCTCCACTCCCTATTTATAATACAGTAGGAAAGTAGAAGTATTTGTTGTTTTTTTTTTATTGGATTGGAAGTACCAGTTAAAGTAACCAGTAAAGTAAGGACACTAGATTTTAGACTACTGAGAACTGAACTGAACTACTTCCACCCTTTCTACTACTAGTCTATTATTCATCTCTGCCTTCTCATTACCATTCTCGTGTAAAGTAAGAAAAGGTATGAAAGAACATTAATTAAAAGTGGCACAACAAATTGACCCAAAAAAGTGAACACACAAAAAGGTTGCTGCAGTATTTGGACAATTTCACATTTCCCACAAGCCATGAAACTTGCAACGAGGGGATGGAAACTTGCACAAATGCACACAACACCAAAGTACAAGAATCATAAAGCTATCATGATAACATACTTTCTTTGTCTTCTTTCTTCTTGGGATTTTCCCACCAATTTTCTCTCTCTCTGTCTTTCTCAAAACCCCAAATGAAATTTTGGTGCTTTTCTCTCTTAGCAAGAGAAAGTCTCTCGGTCCGAAGAATGTGTAGAACACTAAAAACTTCGCGTGCTTTACTCCTCTCAGATCTCTCTTGGGAACACCATCTTTCTCTCTCTTTTCTTCCCAACTCCTCTCTCTCTCTCTCTCTCTCTCTCTCTCTCTCTCTCTGAATGTGTTTAGGGTCTACTAGACCGACATTCTTTTC
Source organism: Notholithocarpus densiflorus (assembly GCA_030021035.2). NCBI lineage: Eukaryota > Viridiplantae > Streptophyta > Magnoliopsida > Fagales > Fagaceae > Notholithocarpus > Notholithocarpus densiflorus. Next base: position 5,781,037 of record JARYZH020000016.1, on the reverse strand, counting down.
TGATCCTACCGAATGTTTCTTCAAATATCAAAATAAGAGTTGGCCACTTACACCACGACCTTGAAGTACGATCAAAACAAGCCAACACCATGGTTTCCCTTCTTGTGTGTGTGTGTGTTTGAGAGAGATTTTTGAGGCTTGTGCACGGACTATTGTGAAGATTGACTTTCAAGTTTTAAATAATGATAGGCTTCGTTAGCTCAATTAGTAAAAATTTTTATAGTTGAATAAAATATTTGAATTTCAATTTTCACCTACACCAAAAATCAATTATAGTCTTGATCTGATGATAAAAGAACTATCATTAGAAACAAACGTCATAAGTTGAAAATTTCTATAAAAAATAAATAAATAAATAAAAGTTCTAAATGATGGTCATGGATATGGACCACCGATCTGGGTGTTTTTTTTTTTTTTTTTTTTTTTTTTTTTTTTAAATTGTGTTTGCATTAACAAAGTAAATTACATAGTTTTGATAACAATTCCAAAGCTCGGTTTTTCTAGGCCTTTAAAGGGAATTTCACTCGAAGTAATTCTTAATAAAATTGTCATGCAAGAGGGGAATATATATATATATATATATATTCAAAAAAATTATTTTCCTAAAAAAATATTCAGGAAAATTAATTAATACAAAACAAATTGTGAGATAAATTGTTACCATTAATTCCATGATGTGGCACAGTTGAACGGCTGGGGTTGGTCTCTTGTGATGCTCCGTCTTTAGAATTTTGCACGCTGTCTCCGAGATATACAAAAAGTAGAAAGTATGAGTAAAATTAGAAAAGTAAATAGTTATGGCTGGCCCTACATACAAGTGAAATCATGTTTATTTTAAGAAATATGTTACAATTATTCAGCAGAAAAAGAAATATGTTACAATTAAATAGTAAATAGTTGCCAGCGAGGGCTTGGCTCAGCTGGGTATGGTTCGTTTGCTCTGCCTAACACGCTCAGGTTCGATTCTCGCTACCAGCAGGATTTCATTGGTGGGCATCACATCCCTAAGCGTGTGTGCTCTGCTAGGGGGTTTAATATAACCTTAAACACTCCCATTTTTCTTTCTCAAAAAAAAAAAAAAAAAAAAGTAAATAGTTCACGGTAATATTATACAATTTGGTTTGGAAAGTTTTGAAATTAACAAAAATGAAAACTGTTACCTTAAAATATATTATATTTTCAATTGTGTATTTTTCAAAAATGCTATAAACTACTTAAATTATTATAAGGAAATTCGCACATTATGGGGGACCCAATTCGGTTGACAATTATCATGGGAGGAGGAGAAGTTAAATGAAATTTTGATCTACCAAAAAATATATTACATGTTCCATTAAAAAAATTAAAATTTCATGCAATTGCCCTTATGGGGGACCGAACCCTTGACTTAATACTTGGCACAAAAGTACCAAACCAATTGACCCAAAAATACATCACGTAATGAATATTACAATAATTTTATTTGTACTCTTCTTATTTAATGCATACGTTTTTAAATGTTTAGTATTATACAGTGGTGATATTTACCAATAGTTATTTAGGATCATTTATCCAGAAATTCGTTTTTCTAGACCATTATAGAGAAAAAGAGCCTGTAACATAATAAATTTCAGGGAAAAAAACTTTAAAATGCCATCTCTCTCAAAATAAGTGGAATTTGGAGAAAAAATTGGGGCAAACCGCCTTTGGCTGTTTGGGGCGCATAGATCTCGAAAAGTTATATGAAATGAAAAAAAAATGCGTCCAAAACAGACGACCGAGCCAAAAGTTATGGCATTTCGAAGTTTCAAACTTTCTATATGCGTTTTATGTGTATCTAATCACATTGAATGCTCGTTTTCTTTTTGTCTACTCGTAGATCTCCCAAAAACATATATGCTATACAAATTAAAAATTGGATGTAATTATATAATAATCTTCATAAGTTGATATTGTTTTCAAATTAAATTCTAAAATTTCAAACCTATAATAAAATGTATATGCTATCTTTTATGGGTTTTCTAACGTAAAAATAACGCTTAATATTCACATGAGTGATATTTTATTCTACAAATTACTCTTAATTATTATATATGTGTGTGCGTTGTGCTTGTCTTTAATGTGGGTAAACTTTACCCCTTAATTTCAAATATTGACTTTGCCACTACTCTTACTATAGTCCGTAAAATGGATAATTATTGTGCTATTAAACTGTTTACTCCTACTACTTGCATCATCAAATTATTGAGGATTCCATGTATACAAAACACATCTTCTTGTATATGATCATACCCCTCCTTAGGCATGCAAACTTTGTGGCCTCCATTTTCTAATTGTTTTTCCCTCTTAAATACTCTACTTTATTTTCTAATTGGCTTGGCATTTACATGTTGTTTGAGATTTTTTTAAATAGTACAAAGGATAATTTTTTATACAAAGGATAGTTAGGTAAAATGCTAAATTGGCAGGGGTTTTGACTACTAGTGTTGATGCACATTTGTACGCTACTATATTATGAAAATTCGAGCATGTAAGTGGCTTTCTCCTAACTTTGGATTATCTATGCTTTGTTTGTTTTGAAAATATTTTTTGTTAACCATAAAATCTTTTATAAAAAGTTCTAAAACATTTTAAAACACAAAGGGCTCCCCTTCCTCCAATTTGGCGGCTATGTTGTGGGTTGAGTGGGTGGGGCAGCCATTGTAGGTGGTTTGGTATCCGAAGCCACTTTGGAGACCAGTGTCGGCGGCAGCTACCTAACTCTGACACTAGAGACTCCATTAGCTGAGCCATTAATTTTGGTGATTTATTTAAAAAATTTTACATGTTGTACCAAAAAAAAAAAAAAATTTACGTGTAAATATAAAAAAAACAAAAAAAAAAAAATCCCACACAAAGCCATTTATATGATGCATCTCCCGCTAAAGGTAAGCTAAATTCCGGTCTCTTACATCCAGCCATGCCGACGACTTCCACCACAGTAACAGATATGGCTGGACCATCAAACGACGAGGTATCGCGGCCACCGCCAGCGATGATCTCCGGCGACTCTACCTCCACCTCCACTTCCATATCGTCCTCACTCTCATCTCTAACACAGGCCTTTCCTTTCTCCTCTGGAAACCCTAGAATCGAAGAGACCCGTGGCGTCATGCACCTCTTTCGCGACGACGCCGTTTCCTCTTCCTCCTCCTCCTCCTCCTCATCCTCCTCCACCTCCTCCGATCTCCCTGTAAGCTCATCTTTCACCGACGTCGTTTCTCAATTCTCATATTCATTAAAAAAAAAAAAAAAAAAAAAGCAAAAGAAGTGACTCGTATTGAAAGCCTGAGGAATGAGCGTTAAATCAGCAATAACATTATATGTATTAGAGCTAATACTAATATTTTGCTGAAACTTGTGCAAAATTGAAAAACTTCTTTAGATGCTATAATGCCTTTTCTGAGACTGACTGATTGTGATTAATTTTCAATTTTTGATTCCTCATGTTTTGTTGCTGAGAAAATTGAGCCAAAGTATTTATTTTTCATTTATTATCATCCTTCTCCAAAAAATTCAAATTCAAAAACTAACCAAAAAAGAGCTTGGAAAGAAAATCGTTTCAAATTGTCTCATTTCTTAACCATTTGGCTTCCGTTTCTGATCATCCTTTTTTGCCTTTTTATTTTCCCTCACTTTCTTGGCATCCAAACAGGACTAACCAAAAAAAAAAAAAAAAAAAAAAAATTCAAATTCAAAAATTAGAACACAAAAAATTACTCATGTAATATTCCCCCGACCTTCACATAGAAAACCATAAATATTGAAATCTAGCTATTTTCTATGTTACATTTCTTCTGAGAATCACAAAAAATCATTGAAGAAGCTCAACTCAAGCGATTGAAGTTTTCAGTATGAGTTTTTGTTTAAAATGTGATTCATTATAGGAGTTTTCATTGAAGTGTGTTAGTTTAAGAAGGTCTAAAATTTGTTTTTGGAACTTCAAGAGACGTTGATGTTTGTTTTAGTGCTCTTTAGGTTGGAAGGAAGGCTCTTGTTTGTGTGTTAGGAGTGCCGAATCACATGACATATGCGGATTTCTGCCAGTTCTGCGGTTCGTTCATTCATCATATCTTAGAGATGCGAATTGTGAGGTTTGAATTTGGAAATCAATCCAAAGTTATATTGTGTTTTGTTGTTTTATTTAATGTTTGTGGTCGAGTTTCATCTTTGTTTTGTTGGTTCTTCTTGTTTGAGGTTTAGAAATGACGGAATGGAGGATCGGTACAGTATTTTGATTAGGTTTGATGGTCAGGACTCCACCGATAACTTCTACAGGCATTTCAATGGGAGGCGATTCTCATCCCTAGAGGTTTGGTTTGCTATCAATAAATATCTGATTTTCAAATTTCTAGTAACATTGAGAATTATGTATAGTTTTGCACAAATGATAGGATAAGGGTACCATCCTAAACATATTATTGCTATTGTAATTTATTAGTTTTATTTCGATTCTAAATATAGGTAGAGGTTTGCCGTGTGCTTTTCACGGTGGATGTGCAGTATACAGGCTCAATTGAACATGCACAGGCATCCCCTGCAAGCTCAACTGAACAGCCCACTTGTCCAGTCTGTCTTGGTATGCAAGTCTTTGTGTGTGTGTGTGTGTGTGTGTGTGGATTCATAGTTTTGATCTTCATTCAGCACTTGATGAGTGCCTAGCTTGCTAAACCTTTTTAGGTGGGAAACAAAATAGATTGTGAGGGTTTAAAATGCCTTAATATCTTTCTAGTATTCCCGTTTAAGGAGTAACTGGAACAGCTAAAGTTTACAGCATGACATCTTGTGGCTAATTATTATTTACTAAGCCCAACGGTTACTTATATAAATATGTTGCATAAGTTGATTGTTACAAAAGCAAAAGAAAAAAACAGTGACACTTATTTGAAGTAATCTCCTGAACACTTAGGGCCCGTTTGGTAGAGGAGTTTGAGTAATTTTGTTTGTTATTTTTTGAAATACGTGTGGGTGAAAAATTGTGTAATGTTGTTTAAAAACTGAAAATATGTTGTTTAGCTACTCTACCAAACAGGGCCTTATTTTTTGTTACTTTTAGGGTATGATTCTTGATGTTCCTTTGTTCGTAGAAGATGCACTTAAATGAACATCTATAACAGGCACCTAGTTGGAAATCGTTGCTTTTGCTCTGCTGAGGTAGACCATTAGGTATTGATTATCAGAGCTATGCAATTGATGTTTTTATTGTAGAAATGATATGAAGAGAGTAATCTATAATAGGTAGCTGAGAATCTGAGAATAGGGAGGCCTAGGTTTGGTCATATGGGCAACATCCAAACCTTAATAATGTAATGTGCAACTGTAAATTTTTTTAATGATTACAAATTCCTTTATATATAATTTTTAAGTAAATGTATTCCTCATGGTAATATGGGCTTCCTCAAGTGTGTAAAATTTGGATGTTAACTATCCATCATTTTCTTTTAATTGGCAAAACATCTGTACATTCCATATTTCTCTTTTTATTCTCAATATGAAGATGGTTTATGTTTAGTGAATCTTGTTAATACATTATCTATAGTCTATACTTCAGGTAGAGGAAATGTATTACCATTCTTTTAGTTGATTATCTTAGTACTTAAATATGTCTAATGTTAACAATGAAAACTTACCTTCAGAGATTTTTAGCTTGCTTGATTTTGAAGATTTTGTGGCATGTTACTTATCAAAAAGGGGGAAAAAAAATATTTTGTGGCATGTTAATCGTACTGACATTCAACCCAGTTGCCATGTTCGTATCTGGTGTTTCTGTGAGTTTTCTTGGTTTGGGATTTGCTTGCTTATTGTTTCTTATTCTTTTTTCCTACCCTCACAAATTTTCTTCATTTTTCATTCGTTTAATTTTATTTTCGAACTTTAGATTATACATTTTTATTTTTTATGTTTATTATTTTAGCCATGCCTTGTTACTAGAGCATAAAATGTATATGCTTTGAAGTCAAAACTGCTTGCATAGGATGGTGACCTCTTTTTACATGTTCCTTTGTGCTTGGATTCCTTTATTTATCTATCCCTCATTTTGCAGAGAGATTAGACCAAGAAATGAGTGGAATTCTCACAACTATCTGCAATCATTCTTTTCATTGCTCTTGTATTTCAAAGTGGACAGATTCTTCTTGCCCGGTAAGCCTTTTTTCCAGTGGTGGCACAATCTCAGGGTGTGTGTTTACATTTGTCCTGTAATGCATCATAGGGCCATGACTGGGATTGAAAGAGAAGAATGTCGATTTCATTCCTAATGTACTAAAGCTTAGGGTTTATATATGTAGTCTTACTAACTAGGGGATGTCAATATCCTCCCCTGTTAATCGGCAATTAGTTGAGTTTCAAGTGAAAATGATTTGACTACTTTTGTAAGTTTATTATTAGCTGGAAAGAGAAAATCCTGTAAGCCTTCGATTGTGACAACCATCATCTATCATCTCTAAATCAGCTTTCCTTTCTACCACCACCTCTAAAGCTCCAGAACAAACCATTCCCTCTTGCAATTTAAGACTCATTTCAGAGCCATCCCCATAAAACATTGACAGCAAGAATTAAATATTTCTAATCTTATTCATGGATTTCAGTTCTTGTCATGGCTGCGATCACCACCATAACCATTTTTGAGTTTTGAGAGATAGAGAGGCTTAGCTACTCCTGGGCACGACTTATAGTTGATTTTGGTTGGAGGTTTTTGAACCTCCATAAAAGAGTTGGACATTGAAGTATCATGTAACATAAAATGTCATAATGCAAAGGTTGATCTTGAGGTCATAATTTAATGTGTTGGGAGCTTTTCAATATAAAAAACATCTTAACCCACAGTTGATGGTATAAGCAACCTTTGTCTTCATGATTTTATCAATTGTTTAGTTTTTAGAGGCTTACTGCAGCTATAATTTCTTATGAAATGACTGCTGCATCAAAAATTTGCTGAGTAGTTGTTTGTGAATTTGTTGACTTGTCTTCCACATATATTTCAGGTTTGTCGGTATTGTCAGCAGCAGCCTGAAAAATCCATATGTTTTGTTTGTCAAACTTCTGAGAATCTGTGGATTTGTGTTATCTGTGGCTTTGTTGGCTGCGGGAGGTAATTAGATTTTTCCCCATCATTTTTTTTTCTTTGATTTTAGAAGAAATAAAAGGGGATTTTCCTTGTGGTGTTAGTCACAAGTCTTTCTATAATTCCTTCAACGAAATTTGATATAGGTATAAAGGAGGACATGCCATAATACATTGGAAAGAAACACAACATTGCTATTCTCTTGAATTGGAAACGCAACGCGTGTGGGATTACGTGGGTGACAACTATGTTCACCGACTAATTCAATCCAAAACTGACGGAAAGTTGGTCGAGTTAAATGCCCATTGCGTGCATGCTAATGATGGGTGTGGAAGTTGTGAATGCGTAGATTCTGGATTTAACGAAGCCCTTTTGAACAGTAAAGTTGAAGCTGTAATGATATTCGTCTAAATTTTATCTCAAAAGATTGTTTTGATTTCAGTGTGATGATGTTCCTTCTAATTTGAAATACTCCATTTTCTTTTTCATGTGCAGATTGTTAGTGAGTACAATGAATTGCTTGCCACTCAACTTGAGAACCAAAAATTAGTAAGTGCATTTATTGGAGTTTGAAATACTCCATTTAGTGACTTCTCATTTGAATTTATTGGAGCTTGACTTTTGTTCATTTAGAATCATAACAAATCTATCCAGAATGCTTCCTTTATATAATTATTTGATGGAGAAGATAGTCCAAAAGTGGATTGTTTACTAGGCTGCCTATTCAGAAATGGTAAACCTCTGTTTTTGATCGTAGTATTTTGAGTCCTTACTGCAAGACGTCAAAGAAGAGACTGAAAGGGAAATTTCTAAAGCTGTTGGCACAGCTATCACTCAAAAACTGCAGAAGATGCAGGCCAAGCTAGACAGATGTGTTAAAGAAAAGGAAATTCTTGATGATGTAAGTATTAAGCTCTTCTGCTCCTGACTGAGAAATGCGCATTGCTAATGAAATAAGTGATCATGCGATGATATCTCTTGCGTTTTTTAGTTCAATCTCCTGAATTCTGAGCTCTATATTTAGACAATTTAAGTCTTCATACTTGTATATAGAAAAAATAATAATAATTAAGTTTTCGTGTGTCTGTGTGCAGCTTAATGAGAATCTTTTGAAAAATCAGGAGATTTGGAAAGCTAAAATACTTGAGATTGAAGAGAGGTAAGAAACATGAAGTGATACTAAGCAAAGATAATAAATTTTCTTGTGCATTTATATATATATTGTAAATTTCACATTGTCTCTAAGAATATGTAGCATGAAGTGATGCTAGGCTATTCTATTATCAACCAAAATTTAAGCAGACTTAGTTTTCCAGTTTATGCTCTAATCATTCTCTGTGGGCTTATTATGCCTTCATTGCCTACAAAGCATATCTGGAAGTCCCATTGAATTTGAATGGCTCCATTTTGTTTTATTGGAGCCATATACAAGAATAGTGTAAAAGGATCACATTTGAGTTTCATGAAACAGCACATATAATGCTGCATGATGCTATTTGAAATTCTTTGAAAGTTATTAATTTCAAAATTTTTTTTTCTATGTTTCCTTCCCTTGAGACGCTATTTGGAGCTTTTCAGCTTTGATCTACTTTTCCATAAGCAGTATTAGATTTCCACAACGTTTGTAGATGCCTGACAATATGACAATGAAAGTGGTTAATTCTTTGCTCTAATACCTTGAGTATGTTCTTTTACAGAGAGAAAAAGGTGTTGAAACTAAAAGATGATAAAATTCATGACTTGGAAGAACAGGTGACAAATGAATTCCAAATTTATTTTCCTCTTTCCTGGACGCAATACTTGGTCAAACATTGACCGGCTTTAATTTTCAGTTGGTTACAACAAGTTTAAGCTTGCATCTAATCTGAATTAATAAATACATGCATCTATACTAACGGGGGCTCGTGCTTTTCCACATATTTGCAGCTTAGAGATCTGATGGTGCACCTCGAAGCTGGACAGACGATGGAGGAGCTATCATTGTCAGATGAAGTGAAGGATGGCACTGTTTTGCCAATAGCAATAGAATCCTCTTCGAGTAATGAGTCTAAGGGGGCCAGGAACGTCAATAACAGGGGAAGGAGCAAAGGATGAAGGATGGATGATCCATCTTGTGTGGAAAAAAAGAGAGTACAGTTACATTTTTTTAATATCTCCCATAAGAGTAATTGCAAAATTTTCTTAAAATTATTCATTAACGAATGTCCTAAGGGCATCCATTAACTGGACCCAAAAAATTTGTAATCCCTAACATTTGTCTACGAAAATTAATTATCATGATATGAGAAATCTTGTTTGCATACTCAAACAAGCCTACCCAAATAAAGCTCTACCATACAAACTATTGTATTTGTTTTTGTTGTCTTGCTACACGTCAAACTTTAATTGGTGAATTCTTGGACTCAGGTTTGTGAAAGGGAGTCAAGCCTGGAATTTATTCATCGGGTTATCCAAGAAGGCTATTGTTTAGTTCCCCAATGAAAATACAATAATGTAAACAATAATTGTGGCTAAGAGCATCAGTACCCAGTCTCTCAAATGGTATATGTTGGTATATTTTAGTAACAAAGCACTAAAAAGGCCCATTACCCGGTCTTGCTATTCTAAAAAAATTTGCAATTGTGCTACAGTACCATCCTAAATGTATGATGGTACTATAGCACAATTGTAAACCTAAATATTATATTTTATTCTCTTTTGACCTTTTGTTTTCTCTCTCTTCTGTCTCTTATCTCCTCTCTCTCTCTCACAGAGCTCATCTCACCAGTCACCATTTGCTCTCTCTTTCTCTCCCATGCCTCTGCTGATGACCCTTTCTCTCCCCATGCCGCTCAACCCAGCACTCTATCCATTGTTCCTCTACCCATTTTCTCATCACTCTCTCTCTCACAGCGTGGTTGTGGGTTTGCAAATCGGATTTTCTAGGCAAGATTGGCGTGGTCAAGGATCTAGTGGTTGTTGCAACGGCGAGATCAGCATGGTTATGAGTTTGCAAATCGGATTTGGTCATGGGTAGTGATGGGTTTGCTAATTGACTTTGGCTGTGGGTCTGGGGTTAAGTTTCGATGGTGGCTCTGGTGGGTCGTGGTGGGTCTAGGGCTGAGGATCGTGGTGGATCAGTATGGTGGGCCATAAGTCGTGGTGGCATGGTGGGTATGGGGCTGAGTTTCAGTGGTGGCTCTGGTGTTTGGTGGGTTTGCTTGGTGTTTCCGGCGGTGGCACTATGATGTGGTGGTTGTTGGTTGTGTTGTTGATGGTAGGTGGTTGTTATTGGTTGTGTTGTTAATGGTGGGTGGTGGTTGTGTTGTTGATGGTGGATCAGTGGGTGGTGATTGGAAATTTTTGGGTGGATAGGCGGGTGGTTGTGTTGTTGATGGTTGGGTTGAGTTTCTACGGTGGGTTTGTTTAGGATTTGAGATGAGTTTCTGTGTTGGGGGTTTTGGGTCTTCACGGTAGTGATGGAGGTGATGAGTGGTTGAAAGAGAGAGAGAGAGAGAGAGAGGGGGGGGAAGAGAGACAGAAATATATTTTATTGTGTAAATATATTATTTTAATGTGTTGTATAGAAAAATAAAAGTTGGGATGTTAGGCGTGTTATAAAATGATATGATATAATAGATAAAGTAACTTTTGATAGGCCTGTTCAAGTATTTATCGGCGACTACAAAACCACCAGGAGCCACACCGATTTGACTGCTAAAAACCCCACCGAAGGTTCCCGGCTCAGTGGTCAGTAAGCTTTTTCCGTTACCTAAGTCGAACGGTACAATGATCGACGGCAAGATCTGCAAACCGAAGAGAAACCGAACCGAACTCCATAAAATATATATATATTAACATATACATATATAATATACAATCATACTTCAGTTTTAAAATACAAGAAAATTAGAGAGAGAGAGAGAGAGAGAAAGAGAATATCAGTGTAGCGTGAAAGGAAAAGGCATGCGTGAAAGTGAGAGAGGAGAGGAAGAAGAAAAAAAAATAGGGTTTAAGTTAGGTAATATAAACTAAGTCGTTTCATTTAAGTTTTTTTATTTATTAAAATATGATACAAAACGACGTCATTTTGGACCCATTATAAATTTTGATATCAAGTTCAAAACGGCGTCGTTTTAGGATTAGAATTAAGAGAGAGAGAGAGAGACAAATCGTTGATGTAAAAGATTTCTTAGATTTAACCTAGGCTCCAACTAAACAATGTCTCTCTCTCTCTCTCTCTCTCTCTCTCTCTCTCTCTCTCTCTCTCTCTCTCTCTCCCCGCCACTAGGCACCACTCACCACCATCGTCTTCTGCAGCCAATGCCACCGTTTTGCAAGTTTTACCCTCTCTTCTCTCCTTTGTCATGTCTATTATCTAGAAATTTTTAGAGTATGTTTTGATGCTCAATTGCAGGTATGTGAATTTGTATAATGCTTAATACCTAGGCTACTATGCTTTCTAGAAATATAGAGAATTTGTTTGAAAAGTGTGTAGGTATTAGAGAAATATTCAAAACATGTTTTCTGTTTTTTTTTTTTTTTTTTTTTTTTTTTTTTTTTTTGTTTAATTTGTATTTTTTTTTTAATTTTTGCACCGAACTAACTGCATCGCACTGCTGGGGTGAACCAAACCTGATGTAGACCAGTTCCTACCCCTTCACATGTGAGGTGTGGTCAAGCATGAGGGAAATCGCACCCTATAGGTGTGGTGCAAAAAATCCCCCCAAAACCAGCCGCACCGCACCGTATACAACCCTAACTTTTGAGTTGGTAAAATATAATAGTTTGAAGATAGTGGATGCTAATACTCTAAGTAATGTATGAAAAGTTGTATAAAACACTTATGGAAAGATGTCGGGACGGTAATAAAGTCAGAAGATTGAAGTGGTTGAAATAGTATAAGAAACATTTATAGTATAAGAAAAATAATAATATACAATAAGAGTAGTATAAGAGAAGTAATAAAGTATTTCCTAGGTGACTTCAAGGTTTGGTGTACATGCCCCGAAAACTTAAGGGTTCCTCCGTAAGGTTCATACATGGAGGGTGAGTTAGGGCCTAAGATCAAGCTAAAAGGTGTAGTCGATGGATAACAGGTGAATATTCCTGTACTACCCCTATTGGTTAATCTTTCACTAAGATTTCTAATAACTATCCCGAATTCAAGTTAATTATGTTTCGCAACATTGGACCTAGTGCCCAAGTGGTTTAGCATGGGCCAAGAAATATTGAATGGGGTCAAAAAGCCAAAAAACATTATTTTAGCCCTTACCAGGGCTTGGGTCTCTTTCTTGGGCAGTATCTAACAACTCATGGTAGGTCATTTAGCTATGGTCTTTAGTAATTTAGAGAAAGCTTATTTTAGCGGTGCAGTGACCTATTTAGGAACAACAAAAGTCTCCTAACAGCAATTGTCTTGGATGTTTAGCAGTAACTTTACCCATTCACGACTAAGGGTGAGTAGAACCTTACCAAAACCGACCAATGCTGACGTAACCATACTGCCGTTGGGGCCGACCGATTGAGCCAAGGCCAGTGAATGGATGGCGAAGCCAGTTCCGAAGCCGGTGTGGTGCAACCACCAGAGATGATGTCTGAAACCGAAAGTTAATACTGAATTAGTAACATCATTTTACTAGGTTTTATTTAAATAAAGAAATAACAGAAGCATGAAAACGTCAAAGTTTTTACTTGGTTATTAAAAATAAGCATCAAAATGTAGCCGTTTTGTGCTAGGTTTACTAATTTTAACCCAAAGTATAAATTCATTATTTTCTCACCTCTCAGCCTTAACTCACACACACACACATACACACACACACACACACACACACTCTCTCTCTCTCTCTCTCTCTCTCTCTCTCTCTAAGTGTCCACTCAGTTTTATAAATTGTTAGGTGCATGGGTTTGTTTCATGACAGATGGGATCTCAGATGATTGCTAGCTGTAGAATGGTATTTTCCTTAATTTCTGCCAAGTTAGTTTTAATTTTATATTAATTTGAATGTCATGTCAACAGTGGTATATATCTTAAAGTTCGAGGAGTTGTTATTTTGCTCTAGTTTTTGTGAGTTGGAGTCTTGTTTTTATTTGGTTCTAATTTTTAGGAGTTGGAGTCCCAGAGGATCACGTTGTGTTTAGTGGTCTGGATTTTATGTTTTGGAACGTTGCTATCTGTAGATACCGTATTTTGTCCGCCCTTGATTTGCGTGCTGGACCCCAAAAATTCCAAAAATATTATCTTTTCTCCATGAGACCACAGAAACATCTAGATTAACGTAGCGCAACCCATTCAAGCATCGGAGCACTCAAAGTGCCATTTCAGGTCAAATTGACCAAAATGCCCCTGGTTAACCCACTAAAAGTCAAAGTTGGTCAAAATCATCCCAAAATAACATTTTTCATGTTTCTACGTCAAACCTGAGCTACTCGGTAATTTTTATCAACTTTGACTAAGTTTGACCAAGTTTAACTCGAGGTTGACTCCTAGGGGCACCAGAAATTCTAATTTTGACCTAACCCTTCAAAACAAGTTGGGACCAGTGCCATTGCGAAGATTATCAAATTCCCTTTCCAAAAACTATTCATGGGTCGAAATCGGAGTTAAAACGGTTGAGATATCCAGAAAATCGTGTGAAGCGCGTCAGCACACTTCCCGAGGCTATAACTTTTGATTTGACCATCGATTTTCAATTTCTTTAGTGTTCTGGAAACTATATATCCAAAGCTTTCCAAGGACACCAAGATCAATTCAATTTGAGTCTGGAAAGACCTTCAAATATGCATTCGAAGCGGGACCAGAAAAAGCTGGAACTGCTGATGTCAGCAGGGATGGCCAGCGGCCATACAAGATGCGCCAAAAGCCGAAGGGTTAATTTTCCACTATAAAAGCTTCCAGACCCCTCATTTTGCCACCAAAAAAAAATTTTGGCAGTTTCCAGGGTAGATTCTCTCTCTCCCAAACACATCTAAACACATCCAAACACCTTTGATTCTTCTCTTTTCTCCACAATCACAAGGTAGTATTCTTGCACCCAATCTTCCTCTCATTGGTTCCATACCTTGGATTTGAGGTTTAGGGGTGTGGATGTAACTTTTTAGCTACAATCCACACCCTTTTCTTCTCTTAGCTTTTCCTAGCTTTTTCTTGTTCAATAATATGCTTTATTGCTTTTCCTAGCATGTTCTTGCTTCCTAGCATGTTTTATGTTTTCTCTAGCATGTTTTCTTGCTTTTGCCATGATTTATCACTTTGATGTTGTTTTCCTAGCCTTCTTGGGTTAGGATATGTCTAAATTTGATGTTTATGCTTAGATCTACATGCCTATGTGTTCTTTGCAATGTTTACGCTTAGATCTACATGTTTATGTTTAGATCTACGTGCCTATTCCTAAATCTATGTGCTTATGTGCTCCGTGTCATGCTTGTGTGCTTAGATCTATATGTTGGTTGCTATGCCATGTGCTTTTAAAACCTTTCTCTCCCTTGATATCTCTCTTTCTTGTGTTTTGGCTCCTTTGGTAGGATTTAGATCTAAATCCTGTGGTCTATGCCTACATCCATACACCTAGGCCTATATCAAAGGGTTTGGATAATTTCCCTATACGTCTATGATTGCTTGCTTGCTTCTATGCTTCTTGTCAATGTTAGCCTCTCTAGATCTTAGCTTCGCCATACTTTGTGTCCCCCATTGGTTTGTTCTTGTGTGGTTACATCCATCCTCCTCGTGGCCTAATAAGGTATAACCACTCGTGAGATACACCTCTGTGGTGTTGGTGTGCTTGATACACACCTTTCTTCGCTCCGTGCGATATTGATATGGTTGCCTTGCTTGCTTTATGCCACCCATTTGGCTTTCTTCATTTCTTCGCATCTTTGCACGCTTGCCTACATGTTCATGCATGAGTCTGTGTGTCGTCCATACTACAATCCAATGGATCTATGGACACTCGATCCAAACCTACATTTGTCCTCCTAGGACACCCTCTTTTGCTTGATAACATACTTGTTTGACCTTTCATATGCTTAGTATGCTTTGGTTGCCCCCATTTGGCTCTCTTTGTTAGTATGTTCTTTGCATGCTCTCTCTATCTCCTTTGTTTCTTTCTTTGCTTGTCTGCTGCCGCATTTCTTTTGTCTTTGCATATACACGCATGGTGCATGGACGTTTGGAGCAAGGGTACAACCTCCTAGGCGCAGGCAAAAAGGGCAAGGATGCAAGCAAGAGGATGCAAGCCCACAAAGGGCAATGTTCAGTAGATTAGGGGGCCTAGCCCCTCCAGAGTGGTTTTCTCTTTCTCTCTCTCTCCAAGCCTCTTCTCTAGAGCATGTATTAGGGTTTCCCCTCTCCTTGTACCCTTTACTTTTTCTGCTCTTTGTTTGGGCCGCATTCCCTGGGTATGACAATGTCTGTTTTGCATTTCCTGTATCTTGCTGGGCTATACCCTCAGAACGTTGACAATGTCTATTTTACTTTCTTGCTCTATGTGATAGCATTGTGCATGATGTATGTATACACACACACACACACACACACACACACACACACATACATTTATATATATATATATATGCCTACGTGTGTGTGGGTGATTATGCACTATGTATGATGGACTCTTGTGGTTATGCAAGTGACTCTCGCTGATCACGAGTGCTCTTGACCTTGTAGTGTGGGTATGCGCTCAAGGTGACTATTGTAGGTGCATATTCATGCTATTTTGTATGCACGATCATCGCGGTGTGATTGTCTTAATCCATGTCACCTAAATGACATTGGTTTCTTCGTGTATGCGACATGCATCAACATGCTTGATGCTTTGAAGGGCTTCAGCTCGTCACAGTATAAGCATGTCAATACGCGCCATATACACAGACGCCTTGCCGGTGCGCCAAATGCGAAACTCTGCCAGATTTTTGCCGTGAAAATAAGGCATCCCTGTTGCCGTATTCTCACATCAAAAGTTTGGTGAGAATAGCATTTTTTGTGCTATGACGCATCTAAGGCGAAGCGCTACCGGATTTTCGCCACGAAAATAAGGCGAAATGTTGCCGGATTTTCATTGTGGAAATTTGGCATCGACTCCAAACGCACTAGGAAAACATCGATCGAGACCACACCCATTCCGAAACCAAACCTCAAAGCTCAATACGTTTAATGGCCCAAAAGCTAATACCAATAGCTCATTTTCAACTGCCAATGTCCTTAAGTTATGATTTTACCAAAACAAAGGACTATCTACGGATAGGTGTTGTGGGGTGCCTAACACATTCCCCATACCTAACCAGACTTCCGAACTCAAGAATCAAGATTTTTTTTATCAATCCACATTAGATTAGGAAAAATGCTATTTTTTCTTAACCTATGATCGGTAATAAAATCAAATAGAGCCAGGTGACCAATCACACCTTAAAAAAACTCAATGATTGGTAGCGACTTCACTTACCCTTTGTAATTTCCTTAAAATCAACTCAGATTCCAGTCACACACCCGAGGTATGACACACCTCCATACCGTCATTCTCACACCGAGATAAAGAGGCGCGCGAGCGTCGCCACAATGGGTGGTCGAGCAACCGCAAGGCGTCGACACTATCTACTTGTATAAATTCAATGTTTATTGGAATAAAAGATATAAAAAATTATTATCCAAATATTAATTTTTAAGGAGGACGAAATACCTCAAACTAATCCATAAATTATCCTTTGTTCTCTATTTAAATTTCTTCAGATAAGGCACAATAGGTAACGATAAAGAACTGTATGTACCATAAACTTGGATGCATCATATAGTTAAGTGGAGAAATATCACATTCAGTGTATATTTTTGTAACAATTGTGTCTATTCAGTAAGGAAGACGAGCTGAACTTGATTAAGTGTTGATTTTATTAAGCTAAGTCTACTTTAATCAAGTTCAACTTGTGAGTAATTTGGTAAAGCTCAAGACTGCCTCAATTTGGGTCATTTTGTTATAGGATTTTTTTTTTTTTTTTAATATACTTCAAAGTTCAAACTGATGAAACTGATTGCAAAAAATCACACCGCTATAATTTGAAAAACTGACCCTTAGCCGTGTGCATCGGTAGAAGATTATGAGAAAACCAATTCCTATCGATTCGGTGACAAATTTGGAAAAAAAAAAATCAAACCAACTGAACCGCTCACACTCACACTCACGACAACCTTGTATGTCCAACGATAACACAACATTTATGAGAAGTCGAAAACACAAGAGAAAGCTTCCCTATTGAAAATAAGTTTTTTCCGCATTGCCACATGGAATTTCTAGGTTGAAAAGGACTTCTTTTTTCTTTTTCTTTTTTTTTTGGATAAGTTGAAAAGGGCATTTAGATCTTCACTTTGTTGAGTATTGGTCGGATGACATTCTAGTTAGTTTGGGTCAATCTTGAGCAATTGGGCTTTTGGGCAATTTTTTGGGCCTGAATAAATTAACTTTTTTTTTTTTTTTGAGAGGGAGTTTCAACTTATAGCGTCTGCTCCTGATGATAGCTCTTTATCATCAGACCAAGACACCAATCAGTTTTTCGTGTAGGCGGGGATTGAACCTCAGATCTCTTATACAACCATCAGAGACTTTACCAGTTGAGCTAATAAAATTAACTTTATTTTGTTATGCTATTTTATTGGTTGGATTTCCATGTGAGCCTTTGCAAAAAATGCCCCTCAACACAAACCTAGCCTTTTTTTGATAATGAACACAAACCTAACCTGATATCGTTTTTTCTTTTCCTTTTTTTTTTTTTATATAATAAATATGAAATGATTTTATAGGTGCTAGATTTTGTTAATGAAAATATTTGGTTACTTGTGGTTTGGGGTTTTGAGAGGGTAAACTTGAAAAATCAAAGAGTAAGGATTGAGGATTTCAAGGGTACAAGGTATAGTTTCGTTAATGAATTGAAAAAAAAAACTTGGGATTATAGCAGAATTCGCTAACAATTTTACAACAAAATGGGTCATTTAAAAGGTTAAAATTATAATCTGTGGTAGGCCAAATGGCCAATGGTAGATACATTGAATTTTGTGATTTTTTTTTTTTTTTGAGAGAGTTTCAACCTATGACATCCGCTCCTAATGATAACTCTTTATCGTTAGACCAAGACACCAATCAGTTTTTGATGTAGGCAGGAATTGAATCTCAGATCTCTTATACAATTATCAGAGATTTTACCAATTGAGCTAACTGGTAAATGAACCTATGTAAATTTCTAGTAAATGAACCTTTACACTCCAATGTGTGATCTATGTACAGACATTATTTTTTAATATAAATTATGTAAATTATATAAAGACATTTTTAGGTCATATTTATATTTCAAACATGATACAAATAAAATTATAGCTATAAGAAATATTTATAAGAGTAATTTCAGAAACCTCACATTCGACACATTTTACACTAATAGAATTACTTATAATTATCTACTTAATAAATAAATAAACACTACCAATATTTTTTACTGTTTAGACAAAAGGTTTTTTTTTTTTTTTTTTTGGAGAAAAAGACAAAAGATAAATGTGAAGAGCTTCTTAAAAGTTAAATCTACATCTACGTTTGAAGAAGAAGAAAAAAAGGCACGCATAGTGTGGCTGAAGATGTTATTATTATTATCTCACTACTTTTCTTAAAGTCAATACATATTGAGTGTCATTTTGAAAAATATGTATAGACATTTATATCGAGTCTTTAATTCTAATTTAAAATTTTAAAAATTTATTAAAAAGTCTTATGGTCCGTTTGAATTAAGAGGGAGTAAAGTAGAGTAAAGTAGAATTGACCCAAAATTAGTTTATTTTCAGCCAATTCTACTCTACTCCCTTCCCTCCTCCTTCAATCCAAATGGACCCTTAATGTTGAGGTTCGTAATTCTAACTTTAGCATACAAATTGCTAAAACTCTTTAACAAAATTACTAGACCTAGCAAACATGTCGATGCGTGTTTGGGTTAATTGGGTTACAAGTCAAATCAAGTTCAAGTTAAAAACGAGTCATCTTAAATAAGTTGCGGGTGGGTTGAGTCGATTGGGTTATGGGTTGTCCCATAATTTTTTCACATGCAAGAAATATATATATATATATATTTATATAAAGTCTTTCTCTTCCTTTCAATACAAATAAGAGAATAAATAACAATATATTCAAAAATAAAATTTAAATAAAAAATAAATTCTTAAGTTTACATAATCCATAGAACTCACTAAACAATATTATTATCATAAACAAATGAAAATTAATAATAAATATTGTGGACCATAATTTTTTTTTAATTCCAATATATCATCACTATAAATGCTAAATAAATGTCGTGGACCAATGCTAAAAGTTGATTTTTTTTTTTTTTTGAGAAGAAGCTAAAAGTTGATTAAGAAGCAATTATGGTTATAAATATATATATATATATATGCATATTTTTTAGATAATTTCAACATACTGCTAACCTCGCAGCTCGAATCCTTTATTCTATAAAATTTATCAAAGTACAGCCTACTTAAAAAGCTCTCTAGGCCTTTAATTGGAAACATAATACCATACCATACGACCCGTTAATCTCATCTATATAAAACTCAAATTCCACTTGTTCTTAAATAATGATTTAATATTGTGCTAATTGAACAAAATGTTACTAATAAAGATATTTAGATAGACTATATATAATTAAAAGCTAAAGCACTTTTTTCAAAAAAAAAAAACAAAAAACAAAAAACAAAAAAAAAGCTAAAGCACAAGAGAAAAGGAAAAACAAGTAGCTAGTATAATTTTTATGATTTCTCTCGGATTGATTTCATACACATCACATGTACCCCTGGTTGAAGTCTTTTGTTGAGCACTTGAGCCAATCTTAGAACATTTTTTTTTTTTTTTTTTTTTTTAAATGTGAATCTTAGAACAATTTGAGGTTTACCTTGAAGACTTCCTACAATAAGATAGAGATGGTAACAAGTTGCATTGGAAGTGGATAGAGTACTCATCATTTGCTATATCTAAAGTAGCTAAACGGCCTAAGCTAGCACATTTACAAAAAGATTTTGCCCTCTGCACCTTAAGGGCCTTTAAATCACCCAAAAGATTACATCAACAATTTCTCAAAGATTTTGCCCCCCAAAACTAAAAAGAAACTCTCAGTGATTGACAAGATCAGGACCTTTCATGTGTCACCAAATGACTCACCCCTAACATCACCATGATCAGATTCAGGGCATCTTCTTAATATTGAAGGTAAAGGGCCCTTCTTATGATTCCACAGGGTTACTCCCATGTACCTATTAAACACCCAAACCTCCCTCTTGGCTAAACGCAAGCAACCCAAATAATTGTAGTTTTAAATAGAGAGCCCATTTAGCTTAGCTATATCAGTATCAGTATCAGTCTCAGTATCACTAATAAGCTAAGTAGTCAAACTGAAACAATCTTTTCCTTGACGACACCGTGACGCCCTCACCGTAATCCAACGGCTACTATTTGCCAATCAAATCCTCGAGATCTTGTATGCCCTTAATACCCATCAAATCATCCTGTGTCCTGATTGCCCTCCACTTTTTTCTTAACCCATTGATTCCTTCACAAGGACTAATGTAAATTTCAAAAACCAATACGGGCATTTTAGGCATTAAAGAAGGTATATGTATGTAGGTATAATATATCCCTCTTGCCAAGGAAAGACAAACGTGTAAAAAAACAAGGGATTACGGTCTCATCGATATTGACAGGAATATCTTTAATAAAATCTTTTTAGAAAAATAGTTTTATTATTAATAAATTTTAACATTTTTATTATATTAGTAATATATAAACTGTTACATGCAAATTCATCATTCTCCATCAAACTGTTTTGTTTCCTCTTTCCTTCAAAACGGAGAAAAACAGTGACACCATGTACAACAACAACAACAACCATGCCTTGCAATTCCAAACCGTTCCGTTCTTCCCTAAGTCCGAACCGATTTTCTCGCCCGACACGTTCATGTTTCTCACCGAAACTTCATGCTTTTATGGGTCTTTCTGGGATACCCAATTCTCAATTCCTTCAGTTTCGGCCTCAAATCACCTCAAATTCCTGAACCCACTTCCCATTTCGGCCGATATTTCGGCTGACCTTTCTCTTTGTGAAATTAACAACCATGAAGCCAAACCCGAAACGGAAATGGAAATGGAAATTCCTCCTGTTCTTGATGGAATCGCTGCTGTTGTAGGCCAACACGTCCTTTTCGGAGGTAAGAACACAAAGAAAAGCGAAAACCACAACAATAACGAGACCGAAAACTCGGGTTTGGTTTCCATTTCGGAGCGTTTCGGTGCCGAGAAGAAAAACTTATCGGGGGGTCCTCAGAAGAGCTATAGAGGGGTGAGGAAGAGGCCATGGGGGAGATGGTCAGCGGAGATACGTGACAGAATTGGGAGATGTAGGCACTGGCTGGGAACTTTCGACACGGCGGAGGAGGCGGCGCGTGCGTACGACGCGGCGGCGAGGAGGCTGAGGGGTTCGAAAGCAAGGACCAACTTTGAAATCCCATCAGTACTGCCACTAGTAGTGGCTTCATCATCAACCTCAACATCTTCATGTTCATCTTCGGACGCTAATAAGAGAGCTAAAAAGAAGGCTAATAATAAGAAAGCAGCTGGGAAGAATGGAAGGAAGTGCTCAGTGGTGACCTCTGTGGCTCAGTTGTTCAGTTCAAATAGTGCTATTGCTGGTAGAGATGGGAATAATGTGGAGCTTGAGTTGAAGCTGGGTGTGAATTTTGGTAATAGAAGCAGTACTAGTACCACTACTCCATCTATGGTTGCTTAATTAATTATTAGTTATGCATGTTTTACCTTTGTGTTAGTATAGTTAATTAGTAAGAGTAAGGTCTTTTTGTGTTTTGGTAATAGAAGCAGTAATAGTACTTTGTAGCTCATGCATGTCTGAGCTGGAATCTGGATATATCTGTAATGCATGTGCATGAAAGTACTTGGATGAAGATTTCATTGCAAGCCCACCACTCTCTTGAGATCTAGCTAGGGCTATGAAGAGAATATATTATATATAGATACTTCAAACTAGTAATTTACTAAGCCTTGCCTTTTTCTCAGCTTGTGAATGCATTTGTGTATGTGCGTTGGGTAGTTTTGAGTATATAATTATAACTATATATATATATATATCTCTGTAGATCTGTGTTTTGGTTTGTTGTGTTTTTTTTCCAGCTGGGTTTTGGTTTTTGATATCATGACAGTCTTCCAATAACTTTCATGGAGTGTGCTAGAATTTCAAGAATTTGTAGGGTAATGTTTTAGTATAGATATATGATTATTCTCTGCAGAAAGTTTCTGAGATTACAGTTTTTCATGGTGAAAACTAGTTGGAGTACGTGTGGGTGGCTTCATTGTCTTGTGTATGTGGCTGCAGAGACATCCAGCAAAATATAAAATTTTTTAAATTATTATTATCATTTTTTTATAAAATGTAGTTGCAGAGACAATGAAGATCAGTCCCCCAAGATGAAAATGGACCGTCTGATACAAAGAAGTACCAAGTATCTAAAAAACATGTACCACAGGATTCATGAAATCCAATTTTAGTCAACCTTTTTCTTAATAAGCACTGCAAATTAATCTGACGCACGGTTGGATCTTTCGCAAGAAGTAATGACAGGTACAACCTGGTCTTCCTTTTGGGATTTTTTGCTATGCATTAATTTATTTACTATAGTTGCAGACTTTTAAATTTTGCCAGTTTCAGATTGAACAAGTACAATTTCTTTTTCTTTATTTATAAATCAAAGTACTGATGAGTACAGCTTTACATGTAATAGAAGTGTACTTATTAGAGAGAGTTATAGAGAGAGGGACCCCCTCTTCCTAGGTCGCCCATGAAAGGCGGGTGGGAGAGTGAGAAACGTAGAGAGTGGAGGGTTTTCTGGCATGAACAACGAGAAGAGAAGCTTTACTTAGCTGATAGAGATGGATTGATACCCTTTTTTCTCGAGTCTGTACCGAGTGCTGACGACTGAGACTGAGTAATATATACTATAATATAATGATGGTGTTGGTGGGATTTTGATGAGGCAGAGGTGAAAAGTACACTACCATTGAAGATTTTCTGCGTACTTCGTGTTGAAAATATAAAACAAATCATCTCGCTCTTATTACAGTATGCGTCAGTGACAGTAATCTAGCTAGACAGATGGATGAACAATGGGGTATCTTTGTATGTGATAGATTGATGGCAAATAATACAATATGCTTTTATATTAGTAATGGACAGCCCGCTGATTAGCTCATAGGAAAAGAAAAACTAAAACATGATCAACTGTGGTAGTTAATAAAGAGAGCAACTTCGTAAGTTTTAGATCCTGATCATGTTGATTTAATAAGAGCAAAAATAGGAGCGAGTTCCTCCCTACATTAAATAACGGTTAAATTTTGCTTAGCTTTGCTTAGGCATGAACAAGATCCTGATCATGATGATTAAGAGCAATCCACAAAAAACCAATGAAAGAACGTTTTCAAAGTAAAAACTACGGGGAGAAAACCTTCTCAAAAAGTCAATCCACTATGATAAGTTTTACATATCATTAAGAAAAACTTTTTCCTAGATTCTACGACCGTAGACAACTTAAAGTAAAAAGCTTTTACTTTAAGAACCTCTTACCAACTCTAAGATCTTGAAATTTTCATCATAATAGTAAATTTGTGGTATGCACTATATGCTTCAGCTTCTTACCAACATACCTTTAGATTTACTTGAATTCTTCGGTATGGTGAATTTGAGATAAACTTGGTTACACAACCCTAGTAGCACAAATAAAGTTTTTTTCTCTCTTTTAAAAAATCTCTCTAGGGATGACTTATAATTTTTCTTTTATATCCCAATAAGTAAAGCTCAAATTGTATTTGAAATAGACAAGTTATTGGGCTTTTTGCATTGTTATTTTTTTATCATTTGCACAATCTCGATTGATTGACCTAGAGGCAAGGCTGCTATCGAGGTAGCTCGATCAATTGACATGGTCTTGAGCTTGCTATCGAGGAAACATAAAATTTTTTATTCTAAGCTTGATCGATTGACTGGTATCGAGGGTAGAGTCAAGATTATTATCGACTGCTATCAAGCTTGATATCGAGAATGCAGAAACCTCAGTTTTCTTGAGTAGTTCTTGATCATTTTTTGTTTCTTCAACTTAATTTTCAATTACCACTATACGAAACAACAACTTATAACACAACTCACAATTTGACATGCATTTGACACATTTGATATGGTTTGCCAACACTGAAACACAGGTAGACCAAACAATTTCTTCAATGTGTTTAAGACACAATAAAATTGTTCAGTTGACAAATTATGATTAGTGTAAAATATGTGAGAAAGCTAATTTCATTTACAGTTTTTATTATTAAATTAAATACAAATATACAATATTAAAAAAAAAGTAACATCAATAATAATCCCATTTCCAATGACGATTGTTGATGCTTCAGGGTAACCCAAAATTTAAAAACCATTTGTATTTTTTAAGTTTTTACAATTTGGCATCTCAAAATTTTGACTTGGTTCCTCCTTAAAATATCTAAAATAATCCAATGACTCCCTTTAAAAAAATGGTCAATTGAATTAGTGGCCTCCTATAAAATAAAAAAACGTGTGTAACCCCCCAGAAAAAATATGCCGCTTGTGGTTTTTTTTTTATCTTTCCCGACTTGAGGTCTATTTAATTTATCTTGTTGTACTATCTGTATTAAATAGTTTGCAATTTTGATATGATATTCTAGACATTTGGAATGTCTTGTATTGGGCATAACAATTAATATAGTTAGAAATTTTGTTATTGTATTATATTAATTTGACTGTTTGATTATTGTGGGGTCTATATTGCGTGCGTAAACTAAATCCAGTCCAGCATCTAATATTGATTTTTGTTTAGCTAGAAATAGGTCATGAAAGCAAAATGCAGAGAAAATTTATGTGCTTGAAAAAAAAAAAAAAAAGACCTATAGCGGCGGTTTTGAAACCGCAGGTATAGACGACTCCTATTACAACGGTTTTAAGTTTCAAAAAAAACACTTGTATAGGGTTGAAAAACCGCCGGTAAAGGATATAGTAGAAACATATATAAATGCCTATAGTGGCAGTTTAAAACCGCTGGAATAGGTTCAACCTACTACGGTGGTTTTTAATTTCTAAAAAGCGTAGGTATAGGGTTACAAAACTGCCGGTATAGGATATTCCGATAGTTTTTAAAAAGCGTCGGGATAGGGTTTCAAAACCACCAGGACCTATACCGGCGGTTTTAAAACCGCCAATGTAGGTTAGCCGGACCTATTGTCACCCTTGTTGGGCAACGCTAGGAAGCTCTGGGAAAAAAAGTGTCGAGATAGCCATTTGGACCTATACCAGTGGTTTTTAGGGCTGTAGCCACAGTTTAAAAACACTGCTATAACCCCAGTTTTTTTGTAGTGTTCCATTTTTTTATTATTAATTATTCCTTTTATAATATTGTTATTATCTTTATGTGCACAATAATCATACATTTTATGTTGTGATTTATCAAAAATAGATAATCATTTCTTTTTTGGATCTATATTATGTGTTCAAAGCAAACTAAACAACTTTTGTATATCCTAGGAGTTTAGAAAGATGATAAATTATTTTTAATAGTTTATAAAATATATAATATTTATAATCGAGTAATGACTTACATATTAGAAATTAAGATTTTTTTTCTCCATACACATGTTTGTATATGCAGTTGTAATTGTGTATATAACTACTTTTAGTTTATCTTGATCGTTTATAATTTGACCCTACCCCCAAGCAAAAAAATTTAGCTTTATTACTACTCATGTGAAAGTGATGCTACACTAAATATAGTTTAACACCACAATAAATAATGAAAAGTTGTAAAATTTGTTGTCTATAGTATTGTTATTTCTTGAGTTTAACAGTGTATAAAGTGCCACGTTATTTAAAATTTTAAATATGTGACACTTAATGTAACTTTAGTTTTGTACTTTTCTATTTGAGCCACAAAATAGATCCATTTTAAGAGGAGATGATCCTCGTACACAAAAATAAAGACCATGATCAAGATGATACTCAACCAAAAGGTCATGAACAAAGTGATTGAGAGCTATAGTTTTTAGACCAAACTATTGTTGGGAATACATTTATGGGTGTGATTCCCATAGAGAAAAAAAAGTTGAAGAATTAATATAAATATGATTGGCCCAAACTTGTAGACTTTGATTTTGAAGTAAGTGGTGTCCTCTCTCTCTCTTTCAATTGGTGTCTCTACAAATTGCTATCTTTTTAACAACTACATCTTTACTTTGGTCCTCCAATGACAGAGAAGATAATTTTAATTCAATTAATCATGTCAACTTCATCCTCATATAAAGTTTGTTTAATTTTGATAGTTGAGTGATATAATTGACACGGTTAAAAGACAAAAGAATTTTAATTTTGAAAGTTGAAAAATGAAATTGATGCACTTAAATGCATGAATTCTTCCTAGTTTACAACAAAATTTTACAACTTTTTCATAGTAAGCTAAAATGTCAACCCACCCAAAGTCAAAATACAATAAAACAAAATAAGATTTTACCGGGATTCATAACAACTCAAAACTAGCTTGTTGTGAACATGTTAGATTTTGTTGTGCTTATAAACTTTCATTTATAGGGATGAAAATTGAAACCCTGAAAGGTACTAAAATTATGATTTCCCCATTTTCCTCATAGCTGAAAGCTTGAAACTACGCTATCAGGCAGGATGCTAGTTTTTCAGTTGCCCATTGCATTTCCAAGTCTATCTATTAAGTTTGTTGCTTTCACATACAATTTATCACAGCATTTGGAAGCTAAGATATATATGCCAGCGCCAGACTAATTCTGATTCAAACCAAATTCAAAACGCATCACTTATACGTAGTTACATACTTACAATTAGAGCCGCCAGTGTAGACTCCAATGACTAGGCAGCTCCCCTAATAAGTATCATTCATGAAATTGCAAAGCAATTACCTAATTTCAAAGATATTAAAGCGATTTCAACAGATGGCGTTATGCTTGTTTGGACTCTACAAGTCATCTGTTTCCATGGCTGATGTTTTCCGAGACATTAAACACTAACATTCAAAGTTTCTTTAATTTCTACGACAGAAATTGCTATCAGTTAGAACTATCAATAGTTCTGGAAAAACGTTGCTAGGGAAGGGTCGGCCCAAGCCCCACCCAAAAAAATAAAATAAAAAATACCCAAGGGAACAAGACCCCATCTCCCATGCTAAACCACCCAAAAATTTTATAAAATTATATATATTTTTAATGGTTGTGCACTTTTTTTTTATTAGTGATGCTAAAATACCACAAATTTTATTATTGTAAAGTTGTGATTTACAACTATGTTTTATGTTAACTTTATTCCATGACAAAAAGTGTTGTATTTGCATTATTTAGTTCCTTGTATTTTGTGGAATTTTATTGTATTGGGTTTAGTATTAAGTTGGTGAAGAATCGAGCATGAAATGAAGAAACAGTGCAATTTCGCGACTAACTCGCGAGAAAAGTATCCCGCGAAAAGGGCACATGAGAAGCACATGCTGGAAGCTGAAGAGTTAAGCCAGGCTGTCGATTTCGCGAGTGTCTCGCGAGTAAGGCCTTCCCGCGAAATACTCGCGAAACGTTCTGCTTGGAGGATTTTAAGAGTGACTTTCTTACCCTTCACCTATACTATATATACCTTCATTACCCACAAAAGTATAGGAGGCTATTCAAAGAGAAAAACCCTAAATGGGTTTTCTACAACACACACACCCATCTTTTAGAGAGAGAACTACCCATCCTTAGTGAGAAATCATTCTAGCCTCTTCTCCTTCCCTCTCCCATTGTCATACCTTGAGAGGAGATTTGTACCCAAACACAACCCACACATTTTCAGAGTGTAAAGAGTGTTTTGGAGCTTGGGAAGTTTTGGGGATTTGCCAAAAGAAGCCGACGAAGCTTGGCGGATGCAATCGAGTGTATTGCGGGATCCGGAAAGCTAAAGAAGAAATGACTCCGAGAAATCCGTTGGTAGCAGGAGCTTGGAGGGCTCAAGTACATTTAGTAGACTAGGCTTGGAGGGTCTTTTGTTATTCGTGTACTCCAACTTTATTCTCTAGTGGATCGATTACCGCTTGAAGAGCAGCGGAGAGGTTTTTTGCCGAGTTCTTTGGTTTCCTCTTCGATAGCACGTCTCGGTGTTATCTTCTGTTTGCATCTCATCTCACTTCCCTTACTCTTGTGCTTTATTTTTATTGTTTATTGTTCATGTGTATGCACTAGAGTAGATCCGGTGATTGCGCTTCATTTACTCTTGTTTTGCACTTAGATAAGTTAGAGTAAAAGCAATCTAGCCGTAATTTTTATTGGGGGTCTAAACAAGCTCTTGCATTTTCACACAAATCCGAGCTTTCAAACATAATACTGTACAAAGAGGACCATTAAATGCAATAAACAAGGAGGAATAAATAATAACGATAATAAAAACTACCTTTGGAGGCTTGAATGGATAATCAAGAGGAAAATGAATAATATCTAGAAATACACCTCTAGCATAAGGACTATCAGCATGTCCCATGATGGTGGCTTGCCAATGGAACATGTCCTCAGCCACAGGTCCTACAGTACTATAACACAAATATACAACACCCTCTTTCAATTTACTAATCATATCAAAAGCTTGAGAGAGAGAGAGAAATGAGTTGGCCTGTCAATTTGACAAATCCACCGTTGGATTATATTTTCTTCTTATATTATCCATGCATTTAAAATATCAATAAAATCAAATATCAATAACTATGTCATCAATAAAATGTTTAGAATTTGAGTTTTTGTGGTATAAAATCATACATAGAAAATAAGTTTATGGATCAAATGGTAAAAAATATCTGATTGGCATGAAATTTGACATGTATTTTAAAAACATAAAGAGCATGCAATTTGACGGTTAGATTTTCAAAATATGTAGCCATGTTAATTTGTATAGTGAGAGTTGTAGTCTTAAATTACAACTAAGTTTGTAGTCAAATTTTAGTCCCCTTAACAATATATTAGGTCTTTACAAACATAAAGGAAAAGCCTAAGAAAAATTTTATTGAACTAAAATTTTGAAAAAGATGTAGCTTGTAGCATTGATAATGAGATTATTAGACAAAAATTTCAAAATAAGAAACTTCGTAGAAGGAAATTGTAAGATTTTTTATATATATACACACACACACATTTGTGTGTGTGTGTGTGTGTGTGTGTGTGTTTTTTTTTTTTTGTCAATATATGGAATTATCTTTTTATTAAATTTTGTATAATTTAATTTTCATAATAACTAAATAACCACTTGAAAATTTTTTTTGAAGTCACCACTAAGTCTCGTGCCTCTGCTTAGAAGGAATATAATTTCTATAACGAAAAACCCCATAAAGATTTTCCGATGACTCTACCAATACACGTTTTGGGGTTGCATAACATCTTGTGGTTGGGAAGCAAACACTACTATTTTAGCTGACTCAAATTCGTCACGTTCACAGTGCATAAGCGTGCCATTATCGCAAAGTTTGAATATTTTGCCCCTCCTTCTCTATTGGAAGTTACTCTAGCAAAAACCAAGCAATTCATGGGGCCAAAAATTGCCATCACCGGGAATGATAACTCAAGGTCCTTGAAAAGAATGAATTTGTGACCAAGGTGAAACCACTCTTTGAATTTTGTTTAGTGGTGGAAGAGCGATCCTCATTCTTCTATCAAGGTGTTCAAGGTGAGTTTCATAATCAGGACCCAAGGCTACAATCCAAGCATGTGGAGATCCTAAGGGCGGCCCAACATAATTTGGGGCCAAAGGAAAAAAATTCACGTGAGATATTTTATACGTAAATATTAATTAAATAAAATTATTTAATGCTAATCAAATTAAGGTTTATTTGATACATTATATACATAATTTGATGAATATGGTTATCAATATCTCGATCCGGATCTTACGATCCTAAGATCCGACATCCTTTAACCATCCTGGATCTCACTAGGATTTCTATTAAGGTTAAATCCGTGTGGAATCCCAATCCGAATCTTAGAATCTTATAGGATCCTAATTCCATAATGATACTAAAGATCTTGTAATACAAAGAAAAATTCCAAAAAAAAAAAAAAAATCTTCTTTTTTTAGGCCTCCAAATGGAGTCCAAATGCCCTAAATTGATAATAATAAAAAATGTAATAAACAGATTAGCCCAGTGGTCCTAGCCCAAATTGATAAAACTTTAAATATAAACTTCCATTTTTTTTTGGCTAGGTGACAATGATAAAGAAGTTCATACTATTAGTGATAAATATGAGTTTGGTGATGCCAATGAAGATGAAGTGAATGAACCTCCAAATGCAACATTAAGAGATTTTCATGATTATCCAATGGATGATGTGGGCCTTGTGACTTTATTATAGTTCTAACTGGTAAAGTCTCTTACGGTTAAATAAAACATGATTATCCAATGGATGATGTGGGCCTTGTGACTTCTAACAATGATTAACTGTACTTTGTGGAACCCATCCAAGTTAACCAAAACTTTAATCTTGGTGATTGAGTACGTTTATGGAATTGTTTGAAATATTGTTATTTGCTTTATTTTGTTTATTGAGACATTATGTATGCTTTGAGTTGTTTAACTTAGTACTTGGTATTTGTGAGTTGTAACTTTTGAATTTTGAACTTTGTTTATGTATTTATAATTTTGTATACTTTACTTTTTATTTGTATTTCACTAAATTGTGTCAAAAATTACTTTTATTTTTTCAATGTTTCTTTAATATATATTATGAATTATAATTATGGGTACTTTTTCGTATTTTTTTTAATTGAAAAGTAAGATCTTACGATCCTCGTGCCGATCCTACGATCCGATCCCCAAACCCTCTCACCGATCCCGTGTAAGATCTCGATCCTGATAACCACTAATACCAACTAAACTAATGTTAATTTCATATAGAAAACTGAATATCATAGTTGGTCTATGAATTTTAATTAAAATATATTATGATATAAAAAGATACTTTATTTTGGATATATGATGATGCATAATTAAATAAAGTTGTAATCTAATTTTTAATTATATATCTTGTTTTTAAAAGAGAGAGATAGATATTATTTGGTGTGTGGCTTTATAGTATTGGTTTATAAAAATTAAAGTCTCAAACTATTAGGGGAGATTAATCTATAATTGATGATTTAACACATTTGCAACATTTTTTTTGAAGCATTTTAGGTTTTAATTGGGTTAGATTTCTATTAGTCTTATATTTTGGAAGTCACGAAAAAAATGAAAAGGGAAAATGCACTAAAGGTACTACAAAATGTTCACAATATGATGTGACAATGACTATGATCGATGAACTTCAACCATCTAATTAATGAATGTTTAAATTACTTTTTTATGATTGATAATATGTCAATTTGTAAGTCTACAATTGAAAGCTCGGATTTGTGTGAAAATGCAAGAGCTTGTTTAGATCCCTAATAAAATTTACTACTAGATTGCTTTTACTCTAACTTATCTAAGTGCGAAACAAGAGTAAATGAAACGCAATCACTGAATCTACTCTAGTGCATACACATGAACAATAAACAATAAAAATAAAGTACAAGAGTAAGGGAAGAAAGATGCAAACACAAGATAACACCAAGACGTGTTATCGAAGAAGAAATCGAAGAACTCGGCGAAAAACCTCTCCGCCGCCCTCCAAGCGGTAATTGATCCACTAGAGAATAAAGTTGGAGTACACGAATAACAAAAGACCCTCCAAGCCTAGTCTACCCAATGTACTTAAGCCCTCCAAGCTCTTGCTACCAACGGATTTCTCGGAGTTATGTCTTCTCTAACTTTCTGAATCCCGCAATACGCCTGATTGCATCTGCCAAACCTCACCAACTTCTTTTGGCAAATCCCCAAAACTTCCCAAGCTCCAAAGGTGTGAGTTTTTTTTTAGTACAAATCCCCTCTCAATGTATGACAATGGGAGAGGGAATGAGAAGAGGCTAGAATAATTTCTCACTAAGGATGGGTAGCTCTCTCTCTAAAAGGTGGGTGTGTGTATTGTAGAAAACCTATCTAGGATTTTTCTCTCTGAATAGTCTCCTATACTTTTGTAGGTAATGAGAGTATATATAGTATGGGTGAAGGGTAAAAAAGTCACTCTTAAAATCCTCTAGGCAGAACGTTTCGCAAGTATTTCGCTGGAAGGCCTTACCCGCGAGATACTCGTGAAATCGACAGCCTGGCACGACTCTTCAACTTCCATCATGTGCTTCTCACGTGCCCTTTTCGCGAGATACTCTTCTCACGAGTTAGTCGCGAAATTGCACTGATTCTTCATTTCATGCTTGATTCTTCACAAACTTAATACTAAATCCAATACAATAAAATCCCACAAAATATAAGGAACAAAATAATGCAAATACAACACTTTTTGTCATGGAATAAAACCAACATAAAACATAGTTGTAAATCACAACTTTACAATCTCCCCATTTGGCTATTCCGTGACAAAACACCTTATAACAGACTCTAGACTTAAATGTGAGTTTGGGAACAATGGCGAAACTCACTCACACCTAAATCTAAAACCTGTAATGAACTTGGAACATATATACCTGTAACCTAAAACACTTGCACAAAACGCATTAGACCATCAAGGTAAATCAAGTGATAAAAGGACAAGTATAATGTAACAAGTAAAAAGCGATCAAGTAAACATGATGTGAAACATATGAGCAACTTGATCAAACACATGACAGGCATATGGAAATGACTACAATGATCATATAGCAAAGCAAATGATCATCCAAACGTGCAATCAATAGAGCACAATGGCATAAGGATATATGCATGTCCAACACATAAACACGATGCGATGAGAGCAACAAAGCATAGATATTAAACATAACTCAAATCACCATAAAACAACGAGAAAACAAGCATAAAGTAAAACAAGACAAAACAAGGTTTTCTCATAAAAAAATGTCTTTTCCCCCTTAGTATATGCATCTCCCCTATGACTTTCTCCCCCTACGAATGTGCACGAGATAGAATTTCTCCCCCTAATAATGTGCACAAGAGTCATATAGAAATGACGAAACACTCTGGTATACTTTCTAGTATACTCTCTCCCTTTTTGTCACAAATAGAAAAATGAATCAAGAGGAATGAGGGACAAAAAAGAAGATATGAACAAGGGTAAAAGATGATGCACGAGAGGTGCAAGATGAATGATAAAATGAAGCTCAAACGAAAGACAAAAATATCTAAAAATTCTACAAAGCATAAAGTAAACATGACATGCTAAGGATGATGGAACAAAGTATAGACCAAGGCATGACATAGACACAAGAACGTGTTATATGTGCTAAAATGTCTAAAAAGACTTAACTAGCATGAGTGAATGCAGGGAAAGAGCTAGGATTTCGAGTGAGGGGGACGAGATACACTCAAACCCAAATGCTTAAAAAAATTGTTATAGCCTAAACCTTCATATGGTAGCTCTAGATTAACCCAAAGACAACTATGTTTTTTATTTATTTATCCAAGCTACTTATAAAAGAATATATATAAATATATATATATATATATATATATCTAAGTGTGCGTGTGCGTGTGCGTGTGTGTGTGTGTTTTTATTCCAAGCTTCTTTGGGGAACTTCATCAAACACTTAAGCTACAATTATCCTATGCTAATGCGTTAAGACAAATTTCATAAATCATTTAGAACCCAGACAGAAACTCACAAAAAGAATCAAAATTTAATGAAAATTTGAATAAAGAAAGTGTATTTTTTGTGAAAGCAGGGAAGTATTGAACAAAAATAGAGCATGAAAATTCAAAACCACGTTTTATAAATTTTATATTTTGCTTTTTCTCATTGGGCCAGGGGAGCCCATTGCCCCCCCCCCCCTGGTCCAGGCATAGCTACGTCCCTAAGTGAATGCAAAACATGTCAAGTGTTAGAATGTGTGCAGTAAAGGTGCATCTAGTGTGCATGTGAGATGCATGACTAATGCATGAGCAAGCACTCACGGGGCAAAGTGTGTAAAACACACAACCAATGATCAATATATGATAAACATGCATAATCATGGTAATCACCAAAAATTGGTACTCATCGGAGTCCAAAACAACGAGAAAATGTCATTTGGGCATTTTATCAAACACTTAGAATGCACACACTATACATATATGTTAAACAATGCATGAACATATGAAAATCTTGCCTAAATACATGTTCTTTTCGCCACAAAGGGCCAACATCCAAAGCGAATCATCATTTAAAACAAAAACCAATCAAAAAGATTGACAAAAATTAAGTTTTCCAACCCCTATTTGAGAAATTCCCAACTATGAATATAAAACCCCTAAAAACATAATCTAATGATCAAAATCAATGA
This sequence comes from Notholithocarpus densiflorus, assembly GCA_030021035.2. Lineage (NCBI taxonomy): Eukaryota > Viridiplantae > Streptophyta > Magnoliopsida > Fagales > Fagaceae > Notholithocarpus > Notholithocarpus densiflorus. The sequence goes on along the minus strand of JARYZH020000016.1, from coordinate 5,746,506 downwards.
AAAGAGTTAAAGATTACCTTAGAGATGTTAATGGAATGAAAAACAGTTGAATTTAGTTGGGTTTTGATGTAGAAACATTAAAATAGGGGTTTGGGAGAAGATGGGAGAAGTTTAAAACAAGTGCCCTTTAAAAAGTTGATCTGGAAATTTTCACGGGTAAGCCCTACTCGCGAAACTCTCTGTTCAAAGTTGAAAAACTTGAGAATTAGAATTTTTAAACTTGCGATTGAGCTTACTCATGAAATAAGTCACGAAAACACTCAGAAAACATGTTTTTCACACAAAATCAACTTGAAAAACTTTGAAAAATATGGGTGATACAAATCACTTTCAAAATCAAATAAAAAGAACAAAAATCTTTTTGATTTGATCCACATATGATTGAGCACACACACATCACATTTGAATATGTACAATCACACAAATGAAATAGACATTCATTGAACATTAGACTTGTGTGTTGTATGTGTGGATCAAGTATGAATTAGTCTATAGTCTAGTATGAAGCTTCAATGATCAATTTAATCAAGTCATACACGACTAGTACGAAGTCAAGTGAGCTATTTCACTTGTAAAAATGAACATATATGACCCCTCACCAATGTGATTACAATTGATTGAAAGCTTTTCATTTGGCTTCCATTTTTCACACTTTTGATCAAATACAACTCAGATTTTGAGAAGCGATGCCATAAACATTTTGAGATAACTTTGACAATTGAGCCTTTGGCTTTGGCACCATACAATTTAATATAAATCGTTTTCCATTTTTCCTAATCAAATACTAGTAAGTGCAATGGCTTTTTCAGCTCAATATCTCTTTTCGAGATAGACATTTGTAGAGCTCTTGAAAAAGAAAAAAAAAATGTGTGAGGAGATATATAAGTACAAGTCTACTCATGTATCAAGATCAAGCAAGACTATTGACCAATCATTCATGACAAGCTTGAAGATTTATTTACAACAATCAAAATATAGATTTTTAAAGGTTGCTCACACTTAGAAAATGTGCATACATAACAAGCTAAGCTTGTAAATGTACTACGCCATTAGTACGGAGGTACTAGGCCAAACTCATATGTGAAATGTGCTCAAACATATACAATCAAACTTTTTGAATTTTCCACTTTTTATGTGTTTTTGGATTTTTACACACACAAAAAAAGCATAAAAGTAAGATCAAATGCAAAAAAAAAAAAAAAAAAAAAAAAAAATGCATATAAATAGATGCATGATGCACAAATGCATGACAATTAAGCATCTAATGCATAAAGGGTCCTACAAAGATCGAAAGAATTAGATCAAAGACCAAAAGAGCATAAGCTCAACCATAAGAACCCTTCCTCATCCAAACGGAACGATTGTTTGGAATGAGTGTCTCATGAGATGTGAGACGAGGGTTGGAAGAATGAGAACCGGAGATGCACATAGACAAGAAGGTAAGAGCATTAACCACATGCTTCAACAACTTACCACTTTCAATCAAATCCGGTTTAGCTTACAAAGCACAACTTCCAAGAAGCTCAAGTTTCTATTTTCTTTTGATTCTTTATAGAGCTTGAAACTTAAAGCAATAAGGTCTTAGATGACCAAAGGTACCACAATGGTGACAAACAATGTGTTTAGGTCCACTAGTCTTTTTAGGGAGGGATCTAGCAACATGGTTTTGTTCTCTCTTCAACATGGAACATTGAGGTCTTATGTGACCGATCACACCGCAATGATGGCAAGTAGGAACAAATTTAGATCCACTCAATTCCCTAGGATGGGACCTAAACGAAGGCTTAGGCTTAAGAGCCTTTCTCTTCACTTTTTGATTTCTTTTATGTGGAGGAATGTACACTGATTTGTCCTTTAAGGTAGAACACACAATAGGCACAAAATCAGGTACCACAACATGATTGCAACAAATATTTTCATCCCTTTTAGCAATAGGTTCAACAATCAAACACTTGGCATGCATCTTAAGAGATTCATTTTCACATTTTAGCTCATCAACAAGTTTGTTAGACAAAACAAGTTTAGCATCCAAGTCCATATTCAAACATTCAAACTCCTTTAGTTTTTCAAGAGAATGTTCAGTAAGTTTCTTATACTTTTCAACCAATTTATTGGATTCATTGAGCTTAGCAATCAAATCATCCTTTTCACAAATAAACTTGCTGAAATTTTCATGAAACTTCTTAGCCTTTTTCTTCAAGAGTTTGACATTTGGAATATCAACAACACCCAAATATTCATGTAACATGTCATAACAAGCATGAGGATAAACACTCATAGAGGCATTTTCACAAACACATAACATGTTACACTCAACAACATCCACAACATCCATAGAAGCATACAAAGCACTATCTAGCCGTAATTTTTATTGGGGGTCTAAAGAAGCTCTTACATTTTCACACAAATCTAAGCTTTTAATGTTCAATTGCTTGCAATATACGAAATTAGGGGTCTTGGCTTGCTTCGAAATTGAATGCGTATCAAGTGATTATTGTAGTACAATTCTATTCCCTTCACATTGAATAATTACTTAAATTTGTTGTTTTTGTTGTTGTTGTTGTTTATAAGCTTTGGTACTTAATAAGTTTGCTTCCTGCAATGAAACTAAACCTCGAGGTTCATTTCATGGCTTAAATGCACTTTGGTCCCTACATTTTAATTTCACCACTTTTAGTCCCTAAATCAATTAACGCATGTTATTTTGGTCCTTTCCGTCAGTCAGCAGCTGGAAATATCTAAGGTGGCTAACGGAGTGCACTGTTTACACAGTAAATACTGACGTGTCTATTAAAATAATATTAAAAAATGCAACTCCAACATCCACGTCAGCATCCACATCAGCATCTAGCTTAAAAAATTAAATTTATCAATTTAAAAATTATAAAAAAAAAAACATAATTAAAAACAAAAAAATGGTGGAATTTAGATCTGTTTTCTTTGTACTTAGTTTCTTTTTCTTCTTTATTTTCTTCTTCTTCCCCAAATCTTTCTCCGCCTCCCATTCTTTCTTTTGTCTTCTTTCTTTCTTTTCCTTTTTCTTCTTTCTCCCTCTATCTTGGTGCTTAGCCTTCTTGAACTCTTTAAGCAAGTTCCTCCACTTGTCGGTGCACATAGTGGGTGATCGATTTCACTCATCTCCGATGAAATCTGCTCCCACAAGTGCTTGTTCAACTTCAGCTTGGACCCACGTCTTGGCTCTCATCTTGGACCCATGTCTCAACTCGCTTCTGGGAGCCTTGACTTCGACTTCGACTTCATGGTCATCGTCACCGCCACTGCTATCGCCGAGAATCATTTGCTAGTGCTGGTGCTGGTGGTGAGAATGGGCATGAGGGTGAGGCTGAGGTTGAGGAGCATGGTGAGGTGGCAAGACGCCGGCGCCAGCACCATCATGTGGGTTTCTAGGTAGATCTGAAACCCCTCTCCCTCCTCACTTTCTCATCTCACTCTCTCTTTATCTAGGTTGAGTCTGCTGTATTTCTTTTGCATTTTTGATAAAATTTGAAAAGGGATGATATGGGTTTGTGAAAGGAAATTTTTTAGATTTGGGTGGCGGTGGTTAGCTGGGCTCACAGGTGGTGGGTAGATTTGGATTTTTTGGCCATTGGTGGGGTCTGAAGGTGGTGGCTCGGTGGAGGATTTTCTTGGTCTATTGTTGTGTTTGGTTGAGTTTTGATGTTTGGTGTTTGGTTGGTTGGGTCCGATAGAGATGTTTTAGTGTTTTGGTTGAGATGTGTTTTGGTCTCATTTGAAGATTGCTTTGTGCTTTGCATGTTTGGTTGCTAAGAAAATGCAAGAAGAAAAACAAAAAAATATTGATTTTTATAATTTTCTGGGCAACGAGTTATTTGAGGAAGAACATGAACCATTTTTGGAAAGTGAGGAAGAACATGAACATTTCTGGGGAAGTGGGAAAGAACACAAAGAACATAACAAATGCATGATTAGTGAGGAAGAACATGAACAATTATGGGAAGAACACAAAGAACATAACAAAGGCATGATCTTCCAACAAAATAATAAAAAGAAAAAATAATGAAAAGAATGGGAGAAACTTTTAGATCTGGGTTGGTGTTCTTGTTCAAGAAACTTTTACTTTTAGATCTTAATTCATGTGAATTTTGGTTTTTAATTCTGTTTTTATTTTTTTATTTAGTTAAAATTAATAAATTAATTTTTTAAATTTATATGTTGATGTGTCATGGGTGATGTGGATTTTTAATAATATTTAAGTCGTCCATTAGCCACCTCAGATATTTCAAGCTGTTGACTGACGGAAAGGACTAAAATAACACGCGTTAATTAATTTAGGGACTAAAAGTGGTGAAATTAAAATGTAGGGACCAAAATGGAAAAAAGCCAAAATGTAAGGACTAAAAGTGCATTTACGCCTCATTTCATTTGAGAGATTCTATTCTTTTGTATGTTGTTGTCGGTGGAAGTCATTATCTTGTAGCTGTGTACTAGTTTTGCTGGGTTTAAAGATCAATACCATTGAAGTTTAAAGTGTGAAGATGATGGGAAAGTGAATAATCTAGATCTTGTGTTCTGGGTTTGAAATTTTTTTATTTGAGCCATGTTTTAAGAGATGCATATTCTTGGGTTTGAAATAGCTCATTTTGATCTTGTTTGTTTGTGTTTTTTATGTTATTTTTTGTTTTTGGAGGAGACAGACATAAAAGGGAAGAGAAAATACATTTTTATATATCCCTAATTCTAATGGAGGTGGGTAACAGAAACTAAACAAAGTTAAACATAAGTGGACAAAGTGTTAAGTTTTAAACCATGCGTAGGCAATGTGCAAACGAGCCAAATCACAGGTGGGTTTACTGTAATTTGCCCAAAATATTAATTGGAGTTGTAACCTTAATCTACAACCAAATTTATTGTCAAATTATGTCCAAAGTTTATTTATGTTAGACCTAAAAAAGTTTAGGGTGGTCACAATTTTTTTTTAAAAAAAAAGTAAAAAATAATAAAATTTTTAAAATTTATATATAATAATTTTTTTCCAGGCCTGGTCCTGTGACCACCCTGGCATCAATGTAGAGCCACCCCTGACGAGACTATATATTTTCTGATGCAACCTCAGTGTCTCGCAATGGGAGGAAGTAACAAACTTGGAAGATTGTGCTCTTTTTGTAGGTGATGGTAATTCATGGTGCGCTCCTACAAGCTCCATCAATAGCAAAAGTAATAGCATCGACAGTTGGGAGTTGCAAATGTACCTAGGAGTAGCATATGGAAGCTAGGATGTGGGAGTGTTTGAGATGGTATAGTAGGGATATCCAACCCCCTCCATTAGGTAAGGACACCCCTCTTTATTATTCTCAACTAATTTTGATTACACCTAGCTTACATAAGTAGTTCACTTTGTTTTCTCCAATACCATTTGCATAATGAGTTGGAAGTGGTTTTGAAATTCCACTACCTGACTTCTTTTGTGGCCAGATAGAACTTGATCGTATATTAATTTGTAGAATATTTGTGGTCATGATACTTTTGTGTTTTCAGGGGTGGCAAAATCTGACACGACCCACGAACCTAACATGACTAACCCGTTTATAAACAGATCATGAGTTGAGACTAAACAAGTTCGGGTTATATTCGAGTCAACACGGCTAGCCCGTTTAATAAACGGATCGTGTTCGTGTTCAATATGTGAACCTGTCTAACCTGTTTGACTCGTTTAACTTATAGTTATAATTGTATTTTAATTTCAGATATATGAGAATTGATAATAGGTTATTCACGTCAGGTATGACCTATTAATCAAACAGGTTATTAAACGGGTCATTTGTATTGACGTTTACATGACTAATTAATTAAACGGGTTGTGTTAGGGTTGAGAATTCTTGACACGTTTACTAAATGGGTCGGGTTCTAGTCAACCCACATAGTCAAATACTCATGGCTCGATACAACACGAACCCGACCCTCGAACACGATTTGCCACCCCCCGTTTTTCATGTTTAAGTTAAAATGTATCTATGGTTACCCAAAATTAGGGTTATATCCACAAGGTTTGTAGATACCTTATTTTGCAATTATTATTTAACCTAAAATCAAGGGTAAAAGGCACACAATTTAACATAAGAGTAGAAACTTCATTTGGACCATTAGATGTGTGAGAACTTAATTTCACACACATACACACACACATGGTTACCCAAAATTAGGGTTATATCCACATGGTTTCTAGATACCTTATTTTGCAATTATTATTTAACCTAAAATTAAGGGTAAAAAGGCACACAATTTAACATAAGAATACAAACATCATTTGGACCATTAGATGTGTGAGAACTTAATTTCATATATATATCAGAGGACAAAACTTAGGTACATTATTTAAATACTGTTCCTTAGGTTTCCCTCTTAAAATTCAGTCATGTGCTTTTTTTCTCGTGGGATGAAAGTATGTTTTTAGTTAAGTTCCACCACATGGCTGAATTTTAAGATGAGAACCTAAGAAACAGCAAGCACCTAAGTATTGTATTTAAGTTTTGCCCTATATCATAACTCCTGACAAACAAAATTTTACTTTTGGTCAAAGTCAATGAAAAAAGTCAACAGTTAGAAAGTCAAAGTCAGCAAACAAAAGGCGTGTAGACACTGCATTTTGTACCCCTTATGACTTGGGCCCCTATTCCCCAATGATGCTGATTTCTAAGACTCAAGGTTGGTTTAGGGCCCAATCAAATGATTAAATTGACTTGAGAAATGTTAAATGAAAAATATAACTTTTAATGAGTAAACAAATCTATTTTTGTAAAAACAAAGCCAAGGAAACTCTCGCTATGCACACACAAGAATTGGCCTACGCACGCAGCTTTCTACATGCGTATGTAGACATGATCTTGCGCACGCATAGCGAATTCCAGAAACCTAAACAAGACAAGTTTTTTGCATAAATGTTGAGGTTTGGAACGAATCCCACATTGTCTGGGAGTCATTCCAAACCCCTATTTTCACACTATAAGTAGCCTTACATGGTATATTTTCAAAACACACAGAAATTCCACGAGAAAACATTAAGATTCACTAGAAATAGTGAATCAAAGAGCGAGTTTTTCACAAAATATCATCAAGTCAATTTTCTTTTGATTAGAGCCTTGATCTTTGAGTTTAAGATTACTAATAACTCTTTTATTGAATTGTGAATAGATTTGACTGAGGAGAACGGTTAAAAATCAAGCTTAAAAGGCTTTTGTTCGAGGTATTAGTTTCAAACTTTTCTTTTCCTTTTCCTTTCTTTTTAGCTCTTTAATCTTTCTGTTTGCTTTATTTTCTTGTTATAATATGTTTATGTAGTCTAGGTTTAGGTTTTTGTATGTATAGAAAGCATGTTAGGATGTTAGATTTAGCGTTCTAGGTCTTTGTTGTGTTTCTTGGGTTTCTGTGTAGGAACCTGTGTACACATACTCTTGCCTACGCACGCAGGCTTGATTATGCACACGCAGAGTTGTTCATGTGTGCGCATGAACTTTCCCAAAAACCCTAATTTTTATTTATCTGTTTTTGCTTCTGCTTTCATATGTATACTTCTGTTTAGCCTTTTTTTTTTTCGTATTTTTATGCTTTCAAAGCTTCTGTTTCACATGTTTAATTGTTGGTTTGCCTCTCACATGTTAGAATTAGGGTTTATCTTATGTTGTTTTATTTTGATGCCATGAACATGCATTCACATACTCATGCATAATTCCATAGGTACTGAGTTGCTGCAAGGTAAGCGAGGTAAGTTATGCATTCCTATGTACATGCATGTGTTTGTTTATAAGCATTACCTTTCTTTGATGAATATGTGTATGCAATGCTTTTAATGATGTGCTTGCTGCCTATATCCTTGCTTTAATTTGATGATACATGTTGTTGCTTTGCTTGAAATGATATGTTATGCTATGATTTGATGAATGCTAGGATGAGGTGACATGTATGCTAGATTTATGTTAGGGTCTATGATGTGATGTTATGCCATGATTAGATGTATGTTAGGCTTTGTTTGACAAGCATGATAGATGTATGGTTAGGGATGATTGATGTCATGTTGATTGTTAGATGTATGCTAGTGTGTGTGTGTGTGTATGTGTGAGTTAGATAACAATATTGAGTATGCCTTTAATAGGGTTAAGACATAAGACACAATGATGGGAAGCCAACCTTAGGGTTAGGCGGTTTTGGGTGCCTAGCACCTTCCCAAGACCATACCTTAACTCCGAACTCATATCTCTAGTAGTAAGATCAAAAGATTCTTCCTCGAGAGGACACTATATATATGGTTCCTAGACCATTTCAAAAAACTAGGTGGCAACTCCCCCTTTGTGCCCACAAGGTGGCACGTGATCAACGCTTGAGATCAGCTAGGGCTGACATGGCGTGCTGATTGGACAAGCAAGTTGACATGGCCTAGATGCGCTAACTCGGCACGATGACATCAGTAGGGACAGATCGTGCATGGGAAGCATGTGCGTAGAATGACCAGGGTATGATTGCATGTAAGTGACCAAATTGGCGCATGAAAGACATTGACGACAAGTTGAGGCGCATGAAGCGACTACTGAAAACTCTAAACCACATGTGGCGACGTGTGTGACAGTGGATGGAGGCTGGATTTTTACGTTTTGCTCGTGAGAGGCCATTGAACTTATCTGCATGGTTGGTTTCTTCAAAATGAGGCCAGAACCTCATAAATCTGAGAAGAAGGCATAACTTTGCTTGGATTTTGTTATTTGAGGCTGCAATGCAGTGGCTGGGAGTTGTTGACAACAAGGTAACAATGAGAAGCGGCATAAGGGAGGCCTTGTGTTGGGTGAAGGCAATTGGAGATCTGTGAAAGGCATAACAAATTTAGGAGCAAGTTTGACATAGAGAGATTTTGTTAGGGATCTAGAATCTTTCACTCTGATACCATGTTAATTATGCTAAAATAGATGCGAAAACATAAACGGAAGCATAAAATAGAGTAACACAAAAACATGAGTGTTACGTGGTACAGCCTGATAGTTTACGTTCATAGAGAAAACTCTTAAAAGCTATATGAGTGAAGTTCAAATCTCGTGTTACAATGAACTTAACAAAGGTATTTATAATAGGTTAAACTCTAGACTAACTATGATTAATAAGCTTGTAGTACAAGTAGAAAACTTGGCTTGCACACAAAGTAAGAGTGACCTTGCCCTATACTATTGTGTTAATATATCTCTAACATGAAGGAAACTAATAAAAATTGTAAAAACATCTAAGCAGATATTTTGCTCAAATTTTGGTCTTTGCAATGTCGAATTTTGGCATACTTTTGTGATGGTTTGCTAGTCTTTTCTGCATTGCTAATACTAATGTTAACTAAGTATTTGTAGGGTTGTCCAACCCACCTAGAGACTTGACCCACCCAAAGAAACTGACCGAGTCGATCGGCGGCGAGTCTTTTCCTCTAGAAACTGACTCCGACAAGTCGGTTTTGATTCTCCCACACCAAAACCCAAAAAACTAAACCGACCAACTTACTACACAATTTTTGGCGAAAATTTCCATATCCCGGCAAGATCTCAACTAGATTCGGTGAGATTTCAACCGGATTTGGTGAAATCTCATTGAATCCGATGAGATTTATGTTGTTTTCTCACCGTTTTTTGTTGTTTTCTCACCGTTTTCTGCTGTTTTCTTGCCATTTCTCAGATCTCTAACTTCGGCTAACCCACTAGCCACTCATTGGAGGTCTAATCTGTTCTAATCATCCTCTCTATCAACGGCAAATTGAGGGTTGCTCCACTTGATCAGGTCAGTCGAATGCAGGTTGAGCCCAAATCTGATCAGACCTAACTCGTGGACAGCCCTAAGTTTTTGTACTTTTGAGGCATGGTGTACTATTTTAACATGTCTGAGACATTTGTTTATGTGGAAACCCTCAAGCCTAAATTGATTAATCCTAAGACCACAATTTTTAAATTAAAAAAAAAAAAAAAAAAAAAGAAAAAAAAAAAAAAAAGAAAAGAAAAGCAGAGAAATCAAAAGGCAATATATTATTACAAGGAATGGAGCCTAGAGATTGAAAACCATAATAAATCAAACCCAAAGCACTTTTGGCTCGATGTGAGTTTTAAAAATAAAATCAAGCTATTAGGAAATGGCCGGTAATAGTTTACTCGTTTCACAGACAACAAAATTGCAGAAGAAAGCATCAAGATTGCCTTCAGTTTTGGAAGAATAAATTGAATAATACTTTTGAATTTTGACTTTCTCTCCTAGGCTGATGCCATCCAACTGCTTTTCAACTAATTTGTATAAAGCTGCTGCTTTTGATCTCTATATACCCCAGAATTGATAGAAATTTTAAACTACGACTGTTATGTTTATATAAATAATTTCATGAAGTCTCGTCAGCTAATGAAACTTTTCTCCTTTTTAGAGGGTGGAGTTACGTTGTGATAAGTCAATTAAGATTTATCCCCATTGGAAGAGACGAGTTCTTTGGTCTCTTTTAGGAGGGGATATGGCCTGCAAAGAACTCGATTGAGTGCAAATAACTAAGATATCATAATCCATCTTTCAACAAGATAAGATAACACCACCTACTTGAGAAGATAAATCCTAAGAGATAACAATCCTAAACTCACTTATAGATGACCAATGACTTCTTTTTAAATAAATAATAACAAAATAAAACTTTTAAATCGTTGATGCCTTGCCTTATTCCCTTGTTAGACTTTATATATTTTTATTTTTTACTTATTAAACGTTTTGAAACTTGTAGTAATTGACACATTATTGCATATCCATAACAGTTTGCTATTTGCTTTAATGGGAAAAGTTAAGGCATTTTGTATTTATGATTTTGTAAAGGAAAATTTTTGGTTGGAAAACACAACCGGCATATGTAATGGTATATAGCCGTTGGTTTCATATTAATGAGGCTTTATGTGTATGTTATTACTTTCTAGTGTAGAATATTTTCTATAATTGATTTGCAATAATAGGCAAAGTAAATTAGCCTTTTAGGTAATAGTTCATTTTCATCAAAATTATTTAAAAGCTCTTTTGACCATATATAACTATAAGCCTATATTTCCTATAAAAAAAAAACTATAAGCCTATATTTATAAAAATAGAGAGGTATGTAAATATGTATGTACAGAGGAAATGTGGTTGATTTGATCTTCTGACCGTTACATATAGTAACAAATATTTTGCATGATATTTTCCTTTTCTTTTGTGAAATATATATAAATATATATATATATATATATATCCTCATACACTATATTTCTAGGTTAAAAAAGTACTATTGAGGGGTTCTCATCCTACAAATTGTGTTAATTTGTAAGGACTATCAGAAAAGTGATTGGGTTGTTGTATCTTAGGGGCAACACGCATATTATAAGACTATTATATTAAAAATCCCATAGACCGTCATGTCTAGTCTCAAGAGTAGACTTGGTCCATGTCTCAACTACGCCACCTAAAAACATTCATGAATTTATCCTAATTTTATTTCCGTTTTGTGGTGAAATCTAATTTCCATGAAATGATATTATTTAAATCATATTTTGAAGATTATGAAATTTAATTTATTTATCAAATCTAATTTCCATGAAATGATATTATTTAAATCATATTTTGAAGATTATGAAATTTAATTTATTTATCAATTATTGCTCTTAGTAACAACATGATACTCTATTATTATTACTAAGTAATCTGCCATTGCTAAGCATTCGTTGAGAAATTTCTGCATTTTGCAGTGGTGGACCGACCCTTAGGTGGAGAGCCAAAAATATTACCAGACCACATGGCCTATGGAAGCATTTCGAAGTTCTTCACACAAATGAAAAAATAGAGGCCGTTCATCTTGTAATAATATAGAAAACAAAGAAAAATACTTTCAAACTAGATTCAAATTGTTCTACTAAAAGAAAACAAACATTTAATTGTCTATAGAAGAGTTACACCTCATCGGTAAATATTTCCTAAAAGAGGAAACAGAAGGAATTGAGGGTTGGCCCCAAAAGAATTTTGGACTATTGTAGAAACCTGCGAAGAAAGAAGGTAACTGCTGTAACTAATGGGTTAGGATCTCTACACTACCCTCGGTACCTTCCATGTATAAAATGACAAATCCGCACCTTCATGTCAAGAAGCGGCGAAGGTAATTGGTTTTTTTTGGTTTTTTTTTTTTTGTTTTACTTACAATTATGATAACTCAACCTACAACATGGTTAGACTGATTCAATTACTTATTAAGCATAAATGCAGTTAATGATCTTGATCCCGCTTAATTAGGAAAACAGAATATCGACGGTAACATCTGGTTCTTCTCAGCTCATTCTGGAGTCATCGCCAAAAGGAAGATTTAGATCAGGTAACACGAAGGACGTTTCAGAATCCTTGACCTCCTCTATTTTTGATTGGCCTGGATGTGATACAGCATCAACATCATTGCATGCGACACCTGTTGGAAAGATTGAAGCAGCAGGATCACAAACTTCTTCAATTTTCTGGGGTCGATCAGAGATGGCTGCCACAGATGCCATAGCACTGGCAGTTGTTGTTTTTTTGTTCTGCTGTGACTGCAGATCATGCTGAAACAAAATATAGATATATTTAGATTCTGCAAAGCATCTTAACTATATAAAAGCACTAGCTTTTATGTTGTCTCATTTAATGTCACATACTGTTATTAAATGACATCATTTATTTAAGCTGGTCACTCTCCCTTTTGGCCACATTGCAGTTTCAGGCTAATGTAATGTGGAACCACCAATGATAGAATGGAGTTTTAATTTTGAAAGCAAAATAACAAGCAGTTCCATGCAGGTGATCATTCCTACTAGTTGAAGCAACAATTCACCCAGACAATGTGGCCCACAAATGTGCAGATTATATTTGCATAATTTCTTAATAAAATAGCCAGTGTAAAATATATCGCAGGCAACAACATAGAATTAATATGGTGAAATGTTCCCCAAATTCTATTTCAAAGATGCATAATAATTTATTCACTAATGTGCAAAGTGGAAATTAATTGAGTAGCAGTTAGTGAAAAGTATTAATTTTCAGGGGAAAACACACGCACACACCTGGTAGGCTAATCTTGTACTGCTGAAACCCAGTACAAGTGCAAGCAAAATGTAATGAGCTTAATGATGTAAAAATAGTTTTTAAGATTTCAAACCAGCCAACTTGGTCTGTACTCCTTGCATACATAAAAATAACTACACCAGTAAAGCTTGTCATACTAGAATCAGCAGGTTATTGGAAACAGATCGAGATCAGCAGAAGATAATGCACGCAACCTTATTTTTGCTTATAACAAACTTCACATCACCAACAAATGTTTTTGATGTCTAGTACCAGTTACTACCACATTGTAGTCAAGGTCCCAAGGATGTAAAGGAAGCCTAGAATAATCTAAAAGAACATAGATTCATTTACTATGAGCAAACCGATTCATTGCTAACCAGCATGGCTTAATACAAGTACGCTGGAGTTGATAAAAGATTTACAGAAACACAGGGGGGGTAGCAAAGGAAAAAGTGAATAGACAAAGAAATTGATTAGAGAGGCAAACTAACCTTAATTCTCTTCAAACTGTCATTTGTAGCTCTCTGTTTCTCAAGAGTGAGACGCAAAGCTGCCAGTTCCTGCTCAATGAATTAGTAAATTATTAATATTTCAGTTTTTAGGTATCTCCAATAAGACATATTTAGATTAAGGAAACAACATAGGAGAAACAAGAAGATATCCCAGGAAAAGAAGTCAAAGAAACATACATTGTTCAAATTTATCCTTTCTGTCAATAGCAAACTTTCCTCCTCTCTAAGTTCAGCTAGCGACTGCCCAAAAAGAAGAAAAATATAAGGGACACGAATACAACTTTTTATTTTACTCATCGCCAAAAGCTAGATAAACAAAGGACCAATGCAAAGTTAAGGCAATTTGTTCAAATAGAATCAACAACATTGGATGATGAATGAGAGAGCTACTTTTAAGTTTGGACAGAAAGCTTGAAAATAACTTCCACCTGATATTCCAAAAACATATTGCACAAAAAAATGTACAACTAAACAATTAAAAAGACAAGACTGGCTGTGACCACTGAATTGTAGAAGATCATTAATCAACATCCAATGCATCACCCCTATCTTTCAAAATTTTCTTGTAATTACTAATTCATGCACAATGTCATAATTACAAACATTGGCGCCTAGAATTGCTCCATTAAAATCTTCACTAATGGGTTCACAATCACAAAAGTTTAGAATTACCTTTTTCTTTCTTGACCTCTTGTTGGTGTTGGTTTCGCCATTAACAGCTACCTGAAATAGGACAGAATAATTAAGAGTTAATCATTTATCAGTCAATAATAACTGAAAAATAACATTAATGGTTACAAATTATAAAAATATTCACATCCAACAAACTCAAGGATCAAAATTTGGCATCTTATACATGCATCACAAGATGAAGATGGTTCAGTTTTTGTATATGTGAAAGTGTCTTTCTTGGTCCTTCGTCTTGTACATGCAAATGCAAAATCCTAAAGAGTATCTTACTATCATTTCAGGCTAAACAAAAAAGTCAAAGATCCACCAAATTGTCATGAACCTTCCACTACATTTTCTTCTGTTTGGAGTACCAAATTAAGCAGTACTTCTTTCCTTTTGTTACTTTCTTTTGATTCGCTGCCCATTCAAAAGCAACCATTATATGGGACACCCATTCCCATTGTACCATCTTGGTTTACTCGAAGGAATATATATATATATATATATATATATATATATATATAATTAAAAATCTGTGTGGAATTCTCCTCTGCGTGGTCCACGTCGCCGCATGGTTTACAACCTATAGTTTCTCAACACGTCAGAATTAAAAGAATGGTCACGTGACATGACTTGCTCTCGTGACCCCCTATACGCGTTACATTAATTACACGTGTATTAATTCACACTTTGACCTTTTCTAAACGTATCCAACTACACCCACACCACACCCAAATGTGACCCTCTTCCCAAACCATATACTTCGTCTTTCATAATGTTTTTCCACCAAAGTTAAAGTTATGGTTGTTTCGACAATAATATTTTTTAGAAAATAAATTTTTTTTTATAAATTTTTTTTTTTTTTTTTATGTTTGGTAGTAAATTCAAATGAGTTGAAAAACATCCTCCTATTACCCTTTATTTAACTTGCTGTGAAAATAGAATTGTTTTTCAAAAAAAATATAATGAAATTTAAAAATAAGTTATATTTTTTCGATTGATCAAATATTGTTTTCATTGTTTCCAACTTTCACTCTAGAACTAGGACACAAAAAAAAATACGTGCAAAGTGCAATATTAAATTTTGACCTAAAATGAAAATCCACCTTTAGTAGTGGACCCCAGTAAAGAAAAAGCAAAGAAGCCTGCGTAACAGGCTGTCATTCTAAGGAACCACGACCCAATCAAAGAGAACTTTCCACTTTTCGATTCGATCGAAAGGAAATTGTAAAAGACTTTGCAGTTTAGATTTTGTCATAGCATTATTGACTGCTACATATATAGTATTTCTTTTACTATTCGAATCAGAGGAGCCAAAGGTTGGCGTTGCGACCAAGCTGTCACGCAGACATTGGGTAACTGACATGCGGACATTTTGTCTTAGGCTGTGTTTGTTTTGGCTTCAAATCACTTCCGGAAATACTTTTCCGTAAATTCGGGTGTTTGAGTGCGCAAGGAAAATTGGGTCAAACGGAAAATCATTTCCGTTGACCGTAAAATATGGCCTCTGAACTGTAAAACCATTTCCGTGTGTATTTTACCTTCAAATCACTTCCGTCCCAGGAAAATAGAAGAGAGAGAGAGAGAGAGAAACAGCAAGCCCGATCGCACCATCAGCGCCGCCCGATCGCACCCACCAGCACCGGCGAGATCGCATCCCAGCACCGGCGAGATCGCACCCTCAGCGCCGCCACCCAAGCCCGATCCACCCATGCCAAGCCCGATCGTCTCCACCCAAGCCCGATCCACCCATGCCAAGCCCGATCGTGTCCACCGATCCACCCATGCGCCGCCCGATCGTCTCCACCCAAGCCCGATCTCGTCCTCGACCCACCCAAGACCGAGCTTGTTCTCGACACATCGGTGAAGCCTAGATCGTCGTCCTCAACCCACAGCCCCTCGTCGCCGCCGCCGCCTCTAGTTCGACCCACCCATGACCGACGCCTCTATCTCTTTCTCGATCTACCTCTTTTTTTCCTCAATCACTCACTCTTTCTTCCTCCCTCTCTCAGTCTGACCGAAGACATGAACAATGATTTTTTGTTTTGAGTTTTTTTTTTTTAAGTTTATATATTAAAATTTTCTATTATAAAATTTGTTTGGGAGATGAGAAAATGTGAAAAATTTGTAGAAAATAAGCATTTTCAGAATCAAACCAAACACTTGAAAATATTTTCCAAAGTAATTTTCATAATGCAACCAAACACTTGAAAATATTTTCCTTTCCCAAAAATAGCATTTCCGGAAAATAAAAATTTTCCGGAAAATATTTTACATTGAACCAAACACAGCCTTAAATACAAATACAAAAGACCACGTGTGAAAAGCGAGAAAACGACGACGTTTGGTATTTAGGGGTTGAGTTTTGGGGTCAAGGAGGTGGGGTTTATTATTTGATTTTTACAGTGCGCCCACAGGAAAAGGAAAAGTGCGGCGACCAACATGGAATCATTTTTCCCATACCATAGCATAGCAAATGCAGCCAACATTATAAAGTGCATAAACCACTACCAACACTACCCACCAAACTATACGCAGACCTATTTGCCACGATGACACGCCACCCATAATAATAAAGCTAACCAGATTTAAATAACAATAATAAAAAAATGACATATTCCCCCCTTATTTACCAAAATGCCCTTCCCAATTTTGACTCTGGTTTAATTGGAAAAGGAAATTTTTACGGGCGAATTGATTGAGTATGGACTCCGACAAGGAACTTAACTTATGGAATGACGAGAGTGCCCTTAAGTGGAACGGTGTTTTGGTAATTTTGACAAAAGGTAGAGCATGACACGGAGACAAAAAAGTGTGAAAGAAAATTAATTTTAAAAATAAAAATGTGAAGAGTGAGTCAATCAGGCCCGCCCTATGACTCCTCCATCTTCATGCGTTGAATGAAAGTCACCAATTTTCTCTGAAAGAATTGTTAAAAATATTTTTCAAAATAAATGGGAAAATAAAAAAGCAGAAAGTCGAGGGCAGTTTGGTCAACGGGATGTAAAAAAAAAAAAAAAAAGAAGAAGAAAGGAAACGAGGTCGGAAGGCGAACATTCTGAATTTCCGCTTCGGTGGCGAATGAAATGACGGAACTAGCCCCGGAAATCACGACGCGTCCCCATGCAAAGAGGGGTATAAGAGTAAATTGGCAAAGAAAATAAAAGCAAAAAGAAGGTAAAAAAAAATCTGACAGGTGGTGATGACTGATGATGCCTTTGCCAGGTTCCATCACTCACCCCTGACTCTTCCTAAAACCAATAAAGGTAAATTTCCGACTTCCACAGGGGCATTTCCGTCAATAAAAAAAAGCGTTAAACAAAACGAAATCCAAACGGAGTCACTAGTTGTCGTAAGTCGTAAGTCGTAAGTCGTAACCGCGCTCACACGAACTCACTGAGTCAGAACAAAAATCGGAAAAATCAGAGCAACAAACCTTAGATCTCGAGCTTTCAGTCGGTTTGGAAAGACGGCTTGACTCCTCAAAGCCATCGAGAGCGCCGCCGCTGGCAGAGGTGGCGCCGCTCCATGACAGCGGCGTGGTAGGACTAGCTCGCGCAGGCTCGGCCTTCTTCTTCGTGGTGTGTCTGGGCGCCGACTTGGAACGACGCTGGCGGACAGTCCAGCCGAGGCGGAGAACAGCCTGAACAGGCTTCGGCAGAGGAGGCTGAGCTTGGAAGAGCCTTAACAGCAAATCCACCACCACCGTGTCGTCGGTCATGGCCTCCTTGACCCACTCGTCGTCGCTCATATTCTCACTACGACGTCGTTTCAGGGAGAGAAAAAGAAGAAAAATGAAAATCTAGTTGGTGGTGTTGTATAGCGTGTGTTTGTGTTAAATAATGGAGAGAGAGAGAGAGAGCGAGGGAGGCTTTTATATGTGGGTTTTGTTGTGTGAGGTGTGGTGTTGACATGACAATCCTACTGTATATATTTTTTTCTTTTTCAGTTTTGTGGATATTTTTATTTTTATTTTTCTTCTTTTGCTGTATCTGGACCCACTAGATGTACACGTGGCACAGACTCTTCCCCTATTTCTATGGTGTGTGTTTTTTTTTCGTTTCCAATTTTTAAAGTGATTGGGGCATAACGCGCCTTGTTTGAAGGTGGGTTGATGATGTAATGTATTATGTATGAGAGTCATGAATAGTGTGGCAGTTACTATTAGCTGTGGCAACTGGCAATTGGGTCTAGAATATTTTTTTACATTAACTGTAGGTTTCGTAGGGGGAAAGTACACTTTTGTGAGTTTTGTCTAACAGAAAGTCTATTATTGCGCACAAAATTTTATAACAAATTTCAGAACTAGTAATTGTTAACTTAATTGTTGTCGATTTTTTTTTAGCATTGCACTTTGTCTATAGTTTGGGATATTTTAGTTTGAGAAAGAACATATTCATAATATTTTTATAACATGATTATAATAAATTTTAAGCGATAAGTTCTCACGGGTTATTATTAATAAGTAAAAATATAATTTTAATGGAGAATTCATATTATTTTAGACTATTATTTAAGGGGCTTCTCCTATTTGGAATCTTCATTTTTTTGTTCAAAAATGTCCTTATACCCCTATGTTTAAGTAGAAACAAAACTAAAAGACACTGGTAAAAATACAACTCTAACTCCTACTAAAACATTACCTAAAACATAGGCTTACTCTTCTATTGATTCTCAAATTATTTTATCCACTTATATATTCTAAATGCGTAATACTAATGAGAAAATGTGTAAATTTTAAATTAAAATGAATGAAAAACTATGACACTAAAAAAAAAAAAAAAAAAGCCTCATCACACATGCAAAGCGCGTGTGATAAGGCTAGTAACTAATAATAACTTACTACTTAGAATTTGTTATGAAAATGTTATAAACATAATACTTCTCTTTTATTTTGATCCTTTGGATTTTAAAATTTTTATTTCGGCTATTTATGTTTTATTAATCTAATGATAGCTAATATTAAATGGGTGAGAAAATGTTTTTTTAAGTGTGTTTCTTTGGTTGGATTTTAAGGAGAGAAAATGGGTAGGATCTAGGTGTTTTCTTCCTTGACCCACTAAAATGCTATCTCTTTGATTTGAGAAGAAAATAGAGAGGAAAAGAGTTGTTACTGTCAAATGACTGAACTATCCCTCCTCTCATATTTTGATTATTTCTTTCTCATTTTGTTCCCTACTCCCTAGACGTGATTCATTACTACTGTTACTTCTTCTTCTTCTTCTTATTCCTCTTCTTTGGTTTTTTTTTTTATTTTTTTTTTTTTGAGAAAGATTCTTTGGTTTTTTTTGAGTGTGATACCATATGCATTTCTTCTTTGGTTTTTTTAAAGCGTGATACAATATGCATTTTTTTGAGCGTGATATAACATACACACTAGCACTACTTCTCTTCTTCTTTTTTCTTTTACTTTTTCTTTTTTTTGGATTAACTGGACGCTGTTTTTTTTTTTTTTTTAAATCTTCGTCCTGAGGGTGACACACTCATTCGCACACTACTTCCCATTTTTCTTTTATACTGGGCATGAATTATCTTTTTTAATAAACTTGTGCGATTGCCTTTTTTTTAGTTTTTGGTTGGTTGTTTGCCTCTTTTTTTTTTTTTTTTTTAATTGGGCATCATTTTTTTATAAGGGCATACAAGTAAATTTATACCAACTCTATTTTCTTTTCTTTTCTTTTTTCTCAACCAAACAAAAATTTTTTCCATCTCCCAACTTTTCTATCCTTCCAATCAAATACAAAAGAGAGAAACTAAAATTTCTTCTATCTTCTCGCTTTTTCAAATTCTTCCCATTTTTTATTCTACCACTTTTCCATCCTCCCATCCAAACAGTTAACAATCAGATTACTAGAACAATCAGAATACAAGAGGAAATGCATGGCAAATCAATATGAAAACAATATCAAACATAAAGGGCCTTAATAGAAATTTTAAATATAACCACAATTTTTATGGGCTTAAAGAATACTTTAGTCTTTTTGTAACTTTAAATTATTAAAAAATATAGAAAAAAAAAAAAAAACAAAACAAAACAAACAAACTTGTTGCTGTGCTAACACCTGGATGTTCGTCATATTTTTCATTTCTTTTTTATGTTTTTCATTCGAAGCTTGATAACACTTTGAGATTTTTTTTTTTTTTTTTTTTTCTCAAAGAGTATAACTTTTTTAATTTGTTAAGTTTCTTTAGAATCTGACGTATACTATTAAATTAAATATCAAAATTTATCATAAAAGAGATTTCATTTAGAAAAAATATATATATATATTGATGATTATTGTAAAGTATATTTTGAGAAAGCATTGATAGATTTTTCAAAATGTTGTCATAGAAATAAAAGTAGATTAACTTTTAACTCCATGCATATGCATGGATGTATTGAAAAATAAACATAATTAGAAGCATATTGAAATTCCAACTTAAGGTTAATACAATTTATGGACATTTTAAAGTTTTTGTAAGCTCTTTGGTTGTATCTTGGGGACAAATTTGTAATAACTCATTAGAAACTCTTGTATGGAGGCAAATATTGTCTAAGTATGATATTCAATTGTGCTTTCAAGTCAATCAAATTTTCTCTTTGTCTATTGGATCATTTTGTTATTTCATTATATTGCTCTTCTAAATTCCCAACAGTTTGGGCAGTTGATTTTTTTGTAAGTCAAAATTTTTTTTTTTTGTTAAATAATGAAAAGGTCCAAGAATCAAGCCACACCAATGGTAGCAAAAATAATACTGAACTATTTTTTTAAACACCTCACATATACTTTTCTTCTCAGATTTCTCATTCTCTTCTTTACGCCATACTGATGTTTTTCTTCTCAATGACAATTTTTTGGTTTTAATATATACATCTTATGTGAAACGGTGAGTAAATACTAAAACTTAACAGGCAAAATGAAAAGGCACAACTATTAGGTGCTTTTAAATGTATATATGGCATGAATTTATATAGCCACGTGGCACAATAAAGAGTTGTGGGGACAAATAACCAAGAGTCACGCATCTTGGGCCGTGGGCTTAGTCCGAGGAGGACTCATGGGCCGAGCAATGTGGCAGCTATCAAAGCATTCTACTTTCAAAAGATTCGCACATAGGACCGGCGATTCTGTCCGAGGAGGGTATAGTCCTCGGATATAAAGTTTTCGGTTCAAGGAAGAATCCCAGTGGCTGAAGTAATCCTCCTGGAATCCCCAATGACAGAAACAAACTCGGTGAGCTTACTGGGAAGGAAAAGATCCCCGAAAATATCTGAAGAAAAGCTGCTACCACCACATTAAATAGCCTGCAACTACTTTTCTGGCCGCATTTATGTGGAGAAGACCTCTGAACAGTGCTACCAAGACTATGACCTCTCACAGGGAGGCCAAAGAAAAGATCTGATGGGATAAGTATCAAGGGGCACCTTAGATGAATGACAAGTGTAAGGATAGGATGCTTAGAATATGACTATATAATATCATTCCTCCTCCATTGGAGGGGGGTCGGTCTTTTGAAAGGGAAGGAAAAGAAAAACAAAAGAAAAGGAAGAGCTAGAACGTGAACAACATAAAAGGATTCCTCCTCGGACCTAAATAAAACAGAATTATTCCAAGTTATCTCGGTGTGCTTTGGGCCTTCTAATCTGCTTTTTAGTTCATTTTTAAGAATAGGTAAAACGAAGCCCTCACCATTCAAATCTGATTCTTAAGCCCACTCTCTACAAATACATATTGCAGTGGACTTATTGGGCCCGGGTCTTGCATGCTTTGGACTGGGGTGCACCAATTCGTTACCCTACAATTGGCGCCGTCTGTGGGAAGAATTTGTATAATAGTGAGCGCGACGTTTCACCATGGTAGGATCAGGTCCCCACCAACAAGAATCCAGGGGCTCTCATCAACAAGACGCCTTCCATAATCTTGAGCGTAGGAGAGATAGGGAGGGTAGCCCACATACCACACAGACTAGCGGAAGCCACCCGCAAATGGGGAATCACTTTCCTCAGGAGCGAAGTAACAGAGCCATGCAAAGGGAGATCGATGATTTAAAGCGGGAGCTACGCCATGCGCATCGACGACGAGCCCCTTCTAGTTCTGGTGTTTCCTCAAATGATGAAGATGATGTTACGTACAAACGCGACCCTAGGACACCGTCGAGCGAGCCTTTTTCCTATCACGAGGAAAATGTTCATAAGCGAAAACGTAAGAGTCCACCTCTGAAGGGGCTGGAAAATGATGCCATGAGCAAGGCGTTGAATCAAATTTCTAGGTCCCCCTTTACGCATCGCATCGAAAGGGCAGAACTTCCTCGGCGATTCCATCAGCCCACTTTCACCACTTATTACGGCCGAACGGATCCAGTAGAGCATGTAAGCCAATTTAACCAGAAGATGGCCGTCTATTCTAGGGACGAGGCCTTGATGTGTAAAGTCTTTCCTTCCAGTTTGGGGCCCGTGGCCATGAGGTGGTTCGATGGGTTGAAACCTAACTCCATAAGTTCCTTTAAGGAGCTTACGCAGGCTTTTGGTTCTCGTTTTATCACATGCAGTAGGGTGCCTCGCCCTTTGGATTCTTTATTGTCTTTATCCATGCGGGAGGGGGAAACCCTGAAAACGTACTCGGACAGATATTGGGAGACGTATAACGAAATAGATGGTGATTTTGAGGACGTGACCATCAGTACTTTTAAGGGCGGCTTGCCTACCGAGCATGGATTAAGGAAGTCTCTCACTGGTAAACCGGTCACCAGCGTGCGTCAGCTTATGGATCGAATAAGCAAATACAAAAGGGTTGAAGAGGACCAGCAACAAGGAAAGGGTAAAACAAAGATTAACCCTCAGGAGCGTAGGGATTTCAGGTCGGACCGATTTAGTAACAATCGGCCACGGAGAGACTTTGTCGGGCAGTCAGATTCCTCCAACGTCCAAGCTGTCAACGCGGTATTCCGAGAGCCAATCAGTAAGGTCTTGGAAAAAATTAAGAACGAGCCATTCTTTAAATGGGCGAACAAAATGGCGGGGAACGCGATGAGGCGCAACCAAAGCCTTTATTGTCAATATCATCAGGATCAAGGACATACAACCGAGGACTGCAGGAACTTATGGGACCACTTAGATCAGCTGGTCCGAGAAGGAAGATTGAAGGACCTGTTGCATTCCAGTAGTCAAGCAGGACAGACTGGGTTCGATTCCAGAAGAGGGGCGTCCTCGAGCCCACCCCTGGGAACGATAAACGTCATTTTCGTTGCCCCTGGAAGAACAGGGTCCTGTCCGTACAGAGTGATGTCTGTGGCTCGGACGTTCGCCGAGGACAGTAAGCTCGAACCAAAAAGAATCAAGATGGAAACCCAACCAGTTCTGGGTTTTTCAGACGAAGACAAGGTCGGAACTATCCAACCCCACGATGATGCCTTGGTGATTACGCTTAGGATAGGTGGGTATGATGTGAAGAGGGTGCTGGTGGACCAAGGGAGTGCCGTGGAGGTAATGTATCCTGACCTGTTTAGAGGTTTGGGGTTAAGGTCCGAGGACCTAACTGCCTATGACTCCCCTCTGGTCAGCTTCGAGGGAAGAACCGTTATGCCAAAGGGTCAGATCAGGCTACCTATGCAAACCGGTCTTGAGGTAGTAGATGTCGACTTTATCGTGGTGGATGTTTATTCTCCATATACCGCTATTGTGGCTAGACCTTGGCTTCACACACTGGGGGCTGTCTCCTCCACTTTGCATCAAAAGGTGAAATACCCTTCTGAGGGTCAGGTCAAAGAGATCGTCGGAAACCAGTCCATGGCTAGACAATGCCTGGTAGCGGCCATATCACATCAACCTGAAGCTGAATCGCTGATGGCCGCGGAGGCAAGTTCATAGCAATTAAAATCTCTCGAGTCGCCTATCGAGGAGAACTCCGAGGAGGTTAAATGTGATGATTTAGAGATGATCATTATAGGGGATGATCTGGAGAAGTATTTCCAAGTGGGGTCCCAGTTGCCGCCTCGCGAGAGAGAAAAGTTAATAGAATTCCTTAAGAGGAACGTCGATGTATTCGCCTGGAGCGCTTACGAGGCACCGGGGGTGGACCCCACCTTTATATGTCACCATTTGAATGTTAATCCATCCATTACCCCGAAAAAGCAACCACCTCGACGTCCGTCCAAGGAGCATGCCGATGCCGTTAAAGAAGAGGTGAGCAAGCTTAAGCAAGCAGGAGCTATCAAGGAAGTGTTCTACCCTGAATGGCTGGCCAACACGGTGGTGGTAAAGAAAAAGAGTGGCAAGTGGCGAGTGTGCGTAGATTTTACCGATCTAAATAAGGCTTGTCCAAAGGATCCATTCTCCATGCCACGAATAGATCAGCTGGTGGACGCGACGGTGGGACACCCTCAGATGAGCTTCTTGGACGCCTTCCAAGGATATCACCAAATACCTTTAGCCTTGGAAGACCAGGAGAGGACTGCATTTGTCACCCCCATCGGAAACTACCATTACAAGGTGATGCCTTTCGGTCTAAAAAACGCAGGATCAACCTATCAAAGGATGATGACGAGAATGTTCAAGCCTTAATTAGGGAAGAGCATTGAGGTATACATAGACGATATGGTGGTCAAAAGCAAGGTGGTGTCCAAGCATGTTGATGACCTCGGAAGCATCTTCGAAATCTTGAGGAAGCACAAGCTGCGCCTAAATGCGTCCAAGTGCACGTTTGGTGTGGGATCGGGCAAATTCCTGGGGTACATGGTAACACACAGAGGAATCGAAGTCAATCCCGATCAAATTAAGGCGATTAACAACTTACACCCTCCTCGTAATCCCAAAGAGGTTCAGAAACTTACTGGAATGATTGCCGCTTTGAATCGTTTTATCTATCGTTCAGCAGATAGGTGCCGGCCCTTCTTCCTCTTGATGAGAAAGTGGAAGGGATTTGAGTGGTCCGAGGAGTGCTCTAAGGCTTTCCAGCAGCTTAAGGAATATCTTTCTCGGCCTCCGATCATGTCCAGTCCTCAGGAGGATGAGGTCTTATTCGCCTACATAGCCGTTGCCCCCCATGCTGTGAGTCTGGTGTTGATTCGAGTTGACAGTGGTGTGCAACGGCCGGTTTATTACGTTAGCAAATCGTTGCATGAAGCCGAGGTGCGCTACTTACCATTGGAAAAGGCCATCCTGGCTGTAGTCCATGGTACGCGGAAACTCCCCCACTATTTTCAGGCACACTCTGTCATCGTCTTAACTCAACTCCCAATTAGGGCTGTACTCTGAAGTGCCGACTATACAGGCAGGATAGCTAAATGGGGTACCATTCTAGGGGCTTTTGACATCAAGTACATGCCTCGCACTTCTGTCAAAGGCCAGATCCTAGCAGACCTGGTGGCTGAATTCGCTGAAGCCTCGTTAGAAAATGTTCCAGCATCGCAGCACATGGATGAAAAATCGGTTGGCGTGATCTCGCTCCAGGAATCCCTATGCTGGAAAGTCTATGTTGACGGTGCAGCGAATCAAAGAGGTTTTGGATTGGGATTGGTTCTAATCTCTCCTGAGCAACTAACAATAGAGAAATCGCTGAGGTTGGATTTCTTTGCCACCAATAATGAGGCCGAGTACGAAGCTTTGTTGGAAGGAATGAATATGGTTCAAAGGCTGGGGGGAAAAGAAGTAAAAATGTTTTCAGACTCCAAGTTAGTCGTTGGTCAAGTGATGGGCGAACTGGAGGCAAGGGATGAAAGAATGCAGAAGTATTTAAGTCAAGTTACACAGTTGCGATTAAAATTTGAGTCATTCAGTCTGCTGCACATCCCAAGAAGCAGCAATTCGCATGCAGATTCTCTAGCTACACTCGCAACCTCCTCGGCGCAGAACCTACCTCGAATTATCCTTGTAGAAGACTTGTACAAGCCCACGGATGCAGGGGGAAAATTAACCCAGGTTTGTCATGTCCGAGTGGAACCTAGCTGGATGGATCCAATCATATCATTTTTAATGGAGGACCTCCTGCCGGAAAATAAATTGGAGGCAGAAAAAATACGAAGAAAGGCACCTCGTTTCTGGTTGTCCGAAGACCAAAAGTTATACAAGCGCTCTTTTGCGAGACCATATCTATTATGTATCCATCCTGAAGCGACAGAGGTCATCCTAGAAGAGCTGCACGAGGGGATTTGTGGGAGCCACACTGGAGGCCGATCTCTATCTCTTAGAGCTGTCACACAAGGCTACTGGTGGCCAAACATGCAAA
The DNA here is from genome assembly GCA_030021035.2 of Notholithocarpus densiflorus. Lineage (NCBI taxonomy): Eukaryota > Viridiplantae > Streptophyta > Magnoliopsida > Fagales > Fagaceae > Notholithocarpus > Notholithocarpus densiflorus. The sequence continues at coordinate 5,720,036 of JARYZH020000016.1, read as the reverse complement.
GAGAAGCTCACGAGTACGTAAAGAAGTGCGACCAGTGCCAGCGATTCGCACCTAACATACACCAACCAGGGGGGATCCTTAATCCGATAACCAGTCCCTGGCCATTTGCTCAATGGGGCCTGGATATCGTCGGGCCTTTCCCCAAAGCTGCTGGAAACAAGAGGTATTTGCTGGTCGGCACTGACTACTTTACAAAATGGGTCGAAGCCGAACCTTTATCAAACATCAGGGATGTGGACGCTAAGAGGTTTATTTGGCGGAACATCGTTACTCGGTTCAGGGTCCCTCGTACTATTATCTCGGACAATGGTCTTCAGTTTGACAGTAAGGCCTTCAGGGGATACTGGGGTGAATTAGGAATAACGAATAGATATTTTACCCCAGCTTACCCCTAGGGGAACGGACAAGCCGAGGCCGTTAATAAAGTCATAGTAAACGGACTGAAGAAGAGGTTAGATGATACGAAAAGAAGATGGGTGGAAGAACTGCCGCATGTCCTGTGGGCCTATCGAACCACGCCGCGTCGATCAACGGGAGAAACCCCATTTTCGATGACTTATGGTGTCGAAGCTGTCATTCCTTTGGAAACTGGGTTCCCAACGCTAAGAAGCAGTTCGTTCAGTTCGAATAATAATGATAATCTTCTGGAAAAAAGTTTAGATCTCGCTGAAGAGAGGAGGGAGAGTGCACTGGTTCAATTGGCATATTACCAACACAAACTTAAGCAAGGATACAATGCTAAAGTAAAGCTAAGGCCACTAGCACCTGGTGACTTGGTTTTGAGGAAAGTTCTGGGCACTGCAAAAAACCCAGCATGGGGAAAGCTTGGGCCCAATTGGGAGGGACCATATCGCATCACCTCGGAAGCAAGAATAGGGGCATATTTCTTAGAAGACTTAGACGAACATGTAATACCTCGCCCTTGGAATGTAAACAACCTGAAAAGATATTATTACTAATAAGAATTTTCTTTGTCATTAAATTCGTGTGTTGTGTGACGAAATAACTTACGTTTATTATAAAAGTGTTTAAACAGAACCTTAGCCATGCCTGATGTCCTCGGACAAGAAAAGCCTGATAAAGAGAGCCTAATCAATTCGTGTAGAGCGGGCCCAACCTTGAAGAACCCTGGAGCCATGCAAGGGACCGAGGAGGCTTTGGGGAAATTACTACACTTATGCTTTTTATAAAAGTGTTTAAACCGAAAGTTAACACACTTATGGGTTATTAGGCAATGACATTCCATTTGCATGATCCAATAAAACTTAAGTTATTGCAAAACCCTCTGACCATGCACAACCCAATTAATTTCCTAGTGTCTTCTTCATATAATGTATTCATTGGAATTTAAGTTATAACAAGTGTATTAACAAAAGCCTTAGTGTATGAATATAAGTTATAATGTATTCATTAACAAAAGCCTTAGTGTGTGAATAAAAGTTATCTCAAACCTTAACAAAAGCAAGTGACAAAAATATAAATGCAAAAGGTAAGAAAGACAAGTCTATTCTTTAGTCAACAAAAGAATAAATACATCATAAGTGTATACAGAAGCTACACTTCAACAAAAAAGGGGTGGCTACACTTAAACAAAAAAAAAAAAGAGAAAAGAAAAGAAATTTCTACAGCTATTCTTTCAAAGGCTGAGAATCCTTCTCGGGACATATAGCTTTGGCCTTGACACCCTCAGCATTAGACTTCTTCTCAGTTGCCTTGGCTTGAGAAACCACGTCCTTGATGGTAAGGGAATCCTCCGCAGATTTATCTTTAATAACTCCCTTGGAGGCCTCAACAGCTCCGATAGGGGCACTGGCAGTAGCTATCTGCTCTGGAGGAGGGAGAGGAAGACTAATCGCCATCGGAGGACTGGTCGGAAGTTCCCTGATGGGTTCAGGGAAAAACACGTTCTCGGATATCCTTAGCTCTGAATCTACAGGGACCCCTGCACGATTAAGTGCCTCCATCTAGGTCTCCGTGCAGTACTCCCTGCACAACTCAGCCACCTCCTCAGCCAACCTCTCCTCCGCTTCCCTTACCCCGCGTTCGTAGGCCGCCTCCTCCGCGGACTTAGCAGCTTCTGTCGCTTTTTGTGCTGCCTCCTTAGCCTTCTGCAGTTCAGCTTTCAGGGCTAGCACTGCTGCTTTCTCAGTAGCCAGATTCAGCTGGGTCGTATAGAGTTGTTTTCTCTGGTCCTCGGCCTGGGCCTCGACGTTTTTCAACCCAGCCTTGGCGCTTGCGCATTCTCGCTCTGCAAGCTTCAGCTTCTCGGCCAACTGCAACTTCTCCTCTTTCAGGATCCCTAAGTTCTTCTCAACTTCACGGCGAGAGTGGGACTCAGCCTCGCATCTATTCTGAGCATTCCGAACCCACTCTTCGGCCACGTAGACTTGTTGAGTGACCTGCATAACAGTAGCGAGGAGGACATATATGTAAAGGCAGGTGTAATAATACTGATAAGATACATAACTTTATAAGGTTTAAATCATTACATATATCTAGCTTACCAAGGCAAGATCCTTCTTCAAGGACATGAAGAGATCGGGCTGCCTAGTGCGCCGAAGGGCCTCCATATCTCGTGGGAGTAGGAGGGGTTGCTCTAAAGCCTGGGCCAGATGTGCTGAGTGACCTCTCTGGGCCTCCCGGATTGTGGCATCCCATGGAATTTGAGCCCCATCCAATTCAATCCGAGGGGCCCAGAATCGCTGTTGTCTACGCACCTCAGCCTCCTCCCTGCTATCAACAGAACTTGCCCTATTATCCTTCGGGTCTTTAATCTTCTGTTGTTTAGAGCCCCTCGGAGGAATCACCTCGCCTTCATTGATCTCCTGCACTGGCCTCTTCTTTTTCAAGTCAGGAATGGCGCGAAGTGCTAGATCAGCAGGAAGAGGAGGTGGAGGGGGTAGATTGGTAGGAACTGAGGCCTGGGATGGGCCCTTCGTGACTCCTTTCTTGCCTCTGTTGGCCACCAAACCCTTTAACGATGACCTTTCCTTCGGACTCATTTCTCCGTGTTCTTCTGAACTTGAATCTACTAGGGAAATGATTAATGCTGGCTGGATGGCTACGGAGAGCCTGTCTGCGTCGTCCTCCGAGTCCGAGACCTGCACTGGCTTCTCTGGTCTACCCTCTTCTCCTTCGAAGTAGAACTTGTCTATCTCTTCGTCTAAGGATGCCCGCGAAGAAGCAATTTCTTCTTCTTCGGCTACTTCAACTCCGAGAGGGACCTGTTGTAGTGGAAGCACAAGTGGGGGAGGGATCTGAGAGACGGGTAGAATGACAGGAGGGAGGTCGTCTCGAGACAGAAAGTCTGGTTTTGACACGTCAATACGATTGATCCGACGATCACCAGCTCTGATAGCGTTTCCAACCTCCTGGAAAATCCTCAAGATGGGTTCGAAATCTAGGATAAGGTGGACAGCTCGTAGTTGTCGATCTTCGCTCACAAAAATCTCCGACCTGAGAATATAGTTGAGAGCAACCACGTTGGTGTGACTCAGCCGAGAAGCAACGAGTGTCCTATCTGCAAAAGTAACCAAAAGGTCAAGTGCGATTGAACAACGAAACTCCATTATCAAAAGAGATTGCAATGGGGAAACATGGATGGAGGATAAAGACTAAACCCTATGTTAAGGGGTCTAACTCTAGGGTACCCCACCTGTCTCTCTCTCCCGAGTTGGGCAGGGTCGACCATCGTGCCATGCCCCCGAGGCGATGAGGTAGTCATCTTTCATCCCTTTATTGGACTTGGGGAGACACGAAATGAGCCTCACCACAGACGACCTGGACTTGAGATAAAAGCCTCCGTCGACTTGTGAGTGGCACTCGTACAGGTGAACCACATCATGCCAGGTGAGGCCCAGACGAAGATGCTGTTCCAGAGCATCGATACACCCGAGAATCCTAAACATGTTGGGTGCACATTGGTGAGGGCACAACCTATGATTTATAAGGTACTCTCGAGTTATCCTACCCATTAGAAGGGTCATTCCCCCTTCTATGAAGGCTATTATAGGAATGACCACCTCTCCGGCCTCTCTAGGTATAACGACCTCTTCTAAGGAGCAATACCGCAGGCCAACCTCCTGAGGTATATTGTATTTCTGCTTAAAGGCCTCTATTTTGGCTGGGGAATCTACTAGACGCTCAAATCTACCCATATTTCATAACCTAAAGGCAGAATTGACGATTTTGGAGAGTAAGGAAACTAATAAGGTAGCTGAGGAGACAGACCGACGAGCAAAATCTAATACAAAAACTAAATAAACTTACGGGATTACAAATGCTAATATCTGAGAGCTTACTGAGAAGACCTTCGAGGACCTCTTACGAGAAAGAACGACAGAGATTTGAGAGTTGGTGTTTTTTAGAAAGACAGGGGCGTTAGAGTTCTCTGGAGCGCTTGAAATTTCTTTGGAGAAGAAAGTAAATGATTTCTCAAGGCTTTATATTAACAGAGAGGGAGAGAGAAATTATCCCGCTCATAAATTCAAGGGAAATACCAGTCGTTGGATCTGCGCATCAACCGTTGGATGTGGGAGACAAGACGCCTCCTGGGGTAATTAATAACTGCTTCGGGGATTGCGAAGCGTCAGAAGTTATCACGAAACGCAATTAAGGCGCATCCCCGCACGTGCGAATTAAATGTTCCGTCTTTATCTCTTGAAAGTCAAAACCTCACTTTTTCTCCTCGGATGGGAGGGGAAAATTGAAGTTTTGAGGGGCTATTGTGGGGACAAATAACCAAGAGTCACGCATCTTGGGCCGTGGGCTTGGTCCGAGGAGGACTCATGGGCCGAGCAATGTGGCAGCTATCAAAGCATTCTACTTTCAAAAGATTCGCACATAGGACCGGCGATTCTGTCCGAGGAGGGTATAGTCCTCGGATATAAAGTTTTCGGTTCAAGGAAGAATCCCAGTGGCTGAAGTAATCCTCCTGGAATCCCCAATGACAGAAACAAACTCGGTGAGCTTACTGGGAAGGAAAAGATCCCCGAAAATATCTGAAGAAAAGCTGCTACCACCACATTAAATAGCCTGCAACTACTTTTCTGGCCGCATTTATGTGGAGAAGACCTCTGAACAGTGCTACCAAGACTATGACCTCTCACAGGGAGGCCAAAGAAAAGATCTGATAGGATAAGTATCAAGGGGCACCTTAGATGAATGACAAGTGTAAGGATAGGATGCTTAGAATATGATTATATAATATCATTCCTCCTCCATTGGAGGGGGGTCGGTCTTTTGAAAGGGAAGGAAAAGAAAAACAAAAGAAAAGGAAGAGCTAGAACGTGAACAACATAAAAGGATTCCTCCTCGGACCTAAATAAAACAGAATTATTCCAAGTTATCTCGGTGTGCTTTAGGCCTTCTAATCTGCTTTTTAGTTCATTTTTAAGAATAGGTAAAACGAAGCCCTCACCATTCAAATCTGATTCTTAAGCCCACTCTCTACAAATACATATTGCAGTGGACTTATTGGGCCCGGGTCTTGCATGCTTTGGACTGGGGTGCACCAATTCGTTACCCTACAAGAGTAATTAACAAAAAGTCAACTTATGATTCCTCTATCCAAGGTATTATGAACCAAAACTTTTGGAAAAGGAAAAGTATCACAAAATTATAAGTTCATCCATAAAATATGATACTAGTTCTCAAACTAAATTGTCCCAACTTCCACCTTAAAAAAATTATTAAAATCTAATTAGTGTTACCAAGAAAAAAAAAAATCAAACTTTTAATTTTGGATCCCAAATAGCGAATATACAAAGTCAAACAACTTAACACACAAGTCATTTGAATAATAAAAAGGCGTAAATGCACTTTTAGTCCCTATATTTTGGCTTTTTTCCAATTTGGTCCCTGCATTTTAATTTCACCACTTTTAGTCCCTAAATCAATTAACGCGTGTTATTTTGACCATTTCCGTCAGTCAACAAACAGAAATATCTGAAGTGGCTGACAGAAGACTTAAATATTATTAAAAATCCACATCACCCATGACACATCAGCAATTTCCGAATCCACGTCACCCATCACAGAATCCATGTCAACCTCTAACTTAAAAAAATAAATTTATCAATTTTAAAATTTACAAAATTACAAAATTATAAAAAAAAAAATTATTAGATCCCAAATTATACAAGAATTCAGGTCTTAAACATGAACACAAACTCAGAAAATTCAATCACAAGAACGCAAACCCACTATCTGTTGATGCCTTTGTACCATTTTGAAAACAAACGCATTGAAACTATATTCATCAAATATATGGCTCACAATACACATTCAAACCCACTCTGTTTCTCTCTCTTCCATCACATTACTCCGTCGTTGACAATGCCCAAGCAGAGAAGGACCAAATTGGTCAGGCTCTCTCTTTCATCAACAACAGCACCCTTGATGATGACGAACCCACCACAGTCAATCACCCTCCTTCCTTGTCGTTCACCGCCACGAGCCACCATCAAGGTGGTATACTTGCTCTCCAGTCTCTACTTTTCTTGGACTCACCCACTCAATCTCCCTTCTTCGATCTGTGATGGTGTGTGGGCTTGGGTTGTTTGATGGTTAATATATCTGAGCTATGGTTGAAATTGGTTTTAGGGTTTAGTTGTGATGGATCTAGGTTTGGTAGTGGTGGATCTAGGTTTGGTGCTGGTGTTGGACTGTTGGGGTGGTGATAATTCGGATTTGGTGGTGGTGGTGTTAATTCGGGTTTACTGGTGGTGGTGTTAATTCGGGTTTACTGGTGGTGGATCTGGGTTAGTGGTGGTGAACAATTTTCTCCTAATCTTTAAAACTGAATAAGTTTTTTTCTCCTAATCTTTAGAAATGGTGATTCAAATTACAGAGAGGACCTATGGCCACAACCACTAGTTGCTGATATTTGAACATAAACACAAGATCACAAACACAAAGAACACAAATCCAAAAAATTTAAAATCTGAAAAGAAAGATACAAACAGAAACACACTCACCAAGAGAAAGAAAGAGAGAGTCGTGGATTTGAAAAGAAAAAGGAAGATACAAACAAGAAAATGAAAGATTTAGTTATGGGCTTGTGCTTTATGAATCTGGGTTTGTGCTTTATGTTCTTGGTATGATGTATAAATCTGTGATTGTGTTCTTGTTCAAATTATATCTAAATTTATGTATTTTATTGTTTTTAATTTTGTTTTTTTCTTTTTTAATTTCATTAAAATTGATTAATAAATTTTTTTATATTTAGAAGCTGACATGACATTTTTTTAAATGCTAATTAAAATTTATTGTTATTTTTTAATTGGCCACGTCAGCATTTAATGTGCCAGCAGTGCACTCAGTTTGTCACCTCAGATATTTCCATCTGTTGACTGACGAAAATGACCAAAATAACACGTGTTAATTAATTTAGGAACTAAAAGTGGTGAAATTAAAATGTAGGGACCAAAATAGAAAAAAACCAAAATGTAAGGACTAAAAGTGCATTTACGCCTAATAAAAAAATCAATTAATTAACAAAAATGTTATGAAGTTCACAAAAAGTCATACTCTTTTGAATTCATTCAATTTTTATTGGGTTCTTTTGACTAATTTTTAATTTTTTAAGGGAACAAGTATAGTTATTTTGGATTTAAATTTTAAAATTTTATGTGTGTGCACAGGCGTGTGTGTATATATTTGTTTGTGTATGTATATAAAATATTTATAAATAAATAAATAAAATTCAAAGGGCGGTAAAGCACTAACATCAGGTGTGCCAAATGCCAAATTTGGCATTTGGCACACTAGACACCAAAAACCCACCATTATCAGATGTTTACATCTCAAAAAATTTTGCATTGAGCTACAGTGACATGTCATTCTAAATTTGAGACAGTACGAGCATATATGCTAAATTTTTTTTTTTTTATTCATCTCTTTCCTCCGTACTCTCTTTCTCTCTTCTCTGGCTTCTCTTATCTTCCTCGCCTGTGTTCTCTTTGTCTCTCTCAACCCACCTCCATAGCAACAACAATCAAAGACCCACCTTCAACAACACCTCCGCCAATCACCACCGATCACAGCAAATAAAATCACCGACGAAAACCATCAAGCACCACCTTGAACCACAAAATCCACCAAACCCAATTACAGGCGAAACCCACTGATCACAACATGCCCAATCACCAGCCAAACCCATCGATCCCAGCAAACCCAATCACCAAAAAACCTCAATGATCACATTAAACAGAATCAGCAACCAAACCCATAAAGCCAAACCCATCGCCTCTTTCTTCTCTTATTGAGATCGATCCTCAATATAGGAAGAGATCAACTAGTGGAGACCGGCATGGAGGAGATCAGCTAAATTTTTTTCCTCTGGTGGTGGTGAATTTTAGACGAGTTCTAAGTTTTTTTTTTCCTCCCATGGTGGTCACCATAGAGTTTTATACATATTGTGATTGGTTGTTGGTGGAAGTGGGTAGTGGGTTTGAGATGGTGGTGGTGATCAAGTTTTTTTTATTTGGTGGTGGTGACTGGTGAGTTTCAAAGAGAGAGAGAGATTAGTGAAAAAGGGATAGAAGAGAAAGCTTCAGAATTTTATTTTAGAGAAGCCGACAAAGTGCAAGAGAGAGAAAGAGAAAGAAATAATTAATGTTATTTTAATATTTATATATATTATTTTAATATATAGAATTGAAGAATAGAAGATGTGATGTACAGTAAATTGTAAAATGATGTATTAAAATAATAAATAGCCTTTTTGATCTGTTAAAATGACATAATTATAGAACATCTGATGTTGATGCTCTTATAGCATTAGCATCTGAGCCAATAGTAGAATTGCACCATAGTAAATGACAAATTTATTTGACATTTGAAACATTTGATGTGGGTTTTTGGTGTGCTAAATACTAAACCTTCTCTTCTCTCTCTTGTTTTTGTTCTGTAGCTGCTCTCTCCTCTCCTTAAACCCAAAACCCCTTTTTTCTTAAACCCAAAACTTCGTGTGGTGGTGGTAGCGACAGAGGTAGGCGTGGGCATAGGTGTTTCGGCGTGGGTCCTCCAATACGACATCGTCTATCGTGTGGTGGCAGCGTGGGTTGTGTGGCAATGGTGGCGGAGTGGGTCTGGGTCGATGGTCTGTGATGGTGGGGTTGATCTGAGTTTGTGGTGTGGGTTTATCGATTTATCTGGGTTTGTGATGGTTTATGGTGTGGGGTGATCTGTGATGTGGCACGATGGTGTTAGTGGATGTGGGTATTCGATGGCAGTGGGTAGTGGGATTTTGATTTCTATAGAAGTGGGTTTTGGGTCAGTGAGTGGCAGCAGCATGGTGGGTTTAGGTCGGAGGAATGAATAGCATATGGCCTTATGGTGGCGGCATGGTGGGTTTGAACTTTGAAGCAATTCCTTGCACAAATACTTATTTCTGGTGGTGGTTGCTATGGTGGTGGTGGTGTGGGGTTTGGTTTTTGGGTTTTGTTTGGGTTTGGGTTTTAAAATTTGTTGTGATTTGCTGGGTTGATTTGGGTGATTTTGGTATGGATTTGTTGTGATTTTGCTGGGGTGGCAGGTGGTGCAGTAGTGGTGTTGTTGATGGTGGTGATGGCAAGTTGTGTTGTTGATTCCGGTGGTGGCAGGTTGTGTTATTGATGATTAGTAAATGGTGGGGTGGTTGGGTTTGGATGGTGGTTGTGTTAGGCTTTGGGTTTGTTCACAGTGGTGAGAGAGGGAGGGGGAGGAAGAGAAACGGGAATTAGAGAGAGATGAGAGATATTGTTTTGGGTTATATATTTTATTGTGTAGATCTATTATTTTAATGTGTTGTATAGGAATATAAAAGTTGAGATGTTGGGTGTGTTGTAAAATGGTATTGTATAATAAATAAAGTAGCTTTTGAGATGGTAAAATAGAATAGTTTGAAGATACGAGATGCGAATGCTCTAAGGTTGGGGGCGTAAAACCTCCCAAGTTGCTATTTTACACCCCCACGTACCAAAAACATGCTCCATCCGGGGGTGAAAACTAAATTTTTTTTACAAACCCGCTACAGTAGGTTCTTATTTATAGAACCCACTGTAGCAGGTTGTAAGAATTTTTTTATTCTAATAAATTATCTCTCTCCTTTCTCCTCCTTCATTTCTCTTCATCTTCTCCCTCTACTCTCTCACGTTTCATTGTCTCTCATTCATCTCACTCCCCTTTATTGAGCTTTGTTCCTTCTATCTATTTCATCTCTCTATTTTGCTTGTCTCCCTCCCAGATCGGCATGGAGGTGCTTTCATGGTGGAGGTCGTGGGTCTTGGGTTTTGGGCCTTTGGTCATGGAAATCGTTTCGTAGACCGGTGGGTTTGGGTCATGGTGGTTGTGGTGGTGATGGGTGAATGACGGTGGGGGTGATTGAGGGTGGTGGTTGATTGGCGGTGGTGGGTGATTAATGGTGGTGTGGGTGTGATGCAACTGTGGGTATGGCGGATTCCAGAGTGTTTTGTGGTGTGGGTTGTTGCTAGGTTGTGGGGGTGGTCTGGTGATGGTGTCGTGGTGGTGGGTCTGCCTCTCTCTGGCTCTCTCAACTCTCACCGTCTCCCATTCTCTCTTTTGCTTTGATTTCTGGGGGTTTTTTTTTTTTAGATAAAAGATAGAGACTTTATGATAAAAGAAATACAAATATATAACAACCCGTGTAGTTTCTGCTAGTGTGTAGTACTGTAGTTGTTGTTTTAATTCTAAGTTTGGTTGTTCTGTCTTGTAGTTGTAGTTGTAGTATCAATTTTGTGTTTTGTTCAATCCTGTGTGTCTGCTTTGTTTTGTTTTAAAACTCTATTTATGTGTTTTGTGTTTCTTTTCAATAAATATCCCAGTTTTTATGCAAAAAAATTATAACTCTGAAAAAACCAAACTTAGGGGAAGCAAGAAACTAGATTGCAGACCAGTAATTCTGCAAGGAAACACCTATCGTGCAGGTGCCCTTGTGCTCTTGTGCATGTGGCGGCAGTTTTTCGTCTTGTAGCTTGCTTACAGGAGTTGAGGTGACCTCCCTGAGGTGGGGTTATTTCCTAGTTCTTTATGGCCTGTTTGGATGTTAAAAAAAGGAGGGGGAGTAGAGTAAAGGGAGGGAGAGTAATTCAATTACCTTGTTTGGAAGTTTTTTAAGAAATGAGGGGGAGGGGTTTGGAGGGATTTGGAGGGGTTTCAACTACCTCTAACCCCTCATTTTTAATTCCCCCAAATTGGAGAGATTTGGAGGGAGAGTAGAGTAGATAAATTATTGACCAAATGAATTCTCTAATTTACTATTTCTAAATTAACAAAATTACAAACCAAAACATTATCATAGATCTTTTTTTTCTTTTCTTTTCTTTTCCTCAGTAACTACTAATTAAAAAATTATTTTTCTCAGTAACCAAAGATCAATTATTTGACTTTGAAAACTCTTTCTGTACTTTCTTTGAATTCTGAGGTCCGAAGTTTGTGGGTTTTTTGGATTCAAACGGCGAGCCTACAAGCCTCGTGAGAGCAATCATCGTCGACGCAAACGCAAAAACCTTTGGGTAAAGGTCTGAGCTTGCCGCTATACAAGTAAGCCAAGACGGCCATGAGAGCATCGAGACCGACCTCGTGATCTTTGGCTAGGTCCTTCAGCTTCAGCTCCACCTCTTTGGAATTGGAGAAGGCGTTCTTGAAGAAAGGGCTTCGCATCGCGAGGAGACAGCGGTGGACGACGACTTGTTCGATTCCGACTAGGATCTTGGCGTCCACGAATCGGTCTGAGGAGTCGTCGTTGAAGTGGGATTTGAGGTTTTGGGAGAGGCGGCGGAGGGCAGAGATATAGGGTGGTGGCGAAGGGTGGTCGAGGGAGGAGAGCGTTTCGGCGTTTGTGGCTGCGGCCATGGCATACGAAATTTTCTTTTTTCTTTTTTCTTGGGATCCAAACAGCGAAAGAACAGATAAAAACAAAACAAAAAAAAGATTTTTTTTTATTAATTAGATAAAAAAAAATCAAATAGGGGTAAATTTGTCAATTTAAATCATTTCCTCTCCTCTCTATCCTAATTTTTAAAACATCCAAATAAGAGGAAGGGTTAATTACTCTCTTCCCCCTTACTAATTTTAAAAACGTCCAAACAAGGTAAAGGAAAACCATTCCCCTCTACTCTCTTCCCCACTACTCTCCTCCCCTCTACTCCCCTCTACTCTCCTCCCTCTCTAAACTTCTAAATGGGCCATTAGTGTTTTAGCCTACAGTCCTTCTTTGTATCTAGTGGAAACTTTGTCGGGAGTCTGAAAAACAACACGAAGGGACGAGATCCATGGCAGAGGAACTTGAACAGCTGTGGAGTAAACTGTTTTTCACCGAGGAAGAAGATGATGGGATTGAATTGGGGAATAGCTGTACGAAGGCAGCCAGAGCTCTGGGGAAAAACTCTGTGGTTTTGAAAGTCCTAACCCAAAGAAGTATAAACCTGGATGCTTTAAGGAAGAATTTGAGAATGCTTTGGAAGCCCAATAAGAGTCTTCAAATCTCTGAGATAGAAGATGAGCTCTTCATTGTGGAATTTGGGGACACGAAGGACAAACAAAGGGTACTGGATATGTGCCCCTAGAGTTTTGAAAAACAACTGGTTCTTCTTCAAGAGTTTGAAGGGGAGCTAGTGCCGAAGGATATAGTGATGAGGTGGTCGCCATTCTGAGTTCAGATTTTTAATCTGCCTTTAAAGAGCAGAACAAAAGAAACGGGCTGGACGATTGGAGTGAAGTTAGGGGAGGTAATGGAGGTTGATGTGCTAGATTCAGGGGTCTAATGGGGGAAGTGTTTGTGCGTAAGAGTTCGTATTGACGTCTCTAAGAGGCTAGTACGTGGGAAGAAAGTTATCATTGAGGGGGGGAGGGAGAGGTGGTGGGTTCAATTTAAGTATGAGAGACTCCCTAATTTCTGCTATGAGTGTGGAATGTTAACCCATGCAGTGAAAGAGTGCCCAGAAAAATCAATGGAGAAAAATCAGCTGGCAGAGGGGTACATGCAATACGGAGCTTGGCTGAGGGGAGAGCCGTTAAGGCGAAGTGGATGGGACTTAAACCAAACGGGTGTGGGACCAAAGGAGCTAAACCGTCGTAGTTTCGTCACCGGTAAGCCAAAAAAGCCATGGCAACATCCCAGTGGGCCAGTAGAGGAGCAAGGTGGCGAGGTGGGTCACGTGAGCACTCCCTCAAACGCCGAGCCTAGTGACCAGATGAGGGAAGTCCCCAGGTCAGAAGAAAATAGAAAGGCAGGGACGGACTTACATGGAAATGGTAAGGTCAGTGGGTTGGTGGAAAAGTTGAAGAGTAAGGAAACTCATTTAGATGATAGAGAATGGGTTTTGGCAGAGGTACAGGCAGACCAACTACCTGATATGCAGTGGGAAAAAGATATGGTCCAAAAGAACGAGCCCGCTTTTGAATTTAAGTTGGTGCCAAAGATCTTGACTGAAGGAAAGGAAGAAGGCCCAAACCCCGAACTGGGCCCAGTAGCAATGTCTTACGACCCAAAGGAAGGTTGGGTTTCTGAGAAGCTCGGCCCAAACAGCAAGCACTGGAAAAGGCTTGCGAGAGAAGTGAAGGCCAATAGGTCATGTAGGAATGAGAGTCCAGGAAGTTAGAAAAGGGAGGGCCCAACGCCTCTTCAAGAGCTTGATCCTAATGCCCTCAGTTAGAAGAAAAGGAAAGGGAAAACAAAGGTGAGCGATGTCTCTGTGCAACACAAACATATGGATGGCGATGAGTTTACTCGCTTGGAACTGCTGGGGTTTGGGGTATTCCCTGGCGGTTCGAGTTCTCACCGATGAGGTGAAATCCAAAGACCCAACACTGGTCTTCTTAGCTGAAACGAAGGCGAGTGTGAATCGGATTAAGGGGATTCAGCGAAAAACAGAGTACACTTAAGAAATAATTGTGCCTAGCGATGGTCGGAGCTGCGGGTTAGCGTTAATGTGGAGTGAAGGCACCAATGTGAGGTTCAAGAGCTGCTTCAACTCCCACATCGATGTCATGGTTCACGGGGTTGTCTCCTTCGAACAGTGGCGGGCGACCGGTTTTTACGGCCAACCTGAAGCTAGTAAGAGAAGCATGTCGTGGTAGCTCCTTGAAGCGCTCCGCGCGCAATGCAACATGCCATGGGTGGTATTCAGAGATTTCAACGAAATCTTGCATTCGGGTGAGAAATTGGGTGGGGCGGACAGAGAAGCAAAGCAGATGAAGGCTTTTGGTGACTGCATTGATCGGTGTGGGTTAGTTGATCTGGGTTTCTTTGGGTAGAAGTACACTTGGTGTAACGGCAGGCACGGAGATCAGAGGACGAAATTGCTCTTTCATAAGATAAAGATAGGTGACTTTAGAATAATCATCAACAAAAATGACAAAATATCTAAATCCTAACAATGAGGGAGTGTTTATTGGACCCCAAATATCAGAATGAACTAAATGAAAAGGACTACTAACACGACTCTCATGCCTAGAGGCAAAAGGCACCCTATGGTGTTTACCCAACTGATATGCTTCACATTGTAAGGATTCTATTTGACGACACGACGGAACTAATGACTTCAAATTCTGGAGAGATGGATGACCAAGGCGACAATGATGCTGAAGAGGCGAGATAGACAAATGAGAAGCCACTAAAGTGGAAGAACCATGCCAATCCAGGTAATAAAGTCCACCATTTTCATGCCCTTCACCAATAATCTTCTCTGTCTTGAGATCCTGAAAGATACAATGAGTGGATAAAAAAATGGCAGCGCAATTCAAAAGCTTAGTAAGCTTACTAATTGACAAAAGATTATAAGTAAAATTAGGAATATATAAGACAGAAGAGAGAGAAAGATTAGGATTGAGATTGGCAGTGCCCAAACCAGAAACTGTAGTGGCTGAGTCATCTGCCAATGTAACATTGGGAAGACTACTAGATTGCTCAAGGTTAGAGAGTAAGCTTGAGGTACCTGTCATATGATCATTAGCACTTGAGTCAATGACCCAAGGGTCCTGAGTGGCAAGACAAGCCGTGGAAGTACCTTGTTGGGCCAAAGTAGCAGTAGAATCAGACCCAACAGGGTTGGAATGCAGAGACAGGAGGCGATTGTACTCTTCCTCAGGAATAGAGACTACTCTAGATGTTGGTGGAAGTGACTGTGAAGGCGGTTCTTCAACTTGAAAACTAGCTTGGTGAGCCAAAGGTTTACCATACAACTCCCAACAAAATTCTACTGTATGATTCTCACCATGACAATAAGTGCACTTACGAAGACCACGTCCTCTACCACGACCCCCTTGTTCACTTCCACGACCCCCTTGGTCACAACCTCCACGGCCTCGGCCTCCACGACCTCGATCTCCACGACCACCTCTTTTACTCCTCATATAAGTGGTAAAGGAAGATTTATCATTAGAAGGTAATGCATCAGTATTGGAGGAAGAGACAGTACTAGAGTTAGATAATGTGGCCTGTTGAAGTCTACCAGAAATTTCACTCAATGAAGGGAGGTCTGGACTTGCTAAAATTTGTGGTTTTACTAGATTCAAACTTTTAGGCAATCCAAAGAGGAAGCGAGCAACATGCATAGAATCTCGTTGTTTCTTCAAAGTTTTAACATTGGAGGAGATGAACTGATAAATATTGAGTTCTTCACATACACTCTTAAACTTGTTATAATAGTCTTCCAAAGACAAATCACTCAAGCTCAAAGAGAAATAATTTTGACGAAGATCATAAATCCGCTTCAAATTGTTAACACCAGAGTAAAGTTCCTTGGCTTGTTCCCAAACAAGTTTAGCAATTGGTAAGAAAACCAAACTACAACTAATCTTAGACTCCATGCTATTCCACAAGCAACTCCTAATTTGTGCATCTTCGGCTCTCCAATCAGCATGGTTAGAGTCCGTAGACACAGGGGGTTCTTGAATCACATAATCGAATTTCTTTCTACCAAGAAGAAACACTTCAACTGCTTGAGCCCATTGTGCATAATTACTCCCATCAAGGCGAATGGAGGTAATCGAAAGCATATCAGGAGATAACATAAAATGCTGTTGAGCAGCACCTTTCAAATCCATAACAAAAGAAACTTAGGTAAAAGAACCAACAAACAGTGAATAAAATAAAGCCAATGAACCCGTGGAGAGCAACTAAACCAGAGAATCAACAATACAATTAAACAAACTCAACCATCAACACTCAACAATCCCAGCAACCATCGAGAACAGCCAACAACCAACACGAAGTTTGATGGCTGCAAAGGATATTGTGGTGAATGGTGCTAGATGGGTTGTGGGTAATGGAGAGAGTGTGAAGATATGGGAGGATAGATGGATCCCTACTCCGGATTCTTTCTTGGTGGTAAGCCCGAAAGTCCCTCTTGATTCAGATATGGTTGCATGTCTCATTGACAAAGAGACAAGATCTTGGGACATAGACAAGGTGAGGAGAGCTTTCTTGCCTCATGAAGTAGATGCGATTCTAGGTATGACAGTAAGTTCTCGGCCTGTAGAGGATTCAGTGATATGGGCGTGGACCACAAACGGCAAATTTTCAGTGAAAAATGCCTATAGGGTAGCTCAAAAGTGGCTAAAAGCCCAAAACCACAAAGCGGATAGAGGAAGTACCTCAGACAACACGCGTATGTGTGCATTATGGAGGCTAGTGTGGAGTCTAAACTGCCCAAACAAACTGAAACAGTTCATGTGGCGCTCGTGTAGGAATATCCTTCCAACAAAACACCAGTTAAAATCAAGGGGTGTTGATATAGAGGTGGGGTGTGACTATTGTGGGCAATGTGAATCAGTTGAACATGTGCTGTGGGGATGCAAATTTGCTGCTGATGTTTGAGGAGAATCAAGACTCAAGCTACCTCTATTACCTTTCTCATCGGAGGAGTTTTTGGAGGTTGTGTAGGAGATTAGGATTAGAAAGCCCGAGATTGACTGTGAGCTGTTTGTGGCCACAGCATGGGGATTATGGAATCAAAGGAACATGGTCAGGTTTGGGGGACAGTGCAAAATTTCTCACAGACTTTGCCGAGATGTGGAGGAATATGTGAAGGAGTTTCGTCATGAAAATCCCCCCCCCCCCGCCCCGTGTAAGCTCTTTAGACCCTTTACTCCCTCTTGGAAACCGCCAAAATAGGGCTGGTATAAAGCCAATGTGGACGGGGCTGTTTGTAAGGAGAGGGGCTGCTGCGGTATGGGTGTAGTGATTAGAAATGCAGAGGGACAGCTGATGGGGGCGATGAGTAAAAGGCTGGCGCTTCCCCTTAAGGCCTTGGAAACAGAAGCTATGACAATGCAGGTAGGGATTCAATTTGCGTGGGACTTGGGTTTGATGGATGTTGTATTTGAAAGCGACTCCTCGACAGTAATCTTAGCCCTTTTAAGAGCTACTCCCCCACCTTGGTCGATTCAAAAGGTGATTGAAGGAACCAAGCAGAGCCTCAAGTGTTTCAATACTTGGTCTGCAGTCCATGTTCGCCGTAGTGGGAACGTGGCTGCCCATCTCATGGCAAAAAATGCCATTACAGTGTTAGATAGTGTTGTATGGGTTGAGGATATCCCACCCGTTATAGCTATGCAGGTCTCAAAAGATGTATCAAGCTTGAATGCTGTTTAGTATTAATGAAAACTTCCAGAGCTTCTAATAAAAAATAAAAAAACTGGTTTGCAGAAAAGTAATTCTGCAGAAAAAAAAATCTGGTTTGTAGAAAAGCAATTCTGTAGACAAAAAAAAAAAAAAAAAAAAAAAAAAAAAAAAAAAAAAAAAAAAACTGGTTTGCCTTGTAGACTAGCAATTTTGCAAGAAAAAAAAAACACACAAAATCTGTGGCCATACAATACAAGAAGGAACAAAAAAACATGAGCAAAGCATTTAGTTGCTTGATTGAGTAGCAACCAATCTTTGATAATAGACTTGGGGTGAGTTTAGGTGAAGGTGTTGTGAGGGTTTGCTGGAGAGAGAGACAAAAAGGTTGAGAGGAAAGAGAGATGGAAGTGAAGAGGGAGAAACTGAATTTTTTATATTATTTGTTGGTATAGTTTATATTATTTTAATAAGTTTTATGTAAATATAGCTCTGTTTGTTTCAGCATTAACATATTCTGGAAAATGGTTCATTTTCCAAAGAGCATTTTCTAGAAAACTGTCTCATTTTCCAGTGTTTGGTAACGACCTTGAAAATGAGCTTAAGAATGTTTTCTGGTATTTGGTATGCATTTTTTTTATTTTAATATTTCATGTATAATTTAAAACATGTGAATTATGTAAACCAACTAATGTATTCATTATAAATAAAAAACCAAGAATGAATTTGGTTTTCATACTAAAATTTTGACAATAAATACAATCAAAATTAATTAGTTGTCAAATTTTCATGATCTCTACTATTCATCTTGCTCATATATATGGACAGTAATGTACGTATGTCACACACAAGCGCACGCGCGCACACACACACACACACCTATATATATATATTTATATATATTTAACAGGGGAATACATTTTCAATAAGTACAAATAACAATAACATTTGATTATCTACTCTCTTTGTTGGTATACTAATTGTCTACTATGGTCAACCACAAGTCTTTAATATTACTCTAAATTATGTGTTTACATAATGTATTTGCATAATATATCATCATTGCATAAAGTATCTGCCAACAAAAAAAGTATCTGCCAACAAAAGCAATTCCCCTAAACAATTAGCATTCATTATATAACAATAATATTAGTCCACGTTAAAGATTGTTCCATGTAAAAGCAATTTAGAGCAATATAGGTACTATGTTTAAAATTTTCATCTTTTACTTCATTCATTCTTTCTTCTTCTTCTTCTTCTTTTTTTATAAATTTTTTTGCACTTTATGTACGAAAAAGAAGTAACTTCTGCCTGGAATTCATCAAACTGAAAATTTCTTAGAGAAAAAAGAAAATCAAGCTTGAAATTCAGAGCAAAGAATTGAGATTTTGGTAAAGGAATGAAATAATTACCTTTGCAAATATGTTTTACTTTGCAAGTTGGAGCTATTGACTAATCAGTGAAGGAAAAAAAAAATTTAATTAGAGAATTGTGTTACAGAGGGGAAGAGAAACATGGAGAAAGGAGAGAAGAGAGACAGTTAGAAAGAGAGATCTATGGGAAGAGGAGAGACCAAAGTTAGTGACAGTAAGGGTGTGATGAGAGAAAAAGTGAGAAAACTTAACACAAGAGAGAAAAGACGCCAAAAAATTATGTTTTCCACAGCTATAGACGAAGATAATATTTATAGGAGATGCAACACGTAAGAGAGAGATTGTTTTCCAAAAGAAAAATTGGGATAATTACAGTAAACCCACATGTGGTATGGCCTGTTTTCACTTTGCCTACCCGTGGTTTAAAACTTTACACTTTGCCCACCTGAAGTTAGTCCCGTTAGCCTTCCGTAACCCACCTTTCCGTTTGTCGTTAGAAAAACACATTTTTAGGCAAAAACAAATATAAGAAGAATAAAAAAACTAGGGTTTTTCATTGCTCATGAACTTCAAGGAGAACAAAGTGGAGGAACAACATACCAATCAAACGGCTCAATGAAATTATTTTTAATCTATAACAATATCAACAATTTCACAACAACATAGAAGTTCACATAAAAGAAGAAGAAGAAGAAGAAAGAAATTTATTATAGCCTTAGACTTCATTATACCCAATCTCCAAAACCCATCTCTTTCTTCTTCTTCTTCAAGAACCCATAAAGAAAAAAACCCAGAAAACCCAGTAATGCTTCCTTTTAGATTAAGCATCGTTGTTTTGTTTCTTCTCGTGTTGCTTCTTTTGCCATCGTTTTGTCTCTGTATACGGTCGTTTCCGATGAGACTGAATGACGGTGGAGATGGGCTTGGGCTTGATGGGTTGTCGTGGTTTGCTAAAGCGCCGAACTATCGTAATGGAAAAGAGTGCTCGCCGATGGATTGTTGGAAATGGATTTAGATCAGGGTAAGCTATTCATAGGTGGGATTTCATGGGAGACCACTAAGGAAAAGCTGAAGGAGTACTTTGAGAACTATGGTGATGTGGTCCAGACTGTGGTCATGAGAGACAAGACCACTAGTAGACCTAGAGGCTTTGGCTTTGTTGTCTTTGCAGATCCTTCCATTCTCGATAGGGTTCTTCAGGACAAGCACACCATTGATGCCAGAACGGTCTGGCTCACACCTATAATGGGGTTTTCTTCTTTTTTATTTCCTGGGTTTTTGTTGTTTGGTGGTAATTCTAAGGATTCGGCTTCTGGGTCTTTTTTGTTTGTTTGTTTTCTTATTGGGTTATTGTGGTTCTGCTTCAATTTTTTTATTTTTTTTTTTTTTTATTTTTTATTTTTATGCTTGTTTGTATGGAATTTTGAGTTTTTGGGTATTTTGGAAATCTTATGTTCTTGTTGCGAAATTGTGGTTCTATTTAATTTATGCTACCACTGATGTTTGTTCTTGGGATTTTGTTGTTTTTAAGTTTAATCGTGATGGGGTAATGTGGTTTCTCATTTTATTTTGTTCAATAATGTTGTTTTTGAACTCAAATTATCTCGTGGTTTGCTATTCTTTTACTATGTTCTTATAGAAGTTCTTAAGCAATCAAAACAAACAACTTTTTGATTCTTGTTATATTTGTTTTTGCCTAAAAATGTGTTTTTCTAATGGCAAACGGAGAGGTGGGTTACAAAAGGCTAACGGGACTAACTTCAGGTGGGCAAAGTGTAAAGTTTTAAACCACGGGTAGACAAAGTGAAAACGGGCCATACCACAGGTGGGTTTACTGTAATTATCCCAAAAAAATTTGGAAAACAACATATAGAAAATAAGCCTCATTTTTATTAGGGTTTTTCGCTGACCAAATATAGTTTTCCATTGACCAGTTTTTTTTTTTTTTTTTTTTTTGGTGCTACCAAACATTGGAAAATGTGAAAAACTATTTTTACAGAAAGTTTTCCAGTGAAACAAACAGAGCGATAAAAACTGAGATGTTGGGTAAGTTGTAAAATATAATGGTAAAATAAATAAAGTAGATTTTAAGGGTGTAAAATAGAATTTATTGGCATCCTCGAAGGCGAGTGCTCGTAAGAATGAGATAAAAAATGTTACTTAGATTCACACTATTCAAATTGAGATTTAAGGTCCGTTTGGATGCAACTTATTTTTGTTGAAACTGAAGGTCCGTTTGGATACAACTTATTTTGCTGAAAACTGAAAACATTGTAGCAAAATAATTTTTAAATGTGTGAAAAATTACTGTTCACTTTTTTTTACTGTTCATATGCCTTGGTGCATTGTTCATGTCCCATGAACAGTGTACCAGGCGCTAGTCTTTAAAAAAAAAAAAAAAAAAAAAAAAAAAAAGCTCAAAACACGCAAACTTGTCAAAACGTGGACGTGAACGTGGATCCAAACCCACACTGAAAACTGAAAACTGAAAACACTGTAATAAAATAATTTTTAAATGTGTGAATAGTATCGTATGACCCATTTTTAATATTTTTTTCTGAATAAAGTGGCTGTGGGTCTTGTGAACAGTATGTGAACAATGATGAACAGTGCATAAACAGTAAAATTTGTCTCTAAAAGCTAAACGCATGAAAAAGAAAAAAAAAGAAAAAAAAAGCAAAAGGCAAATGCCAAACTCAATATAATTCATATCCAAACATTGTTCTCTTTTATATTAAAATTCAGAAAATGTGAGGAACGGTTGAGGTTGTTAACGAATGGAAGTCAGGTACTGGCCATTATTCTCTGTATTTTTTCGTGAAAGTCACGCGAATGAAATTATGAGATTGAACCCCACTTTCATTTGAATTGACGAGGTTTTTGATCTGGGGGAGTTACGCTCATTGTATAGCATAATTTTTAGACAAAATAAAAGCATGAGATTCTTTCATGATATGTAAAATGCGAAATGGATAAAGCTATGCAATCTCAATTAATATAATAATTTACAATTAAAAAACTATAATTAGTGTTTATTTAGAAACAACTTATTTAGTTAAAAATGAAAACTTTTTACTGAAAGTACGGTAGATAAAGTTAAAAGGTAGTTGAAATAATACCATGAAATTCATGAATAGTATCAAAAAGTACAATGGGACCTATGAATAGTAACAAAAATAAATTAAATAGTAAAAAAACTGGTTTTTTAAATCAATACCAAATGCACACTAAGGGTGCGTTTGTTTTGGGTGAAAACGGTTTCAGGAAATGGTTTTCCAAACTCAGTGCGTGTTTGGTTGTGCTGGAAAATTTTATTTTCCGTAAAACTAATTCAGTTGACCTGTAAAATGTGCCTTTGACCCGGAAATGGTTTTACACTTTTATTTTCACTTCAAACCATTTCCGGGTCACGCACAAAAGAGAGAGAGCCAGAGAAAGAAAAAGAAGAAGGGAGCCAGAGAAAGAAGAAGAGAGAAAGAAAAAGAGAGAAAGAAGAAGGGAGCCAGAGAAAGAAGAAGAGAGAAAGAAAAAGAGAGAAAGAAGAAGAGAGACTCACGCCGAGCAACATCAATATCTCACGCCGAGCTCACTGACCCATTACCCTCGTTCTTCTCACTGATCATCTCACGCCGAGCTCTTGATCCACACACGCCGAGCTCTCTGATCCACACACGCCGAGCTCAGCCACTCGATCCTCTCCCTCACGGTAGTCCGATCATCGACCTCCACTCACTCTTCGTTCAGCGCCAAACGCAGACCCACGGTGAGTTTTCCTTCTCCGGTTGATTATGGCTCAGTCCGACGGCGTTTGTTTATGGGTTTGACTGGTTTACACCTCCGATCCACACACCTCACCTCACCTCACCTCCAATCCACACACCTCCGACCTCACCCCACCTTCGATCCACATTCCCTCAAACTCAGATATGCCAAAATCCACACACCTTCGCATAAACAACCCATCCTCCGACCATCCGATCTATAAATATATTTATTTATTTATTTATGTATATAAATATTTATATATTTATTTATATAAATATTTATTTCTTTATATAATTATTTACTTTTTTATTTAATTTTTTTAATTATCCATTTTTTATAAACTGTGTATTATTCATGATGGATAGATTCTGTATTGTGCATATTGGGTCTTGCCAATTGTTATCTGTGTATTATTTAAACTGTGTAATATTTATTTGTATTATTGTTTAATTGGTTTTGGGTTATGCTAATTAATATCAGGTTGACATATTTTAAACCGTTTATTTGGTTTGGATGTTTTCTGTTCGTGGCTGTGTTTATTTACTGTGTTGATGGTACAGTTATATAGAAATAGAATGCAATGTGACCTGCCCTTGGTGTAAATATTGATTGTGATGGTATTATGTGCAGTTATCAATGTGGTTTATGTTGGTACTGTGATGGTGTAAATATTGAGTGTCAGAATGCAATGTGATGGTATCAATGTGCAGTTATCAATGTGATGGTATTGTGATGGTGTAAATATGCAATGTGATTTGGTACTCATTATCAATGTGGTTTGGATGTTTTCTGTTTGTGGCTGTTTTTATTTATTGTGTAATCAATAGCATGCTTGTTTACATACCTCTTAGACCACAGTGTTTGTGATTTTGTTAGATGAAGAAAAAAACCAAAGCCGCAATTCTTGCCTCAGTTGCATCTGTCCTCCTTGTGGGGATTGCATTGTTAAGGAAATTGCGGCGTAGACGTAGACAACTGCCTAGGGCGCCTTATGTTAATCATGCCGCCGAGAGAGAGGAATACATAAATAGTGTTCTACACGGAAGTGAAAGACATTGTGTGAATCAACTTAGGATGACGCCTATAGCTTTCCACCACTTATGTCACATCCTCACTGAGGGGGAGCACGTACGCCAGACTATTCACATGTCTGTTACGGAGCAAGTGTTCATTTTCTTACACATTATTGGTCATAATGTGAGGTTCCGTGTAATGGGTAGTCGGATCTATAGATCAACTGAGACTGTTCATAGATACTTCAAGGTCGTCCTTAGGGGGGGTTCTGAAATTATATAGAGCTCTAATAAGACTGCGTAGCGAAGATACACCCCCAGAGATAAGGAATAGCAGAAGGTTCTACCCATATTTTAAGGTAAATATTGCGACTTGTATATTTTCATAAATTGTGAAGATTTGTGCAATTTTAAACCATTATGTCTGTCAAAAATTAGGATTGTGTTGGAGCAATAGATGGTACACATGTTCAGGCATCTGTGCCACCTGAAATACAAGGAAGATTTCGTGGTCGCAAAGATGGAACCACGCAAAATGTTTTAGCTGCCATTAGTTTTGACTTAAAGTTCACTTACGTATTGGTTGAATGGGAAGGCAGTGCACATGATTCACGTGTGTTAAATGATGCATTTGCTAGGCCAGGGGGATTTTCAATTCTCGACGGTATTATACGATTACTTCACCCTTTTGGTTTATTAGTTTAATAAATATTGTGCGTTTTCCTAAGCATAGTAGTGATTTGGTTTTATTTTTGAATATATGTAGGTAAATATTATCTTGGTGATGCTGGGTATGGTAATAAAAATGGAATATTGTCACCTTATCGGAGTGTGCGATATCACTTGAAAGAGTTTAGTGATCGTCCTCCTGAGAATGAGCAAGAATTGTTCAACCTCCGACACTCTTCATTGAGAACTACCATTGAGTGAGAGTTTGGAGTGTTGAAGAAACGTTTTCGAGTGTTGGATGCAGAACCATTTTGGTCTTTTGAAACCCAAGTGAAGGTAGTGTTAGCATGTTGTGTGGTTCATAATCACATTATGGGGGTTGAACCAAATGATCATATTATGGAAGATGCAATGAACCAAGTAGAGTCTAGTAACCCCCAACAAGAAACACAATCACATCGGGAGTTCGTTGAAGACAGTAGATCGTGGAATGCTAAGAGAGATGAGATATGCCAAGCTATGTGGTCTGATTATACCAGGAGTGGAGAGTAGTACTTTATTTAGATTTCTATGATTGTAATATGTGTTTTTTCTTTCTGTTTTTTGTAAAGACAATGTATTTACTATAGACTTTTGGTGGTGTAATGAAAAAGTATTTTCAACATTCATTGTTATTTGATGGTATTACATTGTCATTTCCAGTGTTAGCATGTTTCATTCTATTGTGCACATTTATAAGCGTGGTTGTATGTGTGTTTGATTTGTTGTTCATATTCCGAGTGTAATTACTAAATGCTACTCTTATTATACAATTTTCATATGTAGTAATGTCAAAGGGCAAAGAAAAAGTGAGCAGCAACAAGCAGTTCAAGTGGCTGCCACCCATGCATGAAATGATGCTTAGGATACTTGCGCAGGAGGCTGCAAAGGGCAATAAGCCGTCTAGCACTTTCAAGGCAGGCTCCTTTGCTCTTGTAGCGAAGGAGATAACTACCCAATTTGGGGTTGAGTGCCACCCCTCCTATGTTGACAATCGGATGCGGACTCTAAGGACCATATGGTCCACTATTCAGACTCTTAGAAAGAAGAGTGGCTTTGGATGGGATGATAACCTAAAAATGATAACATGCGACGCGAAGACATACCAAGAAGAAGTCATGGTATGGCTTCCAACTATATTTTCTTAATATAGATGATAATATATGTTTTTGCCTTTTATATGAAATTTAGTAGTGTCACTCTTTTTAGGATTCCATTGCTTTTATAAGGTTTTTCAAATATAACTTTCATGTGCGGATCTATTGTAAAATCTGGGCTTAGCATTTGTACATTGTATTTTCTGTTGTACTTATCTTCAAAATCATAAGTTATGTCTCCTGTTCCCTAACAAATTTTTTTGTTTATCATTGACCTAAAACATTTAATGGCATCTATATTGAATTGAATATTGAATTTATGAGTGAAGTGATTATTGCATTGTTATTATACATTCCTTTCTCCCTTACAGGCGCATCGAAAGCATGCGGAGTATCTAAACAAAAAAATTGAGATGTATGATGAATTAGCCATTGTTGTGGGGAAGGACACAGCCACATGTGGCTTTTCTAAGTCCTATGTGGATATTGAGAATGAGCCAGACAATGGGGACAGTGCTGAGTTTGTTGCAGACAATGTGGAGGAAGGTGTGGTCGAGAAAGGGAAGAATGCAGTCGAGTCATCCACCACTGGGTCGAGAATTTCCAAGTCCTGCAAAAGAGGGCGTGCACCTTCTAATGCTGATGATAGTGTGCTGACTGATCTGTCTGATCAGCTGAAGGAAATAGCTGTGGCTTTGAAAGAAATCAATCGGGGCCCGGTGGATTACACAGCTCTTTACAATGAGGTCATGGCTATGATGGCGGATGGGTATAGCGAAGACATGCTCGCAACTGCGTTTGACCATCTTTGTGAAAATGAGAAGGCAGCACAGGAATTTCTAGCCAAGAATGCTAGGCTGAGAAAGCTGTGGTTGGATGGTTTTTTGTTCTCACAACTTTGACTTGTCTGTTTCATGTTGACTGTGACGGTAGCTTTAGGAATTAACTTTTGTTGTAGTACTAGTATTGACCTATCATTGTATTATATATGTAGTCTTTTGTATTATTGGGACGATAGAATTGTCCAAATTATGTATTTGTACTATTCAGATACCACGAATAGGTATCATTTTTGTACACCATGGAGGTGTATTGGTTGTGCTGAACGATTGATGTGGATGATTATGTCTAGGCAATGCAGGTGCTTGAATTTGGATGATTATTTTTTATGTTGAAGTGGATTATTAGTTTTGTACTGTTACAGGTTTGTCTAGGTAATGCAGGTGCTTGAATTTGTAAGTGGTTTTATATTTTCCGTAAAATGATCCACAAACCAAACATGGGAATTGATTTTCTGTAAAAACGAGTTCTATTTTTCGTAAAATGTTTGATCGAACCAAACATGGGAATTGATTTTCCGTAAAACGGAAAGCATTTTTCGTAAAATGTTTGAACGAACCAAACACCGGAATTGATTTTCCGTAAAACGAATTCCGAAACAGCTAAACAACCTGAATACATTTTCCTTTTCCGGAAATTAGCATAAATATTTTCCGGAAAATATTTTACAGCTTCCAAACATAGCCTTACAACAATTCTCATGAAATTTTAACTTGAATATCTTGATAAAAAAAAAAAAAAAAAAAAAAAAAAAAAAAAAAAAACTGATGTGATGTGTATTTCTGAAACATGAAAGCTCCACAAAAATTTGTCAGACTACAATGAGAGTATTGTATTTGAGGTTTGCTTATCTTAGGGTGTGTTTGTTTTGGTGGTAAACACTTTCAGGAAATCATTTTCCACCTGACCCGCGTGTTTGGCAGCTACGGAAAATAAAATTTTCTGAAAATTCATTTCATTTTGACCATTATTTACTCCTTTGACCCGGAAATGGTTTTACACTCTCATTTTCACTTCAAACCATTTCCGGGTCACGCGAGAGAGAGAGAGCAAGAGAAAGAAGGGAGCTCAGCCATGAGCTCCAGTCCAATCCTCCAGTTCGATCCTCCAGCCCGAGCTCCAGTTCGATCCTCCAGACCGATCGATCCTCCAATCCGATCCTCCAGCCCGATCCTCCAGATCGATCGATCCTCCAGTCCGATCCTCCAGACCGATCCTCTAGTCCGATCCTCTAGCCCGAGCTCCAGTCCGATGAGCACAAACTCCGATCCACCCTCAAAGTCCGATCCAGCCTCCATTTTACCCGACAACCTCACCTCCAGTCCGATCCACCCTCCATACAACCTCACCTCCAGTCTGATCCACCCTCCACATCAAACCCATAAACAACCCACCCTCAGTCCAATCCGATCTATATATATAAATATTTATACATATTTATATATTTATTTATTTATTTATTTATATAATTATATAATTATTTAGACCGAAAAATTATTTATTTATTTATTTACTTTTTTTAATTATCCATTATTTATTTATTTATTTAATTTTTGTGTGTTAATATTTTGTTTGGTTGCTGTGTGTGATGATAGAGCTCTCTGTGTAATAAATTTTTTTTTGAAATGTTTGAATGAACCAAACACCGGAATTGATTTTCCGTAAAATGAATTACGAGGCAGCCAAATAGCCTGAATACATTTTCCTTTCCCGAAAATAGCATTTCCAGAAAATATTTATTTTCCGAAAAATATTTTACATGAACCAAACACAGCCAGTTACAAAGTTAGTTTATTTTCACCATTAATAGATGCACAATTATATAAAACCTCACACCTTTTTTTTTAGTACAGTTATTACTTTGCCTTTAAGGATGCTAAATTATGTTTTTTTTTTTTTTTTTTAATTTATAGAAAATAATGGTAGAAAGTTTGAGAACAGAATTTTGATGTAATCATTTGTAATTGTAGAAAAAATTAATGAATTCGTGCACATATAATTGTCCGTTGGATCATTTTAATAAGTTGTGACAAAAAATTATGATAGGAGAGAAAAGTGATAATAATGGAGTCCCCGCTTGCTTGCAATGGTAAGGGCAACTTTCGGCGAGTGGCAGTGGCAATGGGGAGCAATGAGTGGAATTGAGCAATATTTGGTGGGTTCGGCTTACGCTTATGGTAATGGTGGGATTCATGGATATCAGAAAATGGAAATGTCATATTTGGTAAAATCCACGGCTGGAAAAGGAAATATAGTGGGCCCACTATTATTGATGGCTTAGATTCTACTGGATCACATAGGTTTGATCCCTTCACCTGGCATATTTGCTTTTTTGATAAGGTACAATTCAGGGAACAAAGATAGAAACAGCCGCAATACAATAAAAAGATGAGTTACAATGCGAATAATTCTCTAGTGAGGATATACATACAACTATACAAGGACAAACTATGATAAGATAAAAGTCTATAAAAGTTGATAATTATGTAATTACACTTTTTTTTCGTTATTATAATTTAGGTCATTTATTTATTTATTTAGTAGATTATGTATATGGGATATGAAAAATTACATAACAAAAATGATATATTTAGTAAGAAAAATATTATTTAATAATCGGCAAAAATGCACTTTTCATTCTTATGTTTTGCCCTGATTCCCATTTTGGTCTTTATATTTTATTTTTATCACATTTAGTCTCTATTTAAAAAAACACCATCCATTTTAGTTCTTTCTGTCAGTGCTCTAACAGCAAAATCCTAGGTGGCAGACAAAATTATTAAAATAATAATAAAAAATTTTATTTTGGCATTAAAAAATGCCACATCAGCATCTAAATTTTAAAGAATAAATTTATTAATTTTAACTAAATAAAAAAAATTAAAAATAGAATTAAAAACCAAAATCACATGAATTGAGATCTAAGTGTGTTTTGAACAAGAACACAAACCTAGATTTAAGAACACAAAACCATAAATAAAAAAAAATAAAAAAAAAATAAAAAAAACCAACAAACAGCCATTCAACACCGAATTCTCTAGAAAAGACTGAATCACATTTCAATAAATGAAGCAATCAAATTTAAGGACACAAACCCAAATTTAAGAACACAAACCCAGAAATTTTAGAAAAAAAAAAAAAACCAATCAGCCATACAACACCGAATTCTCTAGCAAATCAAACCCATAAACCAAGTAAACAAACCAATCTCCAACAAACCCATAAACCTATAAATTTTCTTGGGAAACAAACACAAAAAAAACCCAAAAAATTTAGCTCAAATACAAATTCATAAATTCCAAAGCCCCCATTTTCTCAAACCCAACAAAATCATCAAAGACCCATAACAGGCCACACCCAAAATCTCCATTCCTTTTCTTGTTCTTCTTCCCTAAGAAAACTTAAAAGACTTCATCAGTTCATCTTGAGTTGTTTTGCCACTTTGTGCCTTTTTCTCTGTCTTTTTATCTTTCATTCTCAACCCCAAATTTGAAATTGCAATCCCAAAACACACTAAATCGATAGATCCACATAAAATGAAATGAAAAGCACAAACCTTTTCAGCTTTTCTTCTTCTTCCTCATTTGCGTTTACCTTCTTCTTCCTCCTTCCTTTTTTCCCGTTTTGCTCCTTTCTTCTTCTATCACCAGTCACTAGTACCCAAAAGCCAGGTTTTTTTTTTTTTTTCAATGAGTTGTCTATCACTATGGCATTGACAGGAGTCAGGCACTACCCTTTCCCCATGTGAAAAGTTGGACATGTGGCTATCTCTCCACCTTTCATTGGGTTTGTAATTTTTTTTAAAATTATTTGATTTAATTGCTTCATTTATTGAAATGTGATTCGGTCTTTTCTGGAGAATTCGGTGTTGAATGGTTGTTTGTTGGTTTTTTATTTTTTATTTTATTTATTTTTATATTTTATTTATTTCTAGGTTTGTGTTCTTGTTGTTCTTATTCAAGACATATTTAGATCTCAAAATTTTTAATTTTTTTATTTAGTTAAAATTAATATATATATTTTTAATTTAGATTCTGACGTGGCATTTTTTAATGTCAAAATAAAATTTATTATTATTATTTTAATAGTTCCGTCTGCCCCTTAGGATTTTGCCGTTAGGGTACTAATAGAAAGGACTCAAATGGATGGCGTTTTTCTAAATAGGGACTAAATGTGGTAAAAATAAAATGTAGGGACCAAAATGGGAATCAGGGCAAAACATAGGGACGAAAAGTGCATTTCCACCTTAATAATTTTTGTGAAATTTGAAATTTATTCAAATGATAATATATTTTATCAGTTGAGATATCTAGAATTGACTATATTATGAGCTAGGCCTAAGAAGTAAAATGTTTGCATAATATTAGAGCATTCGCATTTAAGATGCTAAAAAATTTACTAGTATTTAGCATCCTAAAAAATTACTTCATCTACTCTAACATCGTACTTAACAATAAATTGTACAGCACATCATCTATTTTAGCATATAACACATTAAAATAATATAAATAACTTATTAAAATAATATAAACATCACAATAAAATTCCACTTCAATACAACTATCCACACCACCAACCCGTCTATAGCAATCACCACAACCATGCCACAATCAAACCAACAATAACCACCACAAAAAATTATCAGCAACAAATAAATCAACCACCACCACCACAATCAAACCCATAAATAATTACAAATTGCACAACAACGACCACCAAAATCCGTTAAACCAACAACTACCACCAAAACCAATTGTCGCAACCTAACCGCCACCATTGCGAACCTAACAACCCATAATCAGATCAAAACCCACCATCCCATAATCAAATCAAAACCCACCATCATGAGTGAGAGAAGCATGAGAGAGGAGAGAGAGACATTGGGTGAGACATAGAGCGAAGAGAGAGAAAGAGAGAATAGTAATTGAATAAAAAATTAGTTTAATATTTGGCACCGAGCTACAATAACTACTACTAATAGTAGTTTACTCTAGTTGGGTGTCAAATTTTTTTAGATATAATGGGATGTGTGACCATGTGAGGTTTTTTGGTGTTTGATGTGTTAAAATAGTATTTTGGCTATTTTAACACACCCAATGGTAATGCTTTTAGTTGAGGAACTTGGTTTAGACAAAACAAATAAAGATCCAAACATTGATCCCTCACTTCACAGATATAAATCAGCTACTTGAGAGTCTTGAAAAGTTGATCCAAGATTGGTCATCAAGTCAAACTCACATATATCCTAAAAAGAAAAGCTTGTTTGGACTATTGACACATTAGGTCTTACATCATCATTAATTACACCCCACTGACTCGGGGCCATAAATAGTGTTTTAACATAGAGTAATATTATGTTCATAATATTTTTACAACAAATTATAGATGACAGGTTATTATTGGTTATAATTTGGATACATCATTTATATCACTTTTTTACTTACCAATAACAACTTACTGCCCTTTCCAAAAAAAAGAAAAATAACTTACTGCCTAAAATTTATTGTAAAATTTTAAAAAAAATGTTGTCCATGTAGCATACGTTACTCTTAACATTTCCCCATCAAAAGAAGTTCAAGGGAGCATTTTTTTTTTTTTTGGTAAACGACGCTTGGGATTAACTAACGAACAACAAGTCTGTTACAACAAACAAGGCCAGCTTTATCACTAGCCAACATTTCAGCCACCACATCCAGTGGGTCAAACAAAAAAAGAAAATCAGTTACATCAAGTTCAGCTCCCATCCTTGCAAGTCGATCAGCGCAGCTATTAGCTTCCCTGAACACGTGCGCTACCGATGAGTTAGGGAATGCCTGAATCAGGTCCCTACAATCAGAAAGGA
The DNA here is from genome assembly GCA_030021035.2 of Notholithocarpus densiflorus. Lineage (NCBI taxonomy): Eukaryota > Viridiplantae > Streptophyta > Magnoliopsida > Fagales > Fagaceae > Notholithocarpus > Notholithocarpus densiflorus. The sequence continues at coordinate 5,687,832 of JARYZH020000016.1, read as the reverse complement.
GAGGTTCAAGCATTAGATTGACCATAGAAGGCTTTGAAACAAGCTGAACAATAAACTCAGCATCCATTTCAATACAAATGTTCTCAATCCTCATTTGCTTTGCTATGGTGAGCCCGTCCTTCAGAGCCCAAAGTTCTACCACCGTGCTCGAAGTGCTGCCCAACTTCCTTGCAAACCCGCCTATCCAGTCACCACTGCTGCTTCTCAAAACACCACCCCCACCAACCTTACTCGGGTTTCCATGCATAGTCCCATCTGTATTTAGCTTCACCCAACCCACAGGAGGCTTGTTCCACTTCACTTGTACCTGAACTCTGCTCGGCTTGTTTGGTTCATTGGGAACAATCACAAAGTACTCCACTCTTTTTTTTAGGCATATAGAACTCGTACCCTCTGCCACTCTACCTGTCTGAAATATGGTTTTATTTCTCTGCAGCCAAATAGTCCATATTGCTTGAGGAAAAAGAATTTTCCATGGAACATGGGGTCTCGGGTAGCTGGTGGAAGTCCCACAAAACTTTTTCAGCCAATCTTCCAAATTCAATCCAAAAAAATATTGGTTATTCTCCTCAAAACCCAGATCTTTCCACACCGCTTTAGCAACCTTACAGTCCCTAAGTGTATGAATGATAGATTCAGCCCCTTCACTGCATAACTCACACGTCGGGTCAAGGTTTAACCCTCTTGAACCAAGAACTTCCTTAGTAGGCACGCTACGATGAGTGCATAACCAAATAAAAAATTTTATTCTAGGGGATGTATGCGCTTTCCACACTCATAGCTAAAGGGTTTAATCTTTTGAACCCCAAGGGAGCATTGTTTGGGCAGTGATCCCCATCGGCCATCAGCAAGCCATTGAACCCTTCAAGACATCATTAAAAAAGAGTCGAATTTCTTGTATGGAACAAGAGAAAGAGAGAGGACAAAGATGGGAATGCAATGACCCCCACTGAGTTGACCATTGAAATTTATTTGGATTGTTTCTTTTATCCAAGGCATTGATTGCAGCAGGAGTAAAGGCGTGAAGGATGATCGAAGCATTCCCAAATTCCATCCTTGAGTTTAGATGATTTTCGGCCATCAAGAATTCACCTCTTATTACAATTAATAGACCTCACCTTGTTTATTTTATGTTTTTGGGTTATGTTCATCTGTCATGCCTTAATATTTAGACCTTGGTTACTTATTTGGGCTTGCCCAAGATCCCATAAAATAATTATTACACACTGCACTTCATCACTTTAGAAATAAATAAAAAATTAAAAAAAATTAAGTCATTTTATTTTATAGGCAGCTAAGCATAAGCTGATGGTATTTCAGTCATAGGGATTAAAGCAGTTTGTGAATTTATTTTTTAGAAGAATTTGTGAGTAATTTAAATCTTATGGCAATAACCCATGAAGGATAAAGCAGTGAAACAAATTTGAAATTACTAAGCGAAGAAAAAATAAAGGGTTCAAATGTGCACTTATTTTTTGGCTGAATAATAATCCCTATTCACATGAATTACTTGTGCAATGTTTGGATTTACTTTGGAATACCAGAGCATACTCATCATAAACTACTATTACTTTGGGTGTGTACCACAAAATCATTCTCTTGGTCCTTTTTTGTGTTCTACAATACAACAAAATTTAAAACCCAATAGGACTTGTAATTTCTTCTATTTGTTTCACATGCGAACATGATACTTGGGTAATTGCCAAAATTAGTATATCAACACCAGAATTTTGTTTTTGTCCCATAGTTTTCCATTGTAGTAATTAAATTCCTTTAATAAAGAATTAGAATATCAAAAATAAAAAGTTTTATACTCGTTTTTTTACAATTTTTTCACAAATGTTAAGATGACTATAGAGTCTAGTTGTTATTGATGGACTAAATAATAACTTACCACTTCAATATAAAATAATATTATAAATAATGTTTTATTTGCATAATTACTTTTATTTTTATTTACCTTAGTTGAGTATAGGGTCACGTTCGGGAGCGGGTAAGGTGCTATTATGGTTATGCTCAAATAGGAAAATCACATTGGTCACCGCCTTGTACCTAATTTTTTTTTTTTTTTTTGAGAGCTGGGTGTCATTCAATTCAATTGAGCCCTCCATAACATTGAAAAGAGAGATTGTGAAAATAATATCTTTAAAATTATCTGTGCCTAAGTACTTACATTTTCGGTAGAATTCTTCTAAAAAAAAAGACATTTTCGGTAGAATACTAGAATCAATAAGTACCTTAATAATGTTGTGCAAATCTGAATGCCTTAGCTCATTATACCAAAGGTAATTCATAAAATCTCAATCCCTTAATTCCTTGTATTATATTTTTAATATATTAATTGTTATAAAAAAATATTAATAGTTTTTTTTAACCTTTTAATAAAAAAAACAAAATAATTTAAAAAAAATTGCCGTTTGTGTGAAAAAAGAAGAAGGAGAAATCTGATGCCAATTGTTGGGGAATGGAGTCCAAACAAGCATTGCTAAAACCAAAAGGGGACACCATTTGTCATCTTCATTTGCTTCTTCAACCTTAAAAAATAAGAGAAATATAACGAAACTCGCTTTAATCCTGGGTCCCACAACACTAAACCCTCACTCTTCAATCTTCATCTTCATCTTCTTCACCTCCCAATCCCAATCTGAAAGCCCTAAAACCACTTCACCTCTCAGCTCCTCCCATGGCTGCTGCTCTTCAACTCAGACCAAAACACAGAACAACCCTTCACAACAACCCTTCTCTCATCCACCTATTCTCCTCCTTCAACTCCTCCACTCCTCCTCCTCCTCCTCCTCCTCCAGACCCCACCACTTCTGACCAATCTCAATCCTCCTTTACCTCCTATTTCTCTGATGTCAAAGCCAGCCTCAAACACCAACAACAACAAAGACCCACTTCCCCATTTTCACCAAGGAACCCCACAAACCCATCATCAAAACCTTCAAACCCATCTTTCTCTAAGCCTTCAAAAGTCGCTTCCCTCGAAGAAATTCGCAAAAACCTCTCCGAATTTCGTTCCCGATCCTCTGTTCCACCTCCCACCATTCAACCCAACAACTCTTCCTCTTCTTCTCAGCACATTTCATTTCAAGAGCTTTACAAAAGAAATGTGACTGCCAAGGCAGCAGAGGAAAATGCTGCCAATAACACCACTGACTCCGGCCTCGGAAAGCTCGGTGCTGGTGCTGGTGCTGGTGCAGGCGGCAAGCTCTCTTTCGAAGCGATTCGTGAGAGCTTGCGGCAGCTCCGATTGACAAATGATTCACCCCAGAATGAGAGGAGGAGTGGGGATCCCATGTCCTTATCGGCTTTTAAGAATAGTTTGAAATTGAAGCCCGGGCCAGATTCTGCCCCGGTGTTTGGTGGGACTGATTCGCTGCCAGTTTCGGTGTTTGGGAAGGAGAGGGAGAGGAAAGAAGGGGAGAGGGAGACAATGGCGATGAAGACAGAGTTTGTGAAGATGTATAGCTATGGGGAGTTAGGGGAGAAGCTGAGGAAGCTCAGGCCTTCTGTGCAGGAGGGGAAGAAGGAAGGGGATACGTTGGGCTTTTCGCTCTCCGAGTTGAATGAGAGGCTGATGAAGCTGAGGGAGATGGAGGAGAATGAGACCGAGTCGAGGATTGGCGGGGTTTTGTATAAGGACTTGAGGGAGAGCTTGGTTTGTCTAAGGATGACAGAAACTGAGAAGGCAAAGAAAAATTCGAGTAAGTTTAGTGGATTTCAATTGAATTTTGGTGAATTGCTAGTTTCCTTAAAGTATGTTTTGCTAATTTGGATGGTAGATGATAGGAGAATGTACTTTCTGTTTTGGTTGCTATCTGGACATTTCGAATACTTGGTTTGCAATAGTTGGCATTTGGATTTGAGTATAAAAAATAATGACAAATTATTAATGAAATATTATAGTTCTCTGATTCATTCTTTAGAAAATTAGAGAAAGAATAAGAAAGTGATACTTTGGATTACTTGATCTTGTGTTAATATATCACCCCCTTCCTGAACCCCTGAAAAGATGAAGACTCTATGAATCAAAAGCTGATTTTGATAGTGAAATGGGGGTTGGGGGGGCATGGGGGCTTGATGTTGTCAAGCAAGTGGTGTTTGTGCAGTTTATATAAATTGTGCTTGTTTTGATGTTGTACTTGGATTGTTGATGATAAAAAGATATAGCCTCTGTTTTGATTGCTGAGATTAGCAGGTGAAAAGGCGTTCAGTCACTGATCTTTGTCCTACTTGTTAAATTTTACAGTGTTCTCAATACTTTTTTAGTATACTATAAAATATTATTTGAGTGTTCTCAGTTCAGTTATCATCTAGAAGCCACAACAACAACAAAGCTTTAGTCCCAGAATTTTTTGGGTTGGCTATGGATCCTCAACAATATTAGGTAGAGTTGGCCACATGAATTCTTTTCCTCCATTCTATTCTATCCAAAGTCATAACCTCTACATTACTTTCTAAATTGACATGTCCTTTTTTAACTTCTTACTAATATTGTTTTTGGTCTCCCTCTACCTTTTTTGTTCCCTCAACTTGAATCATTTCACTCTTTGTTACTAGTGCATTAATTGCTCTCTTTTGCACATGAATCATTTAATCTACAAGCCACTTATCAAAAAAGAAAAAGTTATCATCTAGAAGTCAGTCCACCTCAAATTATCAAATTGGAAGATTTTAAGTGATAGATTATAGATTAGTCTCCAATTTTGGCAGTATGACAACAATTTAGAATCCTTTGCCTGGTTGATGAACAAATTGAGCTCTGGTTGCTGTGTGGTTTAGTTCTTCCTTTCTTATTTCTGATATATTAAACACTGTTCATACTAGGTATGGCAAAGGTTCTTTTGAACTCTTATAATTTAGCCAAGGCATCTAATAAAAAATGGGCTCAAGCTAGATCTTTGGGTTTCTCACCTGGTTTTTTCCAAAGCAAAATGTTGCTAGTCAACTAAAAATGGGCTCAAGCTCATGCTTATCAGATAACTTTTTTCTTTTCCTTTTTTAAAATATATATTTTTTTACTTTCATATAATACTTGTTTGAATGTGTCTAATGTTGTGGAATATCGCTTTTTAAAATTGTTTTGGCGGATTAAATTTTGCCAGCTTTAACTTGTATACATATGATACAAAATCTATATTCATAATATTTATTGATTCTGACCTATTTTTTCAGTCCAGAGACTTGATATCTTGGGTCAGTTAGGCAGAACTCCAAACTTTATGCTGCAACCTCCAAAGGAGCATCTAGTTGAAAAGGCAAATATCCTTCTCTTAGCTTTTATATTCTTGAATCTCTATTTTTGGTTGAATAAGGTGACTAGATCAATCATTATTTTTCATTTAAAAAAGTGAAAACTCTCACATGCATAAATTATTGGAGCACTAGATGATAATGTTGAGGACCTCCTAAAATGAGATATCCCAAATCCATTCCCTAAAGTTGTTCTCTAAATTCTTATTGATGTTTTAATGTGGAATTCCTTAAGAAGTAATTGTACTTGTAGTTGTAATTTCACTTGTGGTTTACAGGCTTGAGCTCTTGTTAATAAAGAGAGAATTTGCAAAACCTATATGCTTTTGCTTGAAGACACTGTGTTCAGTGGTTGTATAGTAATGTATTTTGTAAAACATTTTGAGGATTACTTTTTCTTTAGATGGATAAGAATGAAGCTTTTTTTTTTTTTTTTTTTTTTTTAAAATAAATAATTTTATTTTATAAATTTTTTATAGGTATATTTATTATAAAGAGACTACGGGTCTGTTTGGGATCCGTTTATTTTGCTGAAACTGAAATTTTTTTGCTGAAAGTACTGTAGATAAAGGTAAAAGTTAGCTGAAATAGTACAGTGAGACCCATGAATAGTACCAAAAAGTGTAATGGGGCCTATGAATAGTAGCAAAAATAAGCTGAATAGTAAAATAAGCTGGCTTTTTAAGCTGGAGCCAAACGCACACTACATATGTTGGAAGGGTTCATTATTAAGTCAATTTTTTGCTTCATAATTCAGATGGCATGATCTTGCAAAAGAGCTAAATGCAAACTCTTCATATATTTGTGACTCTGTTGTTGCATTCTTAAAATCAAGAAATTACAGTCTCTGGTATTACTGATGACTGAAATAAACTAGTGTCAGAGTGATGTCTATTATATCTTTTAAAAAAAAAAAAGTGACGTCTGTTATCTACAATAGGTCCTTGCTAGACTTCCTTGTACATCTTATCCTTCACTCTGAATATTTCTTTTCCTAAAAGAGCTGGAATCAAATTCATTATGTATTGATTCCTTTATTGGTGTAAACTGTGAATCCTACATGAAGTAACTCAACCTTATAGTATTGTTTTTTAATTATGCATGCTTAAGGTCTTTATAGGGTGATTTTTTTTTTTTGGGTATTCGATCCTTCAGAAAGTGCATGTTCTTAAACAGAGTCCAGTATGAACTTACCTGCATTATTTCAGATGAAGTTACTTTCCTTTAAAAATCTGAAGGGGTTTGATGCTCTAATAATTTTGAAATATGTTTAATGCAGTATTTCCATCCGGATAATATGTCTTCTGCAGAAAAAATGAAAATTGAGCTTGCAAAAGTTAGAGATGAATTTAAAATGTCAGATTCAGATTGTGGATCCGCACGTGTTCAAGGTAAAGGGGTTTACATTTTAGTTTCATTACACTTTTCCATCTTGAGAGATTGCATGTTTCTGATTTCTGTTTTTTGGTGCATGTGTATAATCTTTTTCTTTGGATGCATGTGTTGTTTATTTCACAAAATTGTATGTTAAAATATACTGCTTTCACCTAATTCTTTTGATTGACATGTTTCTGGCCTTATCTTTAGTTCCCTTTGTGTACATATATATGTACATAGGTTGTATGCATAAGATATCCTAAAAAATTACATCATGAATGAATTACAAACAAAATTATAGAGAATAAATAAAATCTACAAAAGAGCACTATGATTTTTTTTTTTTGGGGGGGGGGGGGGGGGGGGGGGGGCAGTGGGAAAGGGGTGTAGCTCTATAGTTAATTTTTTGGAACATATGAATATCTGCTTGTAATTCTTTAAGGAAGCTCACAATTCCAACCTTTCCATTCTCATAATAATATATCTTTTGAAAGATAAAGATCTACAAAAGAATGAGTAGCACTAAGACCTGAAGAATGAGACGACTCATATAATGATCTAGTGAAGTACGTCTTCAATTGAACCACCTAATTTTCTTCAACATCAAAGATAGTATGCTTCCTCAGTCCTCACCCTCCATAAAGTCCACAGCATGGTGGGGTTATGTTCCAAATGAAAGAAGCATTTCTCTCCAAGATCCACTAGACTCTGATACTGAGAAAATGTAAGTTCACAAAACATATGCAATATAACAATACAACAATAAATGGTCCATGGATTCACCACCGCACCTGCACATGCAACACCAATTTACTATTGTGAGTCCTCTATTTACGAGATCATCACATTTCAATATATTTCCTTAAACTGCTGTTGAAATGAAGAAGGTGACTCTTTTTGATGTGCATCAAACACTCTTCCATAGGCAACTTACATCTCTTAGGCCTCTCAATGTCTCATAATAGGAGCGAGCATCAAACTTTCCATGCCCATTCAACCTCCACCTCATTGGACCAGGGCCCTCTTGCCTAGATATATAAGACTACATGATGTCAGAGGAGTCTATTGACTCGAGTTCCTAGTCAGTAAAATCCCTATTAAACCTGACATTACCAAGAGCGACTCTAGTTTCTAGTCATTTAAATCTCCATTAAATGTGACGTTTCCAAGAGCGTATATTTCTTCCATTCTATTAAATCTTTGTGAAACATAATATTAAAAAGATAACCTATGAAAAAAAGAAGGTTTTGTTATGAAATGAGTAGCAGTTGAGTTTGCTAGCCAAGTAACTATTATCTTAATTAGCTTTGAATTTTTCCATGAGGTTGCAAACATCTAACTGGATCTGTTTGGTGTGGTTTATTAGAAGTTGGTGTTCAAGCCATGGGATACCAAGGGTAATTGGTTATGTTCTCTACACTATTGTTTGATCCAAAAGGATAGAGTGAAGGGAAAGGAAAGGGAGAGGAGGGAGGGAGAGGGGATAGAAGGGGAAGGAAACCTATATTCCCTTGGGATGCTTGATTGGTTAAAGAGAGAGAAGGGGGGAACGGAATCATAAAAGTGCTGCACATCTAAAAGAACTTGAAAGTAACATGTTTTCTTTCTCTCATATCTTCCTCCCCACTTCCTTCTATCCTTAAGTTTAATATATCATTGAAGTGCTTTGAATTGAGAGAATGCTGTCATAGAAATAGAGCGTGAAAGAAAGTTTCAGAATGTTGTCTTCCACACACCTTAAACAAGTGAATATTAAGCTATGATTGAACAGCTATAAGGTAAGCCATGCTGTATAGTATAAAATAAGGTGTCATTATTAATGAGAATGGGGGCCCATTAGATGTTAAATTTGAGGAGACTAGTGACTGTTTATGCTTTTGGCCAATTTGATAGAGATCAGCAAAAGCAACTTTTGATGACTTCTTGGGTTTACCTTTCTTCTATCCAGTTGACATGGAAATATAAAGAAGTGTTAAAATTATAGTCCATATGAGCAATCGAGCATATGGTTAGACTAGGATGGAAAAAAATGTATTGTTTTCTGAGTTCTATTGGGTACTGAAAAAGAAATTAGAATTTATCAAATCTCTGTTGTGGCTAGGTGGAAGTGGAATATAAAAGTAGGTAGTTAGTAGTTCCCTTCGTTGTGGGGTTTTTGATTTTTTTTTTTGGCGAAAACACTATTTTGGTCTCTACATTTTGGGGTCACAATCAATTTGGTCCCTACATTTTAAGAACATTCAATTTGGTCCATGTTATTTTCAACTTACAATCAATTTGGTCCTTGCCGTTAAATCACTAACGGAAAATGCCTACGTGGCAAACTGTTAACACAGTTGGCAGGTCTAATATTAAAAAATTAAATGAAATACTGACGAGTCTTAATTTCAACAACCAACTCAGCGCTTAGTTGGCAAATAAAAGCCACATCAACACTTAAATTTTTTTTCTTCTTTTATTGTACGAATTCCTTTCCTTTCATTATTTCGGCCTTCAATATTCTTACAATTTTTTTAACCAATCAGAATTTTAATTTTATTTTCTCAATTTTATTTTTCCTTTTACAATTGCTAACCAAACAGAATTTCCTTTTAATTCCCTTCTTGCAATTTCTTGGTAACCGAACACTAATCTAGTCCAAAAACCATAGACCCTGATTTACTACAACCAAATCGTCCAGCACCACAAATCCACTACAGAGCTCAAATGCCACTATGCCAGCTTGCAAGTGCATGTTAAAAATACCCATTTTACAACTTTGATCACTCAACACAAACAAACCAAAGTCAAGCCATTGTAGTGTAATGGAAACCCAAAGACATAGACACAATGAGAAAGCTTTGAAAAGCAAACCCACATAGCCATGGAAGTGAAGAAGAAGATAGCAATGCAGACTCTGAGCTCAAAAAACATACCCAATCCTTTAGCTTTTCGAACCTGACCACAGAATGGTTCACTAACCAATCGCCTTCGTATGGCGTGGAGCTCAAAACCCATATCGAGACTGCTGATCGGAGACGTCGGAGAAGTCGTGGTCGATCTGTGTTGAATCTGGGTTTGGAGAAGCTGGGCCTAGTGGATCTGGATTTTGGGTTTTGTATGAATATGGGATTTGGCTTCTTCAGCCATGAATCAGAGAGAACAAAAGATTAATGAGAGAGAGATAAGCTTAGAGATGAGATGAAGGAAAATCAAGATAAAAGAAAAATGTATGAAAGAAAAACAAGATAAGCTTAGATGGGGTGTGGCGTATTCTAATTTCTAAGGAAAGGAATTCGTACAATAAAAGAAAAAAAAAATTTAAGCGTTGATGTGGCTTTTATTTGCCAACTAAGCACTGAGTTGGCTGTTGAAATTAAGACACGTCAGTATTTCATTTAATTTTTTAATATTAGACTTGCCAACTGTGTTAACGGTTTGCCACGTAGACATTTTCCGTTAGTGATTTAACGGTAGGGACCAAATTGATTGTAAGTTGAAAATAACAGGGACCAAATTGACTGTTCTTAAAATGTAGAGGCCAAATTGATTGTGACCCCAAAATGTAGGGACCAATATAGTGTTTTCGGCTTTTTTTTTTTTTGATAAATGCATACAAGGTTGTCTTATACTTTGTGAATTTTATGTAAAAATTTCAGCATTTTTTTCTCCTGCTCTTCAATTTTTATGAATCATCTACATAATGTTATAAAGTTCTTTTTAAGTCATTTGAATCCCTGAAATATGAGTTTATTCTCTCTCTCTCTCTCTTAATTATCTTTTCATTGTATGTTTTTTGGCCCTTCTTTGGGAGCAACACAACTTTCATGGAAATGAAAATTCCCCCCTTGTTCTTTTTACTTGGGAGAAGTGAGAATGTTAGTGATCCTTGAAAGTTCTTCCAAACATAATATGCTTGCAATCAGTGTTTTCTCTCTCTCTCTCTCTCTCTCTCTCTCTGTTTTTATTTTTTTTGAGCTATGATTATGGATTTCCTTTATCTGTTTTCTTTGCAGTGGCGCAACTCACAACTAAGATCAAGCATCTATCTTCAGTTTTACACAAGAAGGTGACAATTGAACCAAGTATCTCTTTGTTTCAGTCTATATTAGATTATTTTCATTGTATTATCTATCCAAAAAAAAGAACAGTATTTTCATTGTATTACTTCTTAGTTTATTTATTTATTATTATTATTATAATAATAATTATTTTTAACACTTTTTTGGATCCAATCTTGCATTAGATTCTTTTACTTGGTATTTAGGGTAATATCAATCCTCATATGGTTGAACAAGAAATTGATTATTGCTCTTTACAAAGAGATAGTTATCGACCTGCACTAGTTTCTAATAAATTAGGGCTGTTGAGGTGATTAACATGGTATAGATTGTTCTAGCTATTACTTTTAGTGTATTTTTGGAATGGGGGAAGATGAATGTTAGGAAAGTAGGTTTAAGTTTCAAGGGCTTTACGTTGTTGATATGAAATATGACATCAATCACACTTGGGGGTGTCTGGCAAGTGACATACGGCCTCGATGACGGTGGTGGGTGCAGTTGAGAAGTTTTTCAAATCCATCCAAACCGCATCGAGTGTCTACACATCATGTATAATGGATGGGCTCAAATTACACCCATTGTAATTTTTGTCAACGTTATACTACTTCATAACTTTCTGTTAGATGTGTGTTGATAAGTCCACTATTGGATTACATCATCTCCCCATATCCTTTATGCTTGCAAACTAGCAAGATGATAAAAGATCAAAAACTATCTCATCTATAAAATGCTAAAATCTCAAGTTCTTTTGACTTCAAAAATTATACTTAAAGCATGAGTTTATGGATGATTAATATGAAAATTGGTGTGTGTATTTGAGGTCTAACGGTGGTGTGAAATACTCAAATTAATAAATGTTAGTGAGCTTATTTTGTGGTAGTATTATTGAAGAAATCACCAAACAATTTATTGAGTAGTGAGCTCTCATATTTTAATTCCTTTGTAAATTTTGTATTGCCTTGGTGAAAAATTCATAAATATTAGAGTTTTTTATAAGTAAAAATAAATATAAAAAATATGTGATACTTTATATTTGTCACACCTTGGAGATGCTCCCACTCTGAGAAAAGTTTATTCTTAGTGACCAACGAGCTACCACTCAACTGGTACTTCCTTCTTTTATTATAATGGTTGACTCTCACTGGGTGCATGAGTAACTTACCAATAAAAGAAAAGAAAAGTTAAAACCTCAGTGGTCTCATGTGTCAGCTTCATGTCTATATCACATTACTTTTTTATTTGTGTGGAGCATGGTGACGCAAATTGAATGTTAAGACTGCTTATAGAATTAGTTTTGTTGATTTGATCAACATCAAATGGATGTATAATGGTCAATGCAACTGCATGGTTGAATTTACTTAAGGAAGTTAAGGTACAACACTGAAGGAGCTATAACCTAAGATTTATTCTAGGGTATTAAAGGTTTGATATTTAAATAATTGTTTTTTTTCCTATAATTAATTTTTTTTTGGTTTGCAGTGTGCTTTAATGCATGAGCAATAGTGTTCAATTTTTCTTCATTCACAGCACATTGGACACTAGTGAAAGTTACTATAAATTCAAATGAAACTTTGGACAATTAAAATGTCACTTTTTGCTATACTTATTTGGTGAGCTGACTCCACTAATTGCAATGTTGCATCAAGCCAGCAATTTATGTGGCAAGCCAACAAGCTAGCATTTGCAATGTTGTATGAAGAATATGATATTATGGAACAAGAAGTTATGTGTACCAGTCTTGGACTGGCAACAAGCTGGCTATTGCTAAATTGTGTCTTGTTAAAGCTGTGCATCTTATAAATCTGTTTGACATTTTTAATTAGTTACAAGTTGCTGTCGCCTTCAGAATAAAAGTCAATATATTATAGCTGCTTGGGGTGCCAAAAATTAATAGCAAGAGTACTAACAAGTCTACCTTTTAATTGGTTGCATAGTCTCTTAGCAAAAAAAAAAAAATGATTGCATAGTCAGTACAGTAGGTGCTGTTACTTCCCTTTTTTTCCTACTTAGATTATTTATTTATTTATTATAATGCTGTAGGATAAGCATTCTATAAAGGGTCTTCAAGCAATGGTGCAGAGGAGGAAGAGAATATTGAAATATCTCCGAAGAACTGACTGGGATTCCTACTGCTTGGTTCTCTCTAAACTTGGTCTCCGTGACAACCCTAACTACAAGCACTAGAATAGTCCACAATGTGATCCCTGTGTTTTCTTTGTAAGATATTATTTGGTCTCTGGGATAACCTTTATCAGATGAAAAATAGGCTAGTCAATAAAGTGACCAGCTCTCAATTTCTTTTATTGTTCTTTCTGTTCTCTGTTTTTGTTTTTGGTGTAAGATCACAATTGTAGTTGGTCTACCTGAGTTTTGGTCCATTCCATATGGGAGTTAAAGGATGTTACAGTTCAGTTTTGATCCATTTCCTAATTTTTGGCTTGCTTCTTCCCTTTTTCTTACAAGCTTGTTCTTAATGTATGTCATTTTGAAGACATGGTTGTTAAATTTTCAAGTTAATGTAACAGCAAAGAAAATCATACATTTCTGTACTTCTGTAGTTCTATTTATTTTTATTATTCTAGCTTCCAATAGACTCATTCTCAAAAAAGAAGCAGCTTCTAATAGACTTTGTCTCTCTCTCATATGTATATAATGCCTGCTGTGGTATCTTCACCTCACCCGGGAGAGAGGATACCACTTAATCCAATCATTAGTTAAGTAGTGATACATACAAAAATCTAATTATTAGAAAAGGTTTGGCACCAAACATGTTTGGAGCCTCAGTTGGTTGGGTTAAGTGAGTCATGTGTAAAGGACAAATGTCATTTTTCCATTGGTGGTTGGAGTCCAAGGTTATTAATATGTTTGGAGCCAAATTTTGTCCATTAATTTTTATGAATAAAAAAAATTAATGGAATAATGTTAGGGGGTTTCTTGATTAAGTTTTCTTACTACTATCACTAAAGCGAGTTGGTTTCATGACAATAATGGTTGAGACACATCGAAATTTATAATTTTATGGAAATATTCATCACTATTTCCCTAAAATTACAAATTTCACCGACACTAGATTAATATCTAGAGAAAATTTTGGTGGACAAAAAACTGGAATAACTTGCACATAGTTTTGTTTCAATTTTTCTTCCGGTCTAGTCATTGAAGAACATTGGGTTCTACGTCCAATATTGTTTTTAATTGGGTTGAAACTCATGGAAATTTATATTTTTATGGAAACAATTACCTATATTTCCTTAAAAATAAAATTTTTAACGAGTGTTAACCTCATCTAGAAACATTATTGGTGATGGAACATAGTGCACTTAAGTGGCACAAGGAAGAAAGATTGAAATAACTTCACAAAGTTTTGTTTAAGTTTTTCTTCTAGCCGGCATTGTATCACATTGGGTTTCGTGCTCAATATTATTTTTAATTGGGTTGAGACTTATGAAAATTTTATATTTTTATGAAAGTAATTAGCTCTATTTCCCTAAAAAATACAAATTTTGACAAGCCTAGGTTAATCTCATCTAGATTTACTATTGGCGATGGAACACAATGCGCTTGAGTAGCACCATGAAGAAAAACTAAAATAACTTCACAGAGTTTTGTTTCAATTTTTCTTCCAGCTATCATTAAAAACATACTAGATTTCATGATCATTATTGTTTCTAACTGGGTTGAGATTCATAGAAATTTATATTTTTATGAAAATAATTAGCTCTGTTTCCCTAAACATACAAATTTCGACGAATTTAGATTAACTTCATCTAGAAACACTATTGGTGATGGAACTTAATGTGCTTGAGTGGCCCTAGGAAGAAAAATTGAAATAACCTCACATGGTTTTGTTTTAGTACTTCTCCCCACTATCACTAAAGCACGTTGGGTTCCATGACCAATATTGTTTTTAATTGAGTTAAGGCTCATGGAAATTTATATTTTTATGGAAATAATTAGCTCTATTTCCCTAAAATTATAAATTTCAACGAGCCTAGATTAACGTCATCTAGAAACACTATTGGTGAGAGAATACAATGCGCTTGAGTGCTACCATGAAGAAAAACTAAAATAATTTCATAGAGTTTTGTTTAGTTTTTCTTCCGGTTGTCACTAAAGCTCATTGGGTTTCATGACCAATATTGTTTCTAACTAGGATGAGACTCATGGAAATTTATATTTTTATGGAAATAATTATCTATATTTCCCTAAACATACAAATTTCTTCAAATTTCAACGAGTCTAGATTAACCTCATCTAGAAACACTATTGGTGATGGAACACAATAAGCTTAAGTGGCACAAGGAAGAAAGACTCAGATAACCTCAGATAGTTTTGGTTCATTTTTCTTCATGATGTGACTGAAGCACATTGAGTTCCTTGACCAATATTGTTCTTAACTGGGTTGAGACTCATGGAAATTTATATTTTTATGGAAGTAATTAGTTCTTTTTTCCAAAATATACAAATTTTGACTAGTCTAGATTAACCTCATCTAGAAGCACTATTGGTGATGGAACATAATGCGCTTGAGTGTCATCAGAAAAAAAAGAACCAAAAATAATCTCACATTTCTCCCTGTTGTCACTGAAGCACATTCCCCGACTAATATTGTTTCTAACTGGGGCCTGGGTTGAGCCTCATGCAAATTTATATATTTATGGAATTAATTAGCTATATTTCCCTAAAGATTCAAATTTCGATGAGTCTACATTAATTTAATCTAGAAACACTATTGGTGATGAAACACAATGAACTTGAGTGGCAACAATAAGAAAAACTAAAATAATCTTACATAATTTTGTTTCATTTTTTCTCCTCGTTGTTATTGAAGCACATTGGGTTTCATAACCAATATTGTTTCTAATTAGGCTAAGAGTTGTGGAAATTTATATTTTTTTGAAAATAATTAGCCCTATCTCTCTGAAAAAAAAATTTCAATGAGTCTAGATTAACCATATCTCGAAACACTTTGGGTGATTGAATATAATACGCTTGAGTGGCACAAGGAAGAAAAGATAAGTTCATGGGCCAAATTCAAGCCCGTCATTCATTGCTCATCCATGACCCTGACTCGGTTTAAAATCTAGTCCATAGCATATTAGCAACCGTTTGAATGAGTCTGATCTGGGACCTAGTCCGTTTATTCATTTTGACTCACTTTTGGACTCAATTTTGCCTTTTGAGCCTAAAATCTTCTTCAATCATAATATGAGCTAAGTTGTGATTCGAACCTTAATTAGAGCAAAATTTATTGAACGGCATTTTGAATCCATATTTTCAAGATAAAAATGGTCCAAAGAGATTTGAAAGAGTTGCTGTTTGGATTGTTCATGACTCAATTTTCAAAACCCATATCTCAAAACTCATAACTCAAACTTAAAACCTATAACTCATAACTCAGTTCTCATTATAACTCAAATACTCTTCAATTTCTGTTTGGACACAAAACTGAGTTACATTTCTCACTCTTTAGCTCCACCTTTCGGCAAAATAGTGGAGCCCACCACTGACACTGCACAGAACAACATTGCTCCCTCACTTTCATCTTCTCCCATCTGAAAACCCAGAAAGGACCAAAACCTATAAGCCAAAAACTCTTCCTCTCACTTTGGCACACTAACTAGAACTAGCTTGATTTTTACATTTTTGTTATAAATAATAATTACTTTTTCTTATCAGTGGTCCACCTTACAACAATTAGCTAACATGTTACATTGTCACTATCATTTTAGTTGGGTCCGTTGCACTGCACTCATTTTTTTATTTTTTGGTGGTAAAGGTAAGGATGAGTCATGGGATCTTACAGTTCTACTTTACCAAATAATTTTTTTTTTGGAAAAACCTGTTTGAACAGATCAGCCCCAATTAGCCTTGAATAGAAAAACTTTGCAGTTTTTAAAATTTATCTCAGTACAGCAGAAGCACAAGTGGAGTGACAGCCCGCTGGTGACAGAGCAGGCCTCGCTGGTGAAGAGGTTGGGTCTCAGGGACAAGACTTCGATCACGGCAAGTTCCTCTTCGGCTGACCAAGAGCGGTTTAGGTCTTTGAAATGAAAGGAACAAGTGTGAGAGTAGGGGCGACAAAATTGGACACGTCCTGAGAATCCGACACGACACGACATGAAATTAGCAGGTTATGGGTTGAAGTTTAATGGGTTCGTGTTATATTTGGGTTGAGACAACGGACCCGTTTGATAAACGGATTGGGTTAGGGTTCAACCTATGAAATCTGTTTGACCCATCTGACTCGTTTAATTAAATGAATTTTTACCAATATACCATTCAAATCTTAGATATATAAACTTATTAGTTGTTGTAGTTTATTTTCTTTGACATATTGTTATTAATTATTTATGATATTGAGATATGCTTTAGTTTTGAATGATTATTTGTGATGCAGTTACTCATTAGTTCTGAATTTTATATTTAAAATATTTATTTGCTTGTTTTTTCATAAATGTTTTTCTCCATTTTGATAAAATCAAATAAACAGATCGACATGATTGACTCGTTTAATAAGTGGGTTGTATTAGGGTTGAGAAATCTTGACCCGTTTAATAAATATGTTGGGTTAGTTTTGACTCATATAGTCGGATACGTATGAGTTGACATGACACGAACTTGACAAGCGAACACGAATTGTCACCCCTATGTGAGAGTAGGAAAATAGAAGGATGTGGGGAAGAGTAGAGTGGAAATAGAGAGAAGAAACTCTAAAATGAAATGAAAAAAAGAAATGTGCCAACAGTACAAATTCTGACTTGACAAAGACTAATGGGTCCTAGAAACTTTTTTTTTATTACAAGTTTGCCATTGAACTCAGCTCAATCACTTGAAAACTTCTAAAATGTGTTTTCAGTTTTCATAACTCTAACTCAGATTTTTAAAGTTTTGAGTGATGAAAACATCACTCAAAAATCTTCGTTCTTCTGTGGATCTCACATATTTTGAGTTATTGGCGATCCACTGAGTTATATATAGCTGTCAAGTTTCTTGAAAGCACGTTTTAAAATTTTAATATAAGCCACAATGTTCAGAAATTTTCAAGTTATCGCAATTTGAGTGGACATTTGCATCACATTTACAAAGATTGTTTTACCCTTGATTCCATTAAGGTATGAAACTTAATCTAATTCCCAATAAAATAAATTGTCATGTAAATCTACAAATCACTAACTGAAGGGGAACAAAAAAAATGAAAAGAAAAAAAGAAGCATGATTTGACAGAATGAAATAGGAGTATTAACCCTACTCACTAAGTAAAAACTGCCACATAATTTTGTGATTTCTAACCCTCATTAAAAAAAAAAAAATGATTCAATGATTTCCCAAGTCCCGCAGAAGCCTTCTGGATTTTGGAGCAGCACATGTGGAATGGCAAAGATATCAGCTACTTTGTCCAATTTACATTGTTTTCTTGATCGCTCTTTGACCATGATATATGAAGGAATCTATTATTCCCGCAACTGTGAAAATACCTAAACAAAGAGATACGAGCCGTAAGTGATTCTAATAAAGTAACAAGCGCATAACAAGAAAGGAAGACAAGAAGAATAATCTCACAACCAACATACATAAATCTCTACTTCTTGTTTTAGTGGAGTGAACCGATCATAAGTTTTCAATTTGGTATACAGTGAGTGTTTGGAAATTTCTAAAAGTGACTACCCAAAATCTAAAATATCTTGGAAAGAGAAATATAAGGGAAAGAAAAGTTAATATCACCTAAAAACAATCATTTAATCAGAGAATGATATCAGATTCAGAACACAAGCTTTAGCTTAATGGGAGCTGAAAGCTTTACGTACGTACATATGCATGAATGTGGGTAAAATAGCCAGAGAGAGCACTACCTCCAATTATTGCACAAATATGGGTCATAAAGTGTAAAAATGTTGCATGCTCCTCTTTCAAAGTCACCTGAAACATGCAAAAATATAAATTGTAAAATAGGAAAAGTTAACAGATTCTCTAAGGGCATTGGTTTAGGATATAATTTTTTTTTTGCTAAGTGGTTTAGGACATAATATTAGAAAAATTTTATCCACCACATAAGTTCAAAAAGCTACTGATTTCTTGTCACCTTTTGTGGCAGTACTGAGTCCCATTCCATGAAAGATGCCTAGGGGTCTACTTCATACAGAAACTATTTTCAAATACATAAAATCCACATAACTTTCACTGCATCTACAGTTATTCGTCTTTTTTGCTCATTATCCCTCTTTGGTTCTCTCATATGAGAGCGGTTGCAGCTATAATCCTATGTATTTAGAATTTTTTTATTGTAAGAAAACAAAAATAAATGTGTCAAAATCAAAAAGAAAAAAACAAAACAAAGTAGAATTTTCATTACTAAAACCTAAAGCAGCCCAATAGTCATGATTGGGTCCAAATCACATTTTCAAGTAGCCTGATAGCTATGGACAAAAATACCAACCTTAATTGGAGAAATGTCATAAAAGAAGAAAACTCCAGGAACAGGCAGAGAGCGACCCGACTCAGCACCCCTAAAATGCTCTGTCACAGAATACTGCACAATGCCATTAATGGTGCATCTTACAGCATGATCTATTTATAACATAAAAGAATAAGTTTTTGTCATCTTCAATTTGTTTAACAATACCTGATTTGACTGGACAGTACGACCTCTAATGTCGGTGTATTTAGTAGGGACCACCTGCCAAATTCATAATGAATATGTATAAAAATCCTTGCTTCTAATTGTGAAAACACTGCAGTCATACGCAGGCAAACATTTACACAAAGACTTAAGTGCATTCATGTGTACACATACACACAAACAAGACAGAGGTTAGCCTCCAATAATTCATTTCAAAACTATAATAGCAGAAATTCAAAATATAGACCAAAATTCTTCAACCAGCACTCAAAACTGCATTTATACATGATTCTCATTCAGACCATCAACAAGGTGAAGTAGGAATTCCATTGCTTTTCATAAGACAAGCCCAGAGCACCATAAAATATTTATAAGATAACTTTAATGGCCTGTAAAGAACACCATTCTTCAAATGGGTCTACAAACTGAAGATATCATAAAAATTTAGACATAATGCGTTTCTCATAAAAATTTCCACCAACAACTTACATTTGCCTTTTCAGTGTGTTGTAATAGCTAAAGAATTATGACTGCTATAAAATTTTCAGATTTTGATTGTATGCTTTTGTATTTAATCTAGATATTCAATTGATATCAGTGCTTAATTCACAAAATGAACACAAAATAAAAGATCTATAAACAGGACAAGATCATTCAGCATTTGTTTGTGAAACCTCAAACACAAAGTAACGAGAACATGATACCAACCTTGATGAAATACTGGTACAAACCATTTGGTGCTTCAGGCACCCATTGTACACTGAAAAGATGTTGAGAAGGGAAAATTATAACATATTAAATCAGATAAATTAAGTTAGAATTTGTTTATTTAATGGTTATTCGGTAGATAATGAACATACTGAACAATCTAGCAATTTCATTTGATGGCCAAAACATTTTCCATCATGAAGAGGAAGAAAGAAAGCCGAAATGAGCACATAACTAAGAAAAACATAACAGATACAACACGCAATTTCCAATTTGGAATATGCTGCATCAACCAGAATTTTTGAATTCCAAATTTTATTTGAAGCAGCAGTATTCTATGATATGTTAATTACACCAAAAAATAGTTTATGCACTTTTGGTGGAAAACATTCATGTAAACAATGTTTCCAGCTTTATTCAATTTCAAACGGTATGACACTAATGCAATATAGAATACTAGAAAGCATTTCAAAACATGTAAATATATAGACAGGAGAAGAAAGAAACAATTACCCGTCAAGGGGATTGACTAAGCCAGGGAAGTAGTTACCAAAAGCTAACTTGTTGATTCTGTGACTTATCTGTATCATCATGGTGATGACATCAAATTAAAGTTAAAAATCAAAGAAAAATGACAAATTATGCTAAATTCGATAGTGATGTATTTTTTTTTAAGCCAAACTATTATTGGTACCAAGATAATCATACATTATAAATATCCTTTTCCAAGGCCAGCAAATCATGCACATGAACATTTGACTGGTGAAAGCTTTTCCCAAGGGCAAAATGAAAATTTCCAGCCACTTTATTAACTTCAAGTGATCCATGAATATTACATCCTTCACCTTCTTCATCTTTTATCTTTTGGATAAAACCTTCCCGTTTGCACTGAAAGCCAAAAGGACAAATAAGAAAGTCAAAAACAATATAAAGCTACAGAAAACAAAGTCCCAAGCTTGGGAATCGAAATATGCATAGGGCAGTATGTAAATTTCGTATGTAGACATCCATGTCCATGTGTGCATATATTCAATTCATTGCTTTTAATGAGGAGCTAAAGTTTCAACCTACAACATGCACAAGAAAATGTTGCACAAATTCGTGCCTCTGAAAACTGTCAAAAGAGTTTCCACATGGTCTTCCATACTTCCTTGCATTATGTATCTCAGCAGTAAGGGATTAAATTAACAGTGCATCTCTAACGTAAGGAGGAGTTGCCTGTACTAGTCACACCGTCATTCCACAAACTTGGCTATGTAACTCAACATAATCCTCATTAATTAAAACATAACCGTCTTATCATCACAAGCAGATTGCATTGCACTGTTTTTTTTTTTTTTTTTTTTTTTTTCATTATTAAAACCAATAACAAAAAAAGAAAAGAAAAAAAGCCTTAGTTCAAAAATTTGGGGTCAGCTACCCTGCTATTGATCCTTAATAGATTAATCAAGGTTAGCCACATGTATTCTCCTCCTCTATTCTATCCTATCTAGAATCATACTTTTTGTTACTTCCTAAATTAACTTGTCATTTTTTACTATTTACATTGGTGTTATTTAGGTCATCATTTACCTCTTTCTACTGTCTCGACTCGAATTTCTTCCTTACATTAATTTATCTTCTTTGCTCATGAACAAGCTATCTGTTGCTACTCTTCCTCATCTCTTCATCAACAGAAACCACTCTTATTTTTAAATGAATTTCTTCATTTTTATCTTATCTTTCATTATTCCACTTATCAATCTTAATATTCTCACATTTTGTTTCAACATGTTGCATCTTGATAACCGAACATTCAGTACCATATAGCATAGTCGGTCTTATAACAATCTCGTAAAATTTTGCATTTAACTTAATAGATATTCTGGGATCACATCATACTCCGGATGCATTTCTCCACTTAATCCACCATACTCTTATTCTATGATTCAAATCTATTTGATCTCTCCCACTTTAAGAATTATTAATCCAAGATATCAAAAGTACTCACTCTTTGGTATCTCTTAACCATCAACTCTTACAACCTCTCAATATCTATTTCTCCTTAGACTAAACTTACACTCCATGTACCACGTCTTAGACCTACTTAACCTAAGACCCTTAAATTCTAAAACATCCCTCCAAATTTCCAACTTGGCGTCAACTCCCACATCTAGTTTCATTCAATAAGACTATATCAATTGCAAATTGAAATTTTCCACTACATTTCATCCTCAAACTGATGGTCAAACTGAGGTGGTTAATCGTAGTCTAGGCAACCTCCTTTGGTGTCTGGTGGGTGAAGCCAATCGGAATTGGGATTCAATTCTTCCTACAGCCCAACTTGCATACAATAGCTCTGTCAATAGGTTTATAGGCGCTAGTCCTTTTGAGGTTGTGCATGGGTATACACCTAGGAAGCCCTTAGGTCTTTTGCCCATGTCCCCACATGTTAGAATTTCTGAATCTGCTTAGGCATTTGCACGACATATTCATGATTTGCATAATGAGATTTGCAAAAAAATTCAGGTAAGTAATTCTCAATATAAAATTCATGCTGACACTTGTCGACGTCATGCAGAGTTTTAGGTAGGAGATTATGTCATGATTCGGATTTGACTTGAACAGTTTCCCTCTGGGACCGTTAAGAAATTGCAAGCTCGTAGTGTTGGACCATTCAAGGTATTGAAATGAATGGACCCAAATGCATATGTCATTGACCTTCCTCATGATTATGGTATTAGCTCATCCTTTAATATAGAGGATCTAGTTGCTTATAAAAACCCCACGATTATTCCTGATACCCCTTTTGATGAGCCTTTACTTGATCCTATTGATGCCCCTATCCCTACCCCTTTACCCTTAAATTTGCCCTATGCACATAAAGAACCTATTGATGCTATTTTAGATGAACATATTGTTTCTACTAGGGATGGAGGAGTTCATCGTTTCCTAGTTCGTTGGCGAGGGTGACTAGATTCTGATTGCACATGGATTACTCGAGATGAGCTACATCGACTAGATCCTGACTTGCTTGAGTACTATTAGAGCTCTTCAGATTTCCACTTGACGGGGTCGAGTTCTTCTCACCCGGGGGGAGTTGCGGATACAAGGTACAAGCCTCCAATTATATGCATGTATGGGAGGAAGAGCAAAAAGAAGACGGCCTAACCTGTGGCCTTATGGATGGAGTTTGCTAGTAATTGGGCTTGAAGATTAAGCAAGCCCGAGCATTTAATAATTAGGCTTTTTTTTTTTATGCATCTTATTGTTTGCTATTTAAACACTTTTTCTGATTATTGTAAGACAACTTTTGGGAATTATAAAAAAAGTGTGTTTCTTTTACATTGGTGCCGACTCTAGTTTTTGCTTGGTGCTGACTCCAAGCAACCCTTAGGTGCTAACTCCTAGGGTTTATCCTTTGTTCTATTGTTGTTTAATTGTCCCATTGAAATAGTGTGGTTGTCCTACGTCACTATTTGAGGTAGAAAGGCTAATTCTTTCCCTTGGAAGAGTATTTGGCATGTTTAAGGTCCTGAAGAGGGTTTTGTTCTTCGTTTAGACAGCAACCTAAAGAAAGATTTTAACTTGTGATAATATTATCAAACAAGGCTTCTCTCTGGTTGGTTGGAGTATGTGCCAGTGTAATAGGAAGACAGTGGACCATGTGCTGCTCTATTGTGAATTTGCGTATGCTTTATGGAGTGTAGTATTTAGAGCCTTTGGGATCTAATGGGTATTAACCATGGAGGGTAGATTTCAAGGAGTCATTTCACTTTTGTACATAATCCTTTTGTAATTCTTTTAGGTTATGTTGTGTTCATCATTGTGAACATGAAGAAATCTTTTCTTTGAATAAGACATCTTTACTTATCAAAAAAAATTAATCATATTGATTTCTCTGGTCAAAAAAGTTCTCCAACCCACAAATATTTACCTCAAGATTCAGAAGCAATACAAATAACTAATCTAATTCAGTAATAGAATCTCTAGTTCAATGTGCTCAACTCATATACCAAACAGCATTTGTCATCTCTTTATAAGAACAAGATGGACGACGAATTTGTGGGTTCAAAAACCATTTGGTATCTATATACCTTACCAACAAAAAACTGCTCAACTAATACTAGATGTTCAATGTTGATTACCTTAGTTTTTACATTGTAATCCAAGAAAATTAATGCGTGTATGAACTGATGACATTCTCTAAAAAATAATATTATAAACTGACTAACCTGGTCTATCAGATCCATATTCGTTAGCGCCCAACCTTTTTTCCTATATGCATCACGAACTTCTTCACATGAATTACAGCAGTCATCATCCGACTGCGAGAAAGAGAGAGAGAGAGTGTGAGATTTAGAAAACTACAGAACAATTACAGAAAGAACATAACTTTTGTAGAATGTTATATATATATATATATTTATTTATATTTATAGAGTAAGTTTTGGTTCTCTGATACAAATCAGCCAAGGAGCAGAGCTACCAGGGAAAAAAGAGAGGCAGCCCAGGATATTAAATATATTATAAACACTGCAATTCAATTTCTGCATATCTTTTCTCTGTCCCATTTGCACAATTTCAGTGTTCACATACAACAAAGCTAAAATCAACAGCAGACCAGTCCTAAGAAATTTTAGAACCCCAGTGCAATAAGTTTCCCTAACTGCAAGATCAATATCAAATAGTGTAATATTTCCTTTGAAAGAAAACCCTAATCTTATCTCTTTTGGTGCAGGTGATCTATTAAGGAGTGAATTTTAAATGCAAATATGGCTTTGAGACTCAACATGCGCAGTTTATAGGAAAACTTTTATCATCACATATGAAACTTCAAAACATTATACTGTATGCACCAGGACCAAAAGATCCAGATCCAAGGGCCAACCACCTCACAGTTGTCTCTACACCTTTTGGCCATTTGATTTTTGACAATTAGCTCCAGTACTTTTGTAAATTTTACAATATGCAGAGGGACCAAGTTGAACAAGAAAGTACAACATATTGCCACAGATAAGGGACAAGCGCCATCCTCATCAACAAGGGACATTTATTAAAAATAAAAAGGCACCTGGACTCACATCATACGTAATCTTAAAACTTAAAATACATTTAAACTGAATTTGACTTCAGATAAAAACTCACTCCTGATCTTGAAATCTAACAAATATTTTATTGGGTGAGTCACCAAAGAGCTCATTTATTTCCAATGTACTTATTTATTTATTTATATTATTATTTTTAAAAGTAATAAAAAATTTTATTGAAAGAGGAGAATCCCCAAGTACAAATGGTGAATACAAAAGGTTCACTATCCAACATACTTCCATTTTAGCATACCAAGTGTTCTAGAATAGCAGATGGAAACGAAGGGACATCAAGCTGACCTATTCAAAATCATGTCATAGATAGGAATGCTGCAAGCTAACCCTACTTCATCAGAAAGAAAATTCAAGTTCACAACATGTCTAACTGAGTATGTTCAAGCCTATAGATAAAAAAGTTTGAGCACATGGAGAGATTAGAAGAATATAAATTGTTAGATAAAGCATTTAAAATAAAATTCTTAGGGAGATGAAAGGAAAAACTATGATGGGGGTCAAGGAAAATAAGTTAATGAAATGCATCTAATATAAATAATTTATATGATAGATTTAAAAGCCAACAAATGGGTTTTCCATGAGCAGCAGATGCAGGACAAAGGAGAGATTTATTTGTCCTTTATAGAAAAAAGGGGGAGGGGGGTGGAGGTTGGTAAATTCTTGTAGATTGAAACATCTATTTAAAAAAGTCAAAAAAAAAAAAAAAAAAAAAAACTGATTTTGATCAATTTGAAAAGGAGGAATGGCAGGAAGGGAGGGAAATCAGCCTGATGAAGCTGAAAAGGGTATTCCCAACTAAAATATTTTCCATTTCATACCCATGACAACATC
Source organism: Notholithocarpus densiflorus (assembly GCA_030021035.2). Taxonomy (NCBI): domain Eukaryota; kingdom Viridiplantae; phylum Streptophyta; class Magnoliopsida; order Fagales; family Fagaceae; genus Notholithocarpus; species Notholithocarpus densiflorus. The sequence goes on along the minus strand of JARYZH020000016.1, from coordinate 5,661,916 downwards.
TCTAATCGAAAGGCAGTTTCTAGTAAATTGGTTTGACGGTCCACATTGGTACCTAATATATAGTACTTTTGCATGTTCCAAAATTATTAAAAGATAATTTAGCAACATTAGGGATACCAGATAATCAAATGTACCGTTTCTGCACCAAAACAAGAGCCACAATATTTTTCATTGTGTTCAAGCCTGCCACCATGATTCTGTAAGGGCTTCTCAATCTGCATAGGGAAAGGGTGAATATAAAAATAAAGAGATGGAAAGCAAACACAAGCAGAGAAGGCTAAGGATTTTCTCTTTTTCCAATGAACTATTGTGTTGAGAGAAAATCGTCAAAGCAAAGAAAAATTTTATACTTAGCTTAAATCATGAAAACAAATAAACAGAGCATCAGAAAAAAGGATAACAAAATTCGAACTGTATTCCTACTTAATATGATAACAACTGCCAATCCAAAGCCCATCTGTTATGGTTCCCCAATTTGTAGCAAAATAAGCAGGCACCATGTCATCCATAGACAAGCCTAACAGAACAATAGGTTTGAAACTAATCCTTCAAACCATTTGCTGACTAAACAACATCTACTACAGTTCATACTACAATAGGCCCACCTCTTACTTAAATCTATAATCCACTATGGAAGTAACTCATTCAGCAAGTATCAAAGCACTTTCTTGTGCAGCCAATTCAATCGCGGATTCATTCTAATGTGGATGCTTGAGTTGTGTATTGGTGTGTGTGTATATATATATAAATTGGTATCCATCTGATACAAGATATGTTAAAAACAAATGCTTACTGAAGAAGTGTGCCACAGAATTGTTTTCTTACTAACCTTTGGTGCACCAATCCCATCCTGCCTAACTTCTATTACATTACTATGAGCATCGATTCTTTTCTTGAAAATATCATGTCTCTGCAAGTAAAACAATGCATCATACATCCTAAATTAGCAAGAGTAAACAAATATCAAATTCAGGAGCACTTGTCAGATTCAATAAGAAAGAAATGGTGTAAGTATTCAAATTTTCAAATGCTAGGCATGTCTCCATTATTATACAACTAGTATTATTAAGGCTAAAAATTAATCAATAAGAAGACACTGCTTGCAGTACATACTATATCAAGGTGTTGCTCTCCACTTATGTCCATGGCATCAAGACTGAGTAATGAACACGGAACAGCTGGAAAGGTGACATCAAACTGCACTTTCAAACAGAAATGGGGCATAAATAAATCAAGCATGAATAATAGCTGTTCAAACTGAAATAAGGCAAGAATCCAGCCTGGTATTCGCACTTGAATACCAGCATTAAACAAGCACAATTAATCTCACTCAAAATTAAAAATTGAAAATGACGATCATTAATATTTCACACTTGAAGAACTATTACAAATGAAAAGTCTCAAAGCTTTGCTGCAAGTAAATATTTGAGCATTGGAACACATAAAAATGTGATTCACAAAATTAACAACCACTAGAACCTGCAAAGATTCAGATGGTACCCTGGAATAGCATGTGTCATATTAGAATTTACAGATTATGATTAGAAAATGAAGAGGTAATTAACATTTTTAATACAAAAGAAAAAATGATGATTACATTGATATGTAGGGTTTCCCCTCTTGAAGTATCAACCACAAGCTTTGATTCGGAAACAGTGTGGAGGTATAATCCTGCAAGCACACTTAACTGATTGATTAAAAATGCAACTTTAAAAATCAAAGAAAAGCCATATGCAGAAGATATGGAGTATTTGTCAGTAGAACATTACCATTCAAAATAAATTGGTACAGCACTATGTCAGTTTCAAAACAAATCCTATAATTGGTACAATCCTATCAGCTCAAAAACTGGTGAAATCTGGTTTTGATAACTATGATTATTTATAATTTCCAAAGTACACATCTAAACCATAATTGTCACTAATCATCCTATTCCTATGTAAGTTCAAGTAGGCAAAGTATTTTGTAACAAAAGTTTCTCTCAAAAAGAAGGCATTTACAATTGCTTTGCGCATAATAATATAAACTGTAACAAGATACCCCATTCTAATGTACAAACTCAGATGTTGTCTAGTACGGTATTAACAGCATAATCATGATCATGATAAGAGCCAGAATTCAATCATTAGTCTTAAAATCCAAAATTAGAGAACAATCACTAGAAGCCCAAGTCATTTTTTGAATTCACATGTAAGAAAATAGTAGTAGTAAAAAACAAGAAGTGAAAACTTGTGAGAATTAGTGGAACAAAGTGAAAAAGATTCTCCAAACAGAATTGAGCTTCCAAGACCCCAAAACAACATAGACTTTTTTTCACTTTCTAAAACCCATAACTTGAAAACAAGAGATTGTTTCACCCCCTATATATATATATAATATCAAAATTCACACAGCTTCAAATAAATAAATAAATAAATCTTGAGAGAGAGAGAGAGAGAGAAGCATACTGAGCTCGGAGAAGAAGAGTAAGAAGATGACAATGAAGGAGACGAGAGTTATAAGGCCACCGGAGAAAGTACGGCTGTAAAAATCTTCATTGATTTTAGGATACGCATCCAGTTTTCGAAGCTTATGAAGAACATTGTCCATGCCGACACAACAACACGACCAAACTCTCTCTCTCTCTCTCTCTCTCTCTCTCTGTGTCTCTGTTTTTTCAGAACACAAAAAAAGTGAGTTCCCAGGGTTAGTGTTTCTCGGAGGTTGAGCGGTGCTTCCAATTTTATTACAAATACAAGAGTGACGCAACACGCATTTCTGATTGGCTGTTTTTCCGTGACATGTCATTGTTTATTATTATTATTATTATATTATTGATTGAATAATGCTACTATACTTTTCTAAGTAAATCCTAGGTGTCCCAGCTGTTATTCGTTTTAATCTTGACCGTATTATTTATAATATATTTTTATTTATCAATAACAACTTACAACTTAAAATTTGCTGTAAAAATATAATATAAAGTAACATCTATGAGTACAATAACTCTAGGTGACAAGCTTTTAATGATTAATAATTAGTAACTTTTTCTTATTGCTTAAAACTCCACTATACTAATATAAGAGTTAAATCCTTTTGTAGTATACTTTAGGTTAAGTAATTTTTTTGAACTTGTAATTAAGTGTGTATTTAACAATTACCTTGTTTCTTTAAAAAAAAAATTCACTAATCATATTATGATTAATATGAGTGTACTGCTATTAATGTGAATGGATTTGTATTAAGTGCCTAAAGTTAGTTGGACTTGGACAACCCAAAAATGACATTTATTATTCACGAGTCAATTTGGTCCAACTTGGCGCCTAATAATAAGTCAGTTGACTGGATTGGTCTGTTTTTATTCTTTACCGTAACTAGAAGTCTAGAAGTAGAAAGGAGGATGACTTGAAGATCTTTAATTAGATGGGTTTTTTATAAAGCCCAATGAAAGCTGGTCGTCACTCAACTTGCATTACAACCCACGTAGTATTTTCATTTTGGAAAATAATTTGATTTTATTATCTAGATTAGATGATTAATTATGATTAGAATTTTTCACAAGTAAAATTATCAAGAGAAATACTAAATCCACAATATTTTTATAACAAATTTTAAATGACAAGTTGTTACTAATTATTACTGGTGGGTAAAATGATAATTTCAATAGTGAATTAAAATTAAAATTTATTATCTAAAATTTGTTGTGAAAATATTATAGAATATAACACTTCTCAAATATCAATCAATTTGTGTCAACACCCAACCTCCAATTTTATTTCAGCAAGGACACCCCACGTAAAAGAGTTAAAAAAAGAAAAAGAAAAGAAAAAGAAGCCCATAGCAATTCTAACACCGCCGAACCACAATTGATATTTCTTTAAGAAATAAAAAATAATAATAATAATAACAACCACTTTTCTGTTTAGTTTCTGGAAACTGGAATCTAAAATTACTTTGATAATCACGTGGGTTCCATAATTGAGCATTGGCATGTAAATTCACATGACATGCAGAGTGCAGACGCCAGACGCAGTCATTATGCAATTAAGGGTAAATTGGTGTCGTAGAGCATTTTCATTAGTTCTCTCATAAAAAATGTCATTTTGACATATCAAAAATTTATTTTATTATTTTAGCACATAATTTTACAATATCCCATTTATCAGATGTTTTATTCTTCCCTTCTATACATTAAAATAATATTTACACCACATTAAAATAATATATTAAACTCCTCCAACAACAACAACTCCTCCACCACTACCGCAACAACGGCCACCAACAACCACTGCCGCAACAACACCAACAGCCACCACCGGCACAAACCCACATCCACCAACGGCACCTTAAAAAAAAAAAAAAAAAACACAACCAGAAAAAAAAATCACAACAACCCAAAAAATAACCACCACAACTACCCAATAATCACCACCACAACCACCCAATAATCACCACCACAACCACCAAATTGCCGCCACAACCACAGTACCACTGCCACAACTAACCCACAACCCACCACATTCACAAACCTCAAAACCCATCCCAAATCAAACAAACCCACAGCTCAGGTGGCGAGATCGGCTTCAAGCAGCTTCAAGAGAGATAGGTTTCAGCGGCTTGAGGTGACTTTAGGCGAGATCGGCTTCAGGCGGCTTGAGGATGAGAGAGGAAGAGAATGAGAGTGAAGAGGGAGCTGTGGAGGTGACTATGGCTCCGGCAAGATCGGTGGCTTCGGCGAGATTGGCGGCTAGATTGGTAGCTTCGGCGAGATCGGCAAGAGAGAAGAACTCAGAGGCAGAGAGAGAGAGAGAGAGAGAGAGAGAGAGAGTCGGACTGAATAAACAAATAATAAAAAAATTTGGCATGGCTGTCCGTAATGTCTCATACTTGAGACGGTACTGTAGCATGTTTCAAATTTTTAAAACATTTAGAACAGCTGATGAGGCTTGAATAGTGGTGTTTGGTGTGTTAAATGCCAAATATTTGGCATTTGACACACCTGATGAGAATGCTCTTATAAGTGCAGAACAGTGCTTGGAGCATTATTTTACAAAAGATTAATTTTGATTAGTAAAGATGTAGTCTATAGTGTAGACATGCATGTGTAGGGTTGTTGGCAGGGGCGGAGCCAGGGGGGTCGAGGGGGGGCATAACCTTCCCCCAAACAGCCTAACGCTTATTTTCCTCCCCCCGCCAGATTTTTAGATTAGTTTGCTCTTTTTAACCAAGAGTCAAGAGACAAGTATTACAATTTATTTTGCTAAGAAAAGATAAGTATTACATTTTATTTGAAAAAAAGAAAAGAAAAGAAAAAAAAAGCAAACTCATAACTTAATTATAGACTCACGATAGTTTTTTTTTTTCTGATAATTATTAAAAGTCTTACGGCACTTTTGGTGTTTTACAATAAATGAAAATCAATATTTTTGAGAGAATATCAATGAGCTAATCCATGGGTTTTATGGGTCAACAAGTTGCTATTGCTGCAAAGTTTCAAAAGGTGGGAAACACACTCTGTTTTAAAGTCATGAAACGGGGGAGTTTCACTCTAACTCCCTTGGCTCTCTAAAGTTTTTAATTTAAAGTGTCTAGAGGAAATCCTTAATAGTTTTTAAGATGTGTTTAAAGTCACATCATTTCCAAATGTGTTTTGTAACTTTTGTTTGTTCTAACCAAAGTCATCTATAGCCAAGGTTCATTTTGACGTTTTTGCATTTATAATTCAAAATCATGAACACAATTTCAACTATGTGTTTTGTATACATAGTATGTAACTATCGCTGTTCTTTTTAATCTTGCCCCCTCTAAACTAAAATCTTAGCTCCGCCACTGGTTGTTGGTACCCATTTTTTTAACATTATGGGCCAGCAAACAAAACCCCAAGCCCAAAAGAGCAGGGAAAGAGAGTAAAGAATCGGCGTAGTGATAAAAAAGGAGGACTCGCTGTAGAATACGCAAAGATAAGAAAATTAACAGAGACCTGGTCAAGAAAAAAAAGGAAGAAAACAATTCTCACCGCGTAGCCCATAAGAAAAGAGGAAAAGCAGACCCACGAGAGACCCACATTGAAAAAGAGGAAGCCCACTAAGAAAAGCTCTTGCAGGATTGTCCATGAATTTCAAATAAGCCCAAAGAGTCATAGGCGTTGTGTATAAGAACAGTAGAGTCCTCGAACATTCCTATGGAAAAGGAAAAGGAAAAAAGAGGGAGAGCTGCAAAACATGAGAGAGTACAAGAGCATTAAATGCAATACCTGAATTTTGGATATTGAGCTGTGTGAAAGGAGGAATGGGTTCTGCTCCGCCGTATCCCAAACCCAGAGGGAGAGGAGGACTTACTAATTAAGTTCGGGAGCTATGGCTTGGTGTTGGTGGAGGGGAGGGAAGTCTTTGGTTCTTGTTATTTTGCTGTGATCCTCTTGGGAAAAAGCCTTGCTGGGAAGTGCTTTAACCAAGAGGATAGAAAATACAGTGGACCATAAGGTACATGCTTAGAAAATCTTAAGGTTGAACCTTAGTTGAATATATAGGATAACCGTTCTCCATCAATCAACCTTTTGGAATCCTCATCAGAAAATGATGGCTACTGAAATTTGAAAGTTTGCATAAAAGATAGCATATTTACCGAATGGGGAATGGGGAAAGCAATTGAAGTCTCTTTTGTCAAAGAATGTGCCAAAAGGAAAGAAGATAGTTAGCGGGAAAAGGGGTGGCTGTAAATTAATATACCATAAAAGCTTAAACAAAGCTAAGGTAGAACTCACCCAAGAATTTGTGTATAAATAGGGGTAGAACTCACCCACGGGGGCACAACGCAACAAGAGCAAGAGTGACCAACATTGGTAGAGAGAAATCATAGTATAATAAATAATTAAAATCCCTTAGCAGAATAGTTTTGCATGCACCGCCAATGGTTGGGTGGATTTTGGAGAGGATAGAAAAAAAGGAGTGGAAAATATGAGAGAAAATGAGAGGGAATGGTTGTTTGGTTAGGAGGGGGAAGGGGAGAGAAAAATGGTGGAGACTAGTTGTTTTCTCTCTACCTACCAAAACTCAATATTCCAAAAATGGGGGAGAAAATAGAAGAAAAAAAGGGAGAAAAGTGTATTCCCCACCATCAGACAAATTTTTGTCTTTTTATTCTTTTTGTTTTTCTGTTTCTTTTTTATTTTTTATTCTTTTTGGATAAAATTTTTCCATTTCTTCTTATTTATACTGTTCCTTGGTTTTGGTATTGGGTTTTTTTTTTTTTTTTGGGTGCTCATCTCACATTTTTGTCTTTTTGTTGTTGTTGTTTTTATCTATTTCTTCCTCTCTTTTTTTCTCATTATTTTTGGATCCTTTTGTCATTTGCCTTTTTAATAAAATAATAAAAAAAGTGAAGTGCTCTTACAAAATTTTTTAATAAAAAAATGTGTTATTTTTTTGATTTATTTAATAAGGAAGTAATTGTAAATTTATATCAACTTCATTTTCTATCCTCTCATTTTTCTTTTCAATCAAACAAAAAAGTTTTCCATCCCTCTACTTTTCTACTCCTCCAACCAAACACAAATGAGGGAAAACTAAATCTTTTCTATCTTTCAATTTTTCCATCATTCCATAATTTTCTATTCTCGAACTTTTCCATCTCCTCAACCAAACGAACCTTAAAGAAAACATATGTATTTTTTTTTTGTTCTTACAATACTCACTCTTAGTGATTAGTTATCTGACTGCTATTGGAGTATTTAAATACCAGTATGGATAAATCCACTATTAGACGAGTGGTACCTAAAATTCTCAACCACTAAGTTTAAATTACCCCACTATTGATCTTGACAACTCATATCAATATCTTTTGGTTTAAATTTAACTTCAATTTAAACTTATATTTAAAATTAGGGCAAATTACAACTTACCCACCTATGGTTTGGCCCGAATTTAAGTTACTTATATGTGGTTTGAAATTTGACACTTTACCCACCTGAGCCTTGCTCTATTAAATTTCCATAACCCACCTTGTAGATACCACATTTTGTACCCTTTACGACTTAGGCCCCCGTTTCCCAATGATGTTAGAATTCCAAAGCCCAAGGTTGATTTAGGGCCCAATTAGATGAAAATTGACTTGAAGAAAGTGTTTATGGAAAATATAACTTATTTTTGGATTGAATAAACTATTTTTGGAAAATAAAGACCACAAAAACCCTAGGGCATGTATATGCATACACGCGTATGCGCACGCATGCTCAAGCTCTGCATACGCATGCATGAAGCATGCATACGCATACACATGCATGAAGCATGTATACATGCTAGGGTTCTAAAACTATGTAAGATAAGTTTTTTGCATTTAAACTAGGTTTAGAACGGATCTCACATCGTCTGACAGTCGCCCCAAATCCCTATTTTTCAACTATATATAGCCATAAAAGGTACTTTTTTCATAGAGGACGAATTCCAGTGGTAAAACACATAAGATTCACAAAATAGTAAATCAAAGAGGGAATTTTTCACAAACATCCTCAAGTCAAATTTTGTTTGAATGGGACCTTTTTTGGTCTTGATTTTTGAGTTATAAGTTTACTAACTCATCTTTGATTTGGTTGTGAATAGACTGACTGAGGGGAATGGTCAAAATCAAGCTCTAGACAATTCTAGTGTTGAGGTAAAGTTTCTAACTTTGGCTCTTCGCTTTTCTTTACTTTTCTTTTGATCTTATGTTTATATATGTGTTTTGTTTGCTTTAATATGTTTGTTTAGTTTAGGTTTGCTTTGTGTTTTTATTCTAAGCATGTTAGGTTGTTAAATTCTTTATTTTTGTGTTTCTGTTCTATAGTTTCTAGGCTAGGGTTCTTAGGGTGTGTATGCGTGCATATTCTGCTTGCATGCATACACATACTTGTAGTATGCGTACACATACAGATGAGCTGTGTACACATGCCCTATGAATGCGCACTCATACTATTGCCCAGTAACTCTAATTCAACTTCTGTTGGTTTTTCCTTTGTTTTATCTACATGTTTAGCCTCTGTTTAATCTAGTTTTCATATCTATATACATATGTTTACCCTGTTTTGTTTTGCTTTGCTTTGTTTTATCTCTTTTATGCTTATTAGGGTTTTAATTTGTTTAAATACCATGAACATGCATTTAAATATGATTATGCATTGATGCATAGGTGTTGTGATGCAGTGAGGTAAGTGAGGTAAGCCATGCATTATCACATGAGGATGCACTTGGTTGGTGAAAATGATATGGGTGATGAACATGTTGTGCTTGATTGAATCCCATGCTTTGATGTTTAGATGCTATAACATGCTTATCTTGATCTGCCTTGTGATGTTTTTGCCCTTTGAGATATATGCTTATATGCCATGATAGATAAATGCTAGGTTTGGGGATGATTATGCCATGTTAATTGCTTTAGATGCATGTTAGTGTGTGTGAGTTAGAATAACGTGTTAAATGTGACTTTAATGAGATTAAGACTTGAAACACAATGAGTGGAAGTTGACCTATGGGTCAGGTAAGGTTGGGTGCCTAACACCTTCCCATCCCCATACCTAAACTCCGAACAAGTTCTTTGGTAAAAATCAGTCCTTCCACAAAGGGCGTTATATTTATGGTTCCTAGACTTCAACTAGGTGGCGACTCCATTTACACCTTCTGACATGGTCCATCCTAGGCCAAGGCGTACTTCCCACGGACTTCGGGAAACAATAAATGCATCGTCGCGGGCGCTTGCGCCCACAGTGGTAACCCCGTTGGGGATAGAGAGTTTGATTCCAATGTGTTCCATTTCTTAATCTTGATAAAGGCTCATTTAATATTGTTTGTACACACTTTCACTTGGTTCTTTTGTCATTTTTCCATGGTTAGTGATGAGTGGGAAAATGGAGGCTCCATCCGGGGCCAAAATTTTTCGAAATTCAACCCACCAACTCACAATCCGTGCCATTGCCTATAATGGGCTCTAAGTACATTAAATATTTGCCACCAATCCATTACGGTCCATTTAGGCCTAAGGTTGAAATTATGACCCATCTAGTTGTGAGTGACCTATTGATCTATCTCTTTAACTTTAAGGAGTTTACCTACACTTAGAGAGATCTTAGATCCTATCTAAAGAGGGTACCTTTTATATCTCTTGTTTGTTCAACCATATATGTTGTGTTCACCTAATTCTAAGGGACAAATAAAAGATGTAAAATTTGAAAGGATGGGTCCAAAAGTTATGGCATACCCTAAAGCAATGGGATGAAAAGAAAAAGAGTTCTCATATATAAGAGGCTTATCCCAAAATAAAAAGGTATGTCTTGACTCGAAAGGTTCATAGGATCATAGCTTATTTGCTATCATAAGCCCAAAATCAAAGGCCTCTTGAGAAAGAAAGTCTAGGGCCTAAGGTAACAAATATGCTAAGGACCTAGCATCCAAGATCCTACAAAATCAGTATGAATTTCCCTAATCTTAGGCCTCCTTGTTGCATGTAAAGGCTCAAAATGATGAGAGATTCATGGGCTTTGAGTGGAAGGCCACAATATATTCTAGCTAGAAGGCTACTTCAAAAAGAATGATGATAATGAATATGAGAAAGGAAGAGCCCAAAGGTGATGAATACATTATTGGTCCATGTTTAAGTCAAAGGGTTGAAAATCTCTAAACACATTCTAATGAAAGCCTATGAGCGTAAGATGAGAGCTTTATTATAAATGAACCAAGCCCATATGAAACAAGGGGCAAGGTTCATGAGAGGAAAATGAGTGATTTTGTAATTGGGTCTTCATTAAAATGGACTTAAAGACTTTCTAAGAACATCTAAATAAAAGAAGCTTTTGTCAGGGGACATTCCTTCATACTTTTGATGGCTTCTTCCAGATTTTCGACATGGCACGATGTCTAATCACATGACTCAAGAGGAGGTTAACCATGTGATGATTGAAGGAATGGTCCGTTTGCTTTTCCCGGTACTGAAGCATATTCCTGGGCCATGGACCTTCACAAGGGCTCATGTCAATGACTTTTCTGAAATGAGAAACGCGGGATCTTAGGAAGATCATGACTGCCAAATTGGACCTCGACGGTTGGAGCAACCCAAGTCGTCCCTGCTCGCATTTTGATTAAACAAGACACTGCCCCACCTCCCGACGTTGAACGGTACTTTGTCTTGGCCCAAGACGAGGACGAAGATGACGAAGAAGAAGATGACGACAAGTTTAGCCACATATATTACTACACTGATATTGAGCTTGATTGGTCATGTGGAGAGGAAAATTGCACCTTTTTTGACCAAGAAGAAGGCCTTGATGAGTTATTCAAGGCATTGTGCGTATGAAAGCCATGGGAAAAAAAGGATTGGTTTGTGGAGCTAAAGACTCTGTTCAAGGGAGAAGGTGAAGAAGATGCCAAGGGCACCTAAAGGAAGGAAAGACAGAATTCATCATGCTTACCAATGGGCAACTTAGCAATTGGACTTGGGTTGGGTTTTCTAATAGCATGAGAAAGATGTCTTGTAATGCAAGTTCCAATGTACTTTTCAACATTTTTAATAAGATGAATTTTGATTTGGCTTATTTTGATGTGTTCCATAATATTGAAATTCTGCACTTAAATGATTCTAATGAATTTCAAAATGAAATTAATAACAATTGGAAAGGAAAATTGAACCTATGGAACTAACTTTTGAAACTCTTAATTTGGGCAATGATGAGAATCCACGCTTAATTAAAATTGGCTCAACTTTGAATGAACAAGAAAGAAAAGATCTCAAAGAACTCATCGCTGAATTCCAAGAAGTGCTTGCATGGTGGTCTTACGAAGAAATGCTTGGTATTGATCCTGAGATAGCATAACATCACATTGATACTTATTCTCACATGGTGCCCATCAAGCAAAAATTGAGACGCATGAGAACTGAATGACTTCTTAAGATCAAAGAGGAAGTCACCAAGCAGTTGAAATTAGGGTTCATCAGACCTGTACACCAAGCCGAATAGATAGCCAATATTGTGCCTGTATCTAAGAAGGATGGGAAAGTGAGGATGTGTGTAGACTTTAGAGACCTAAACAAAGCCTACCCTAAGGATGACTTCCCTTTACCTCACATAGATGTCTCGGTAGATAACACCGCTAGTAGTGCTTTGATGTCTCTCATGGATGGTTTCTTAGGATATAACCAAATCAAAATGGCTCCTATAGACATTACTAAGACTACTTTTACCACTGAATGAGGGATCTATTGTTACACGGTGATGCCATTTGAGCTCAAGAATGCGGGAGCAACCTACCAAAGGATGGCCATAGACTTGTTGCATGACATGATGCATAACGAGGTGGAGGTATATGTTGATGACATGATTGTGGAGTCCAAGGATAGAGAAAGTCACATCACCAATTTGAGGAAGTTCTTCGAGAGGATCAAGGAGTATAGATGGAGGTTGAACCTACAGAAGTGTACTTTTGGGGTAACTGTGGGAAAATTACTAGGCTTCCTAGTAAGTGATAGGGGGATAGAAGTTGACCCGTCCAAGATCAAAGCCATATTGGACATGCCACCACCTAAAAGTGAAAAGGAGATAAGGGGATTCCTAGGCGGATTGCAATACATTAGCCGATTCATCGCCAAACTCACCTTCACTTGTGAACCCATCTTCAAACTTCTGAGGAAGAATGAACCCCATACGTGGAATGAAAAATGTCAAAAAGCCTTTGAGCTTATCAAAGAGTATCTTCTCCACCCGCCTATCTTGGTACCTCCAGAACCTGGGAAGCCTTTGCTCCTTTATCTCTCAATTATAGAGGATGCAGTAGGGAGCATGTTAGCACAAGAAGATGGTGATAAGAATGAAAGAGTTGTATATTACTTGAGCAAGAGGTTCCACAACTATGAGACTAGATACACACCCATAGAGAAGTCATGCTTTGCTTTTGTGTGGGCTGTATAGAAATTGAGACAAGTCATCCTACCATTTCAAGTATGGATAGTTGTTAGGATGGACCCGTTGAAATACTTATTCGAGAAGCCTGCCTTGAGTGGAAGGTTATCAAGATGGTTGATCCTATTGGAAAAATTTGATTTGAAATATGTGGTTAGAAAGACCATCAAGGGAAGTGCCATGCCAGACTTTTGTGTTGAGAATCCCATAGAAGGACAAAGTGGTAGAGACGATTTCCCAGTTGAGGACATTTTGGATATCGAACTAGGGGCATGGAAGATGTATTTTGATGTAGTTGTGAACCAATATGGAAATGGGATAAGGGTACTCTTAATCACCCTCGATGAATCTCATGTACCTTTGGTCGTCAAGTTGAACTTTGAAGCAACCAACAATGTGGCAGAATATGAGGCTTGTATTTCTGGAATGGGAGCCCTACGAGAGCTAGGGGTAAAGGAAGCTGAAGTCTTTGGAGATTCGACTTTGGTCATAGCACATGCACAAAAGTTATAGAAGGTGAAAAAGGAACACTTAAAGCCTTACCAACAATACTTGGAGGGGTTGGCAAAAACCTTCGACAGAATTGAATACACTATCATCCCTAGAGCTCAAAACTAGTTTACAGATGCCTTGGCCACCTTAGCTTCTATGGTTGAAATACCTGATGGAGTATGGACACGACCCTTAGAAATCAAGCAAAGTTATCAGTTGGTACACAAAGAAAAAGGAGATTTGTCAACCTTGGCCATAGAAGAGGATGGAGTCCCTTAGTATTACGACGTCATGAAGTTTCTAGAATTAGGAATTTATCCTAATGGAGCCAGTAAGAAGGAGTGTCGTTCAGTTAGGATGATTGATGTGCATGAAATATATACATTAAAGTACCCTCATATTTGCATAATTAGCCTAATTTTTATGTTAATTTGTGACTGATTATAATCTATCTATGTTTTGTTGGTTATAAAGGTTTTACATGCTAGTGGACTTTATTTGAGACAAAATGATAGATTCTAATTCAGGTGGGCTGAACCCAAATCAGACTTGAAGACCTTCAAGATGTGAATAAAGCCTAATCAGAAGTTGAAGACAAAGAAAAGAAAGAAGTTATTGACGTGGCCATGCTAGAACAATTTACAATAAAGTTGAATGGTTAGGCTGGGCGAATTGACTCAAGCCAACTTAAATCCAGCCGTGTGTGAATTAAAAGAAGAATAAAGCAAAGAATGGTGTGAGGCATAAAGAAAGAATATAAGAAGCCCACTAAGTATTTAACTTGGATTTGTTGAGATGGCTAGTAATGCAATGGGCCTTCACCGAAACACTAAAAAGTGAGCTATAATCTGTAGAGGCTACTTTGGCTTCTCTATTTTAAGTGCTTTAGGTCGGCGTTCATGTGGGATATAAAAATAAGAGCAAATTAGAAAAATAAGAGGATGGTGAGGGCTGGAGTGAAAAAGAGGAAAGAGGAGCAAGAGGCAGTGTGAAAAAGAGGAAAGAGGAGCAAGAGGCAGTGCCGCATGTGGCTTCCTGCTTTTCTCTAGCACGGTAACTTATCTCTTTCACTTGAGCTTTATTTTATTTGTCAAGTTTAATGATTAGTATTTTGTTTTTGTGTCTTTTGACAATTACTATGATTAACTAAATTTTCAATTGAGGTTGAGGATGAAACCTTGTTAAGGATTATCAATGTTATTTATGTGATTCGATTTTTCCTACAACAGTTGTTCTTTAATGATTTAAATTGTTCTTGCTTCACATCCATTGACTAAGATAGGATTCTAGATATGAATGCTTGGTTTTATAATTGTTTGATTTTAAATTGGATATCTTGTATGATTTGTTTGGCTACAGATACAATTGATGATTTGATTCTATACCTAAGCAGTGAAGAAGAGCATGCTTTAGATTTTTAAACATAAGTTTTAATGATAATATTTTCCATGATAGCAAGATTGATTTCTAGATTATGATGTAGTGGTTGTGAAAAATTAATGATCATATATATATACTGATATGACTAACAAGGCAGATTCCAAAACCTTAATTCCTTTCTCTAGATTGTTTACATCTTTTTACTACTTTATATAATATATTTGCTTAGATAAATTTCTTTTTTAGTTTATTTAATTTCAAAAAAACCAATTTTTATTAAACTAGATTACAATTAATTTGGTTAAGGTTTAATTAAGTTTCTTAAGTTCATACAAGTCCCTGTGGGTTCGACCTTGTTCTTGTCAAACTATACTTCGGTACAGTTCATACACTTGTGAGTACTTTAAAATTTCACAACAATGATGGCAATGCAATACATTCTATGTGGAGGCCAACTCTATAGGAGGTTCTATGATGGGATACACCTTCATTGTTTAAAGAAAGAAGAAGTCGAGAGAGTCATGAAAGAAATCCATCGAGGAATTTGTGGTCCTCACATGCATGTGAGGATGTTGGCAAAGAAGATCTTGAGGATGGGGTATGTTAGGATCATATTTTCTATATAATTGGCTAATCTTTTGACAAAACGCACTTTACTTGTATTTGGGTAGATCTAAGTTGGGAGCCAAAATAGCAAAATACCCTTTTCACCGAAACTTACTAGCAAAATGCCCCCTGTCTGAAACTATTTAGGGATATGCCCCTGTTTTGAAACTAAATTTTTAGAAAATCGAGTTTCAATGAAAAACTCGATTTGCTGAAAATCTAGTTGTTTGAAAAATCCTACATGGAACTCGAGTTCCATACAGGATTTTTTTTATTATTTTTATTTTTAAAGTTTGATTGCATATAACTCGATTTTTGCCAAATTGAGTTTTTCATTGAAACTCGATTTTTAGAA
This sequence comes from Notholithocarpus densiflorus, assembly GCA_030021035.2. Lineage (NCBI taxonomy): Eukaryota > Viridiplantae > Streptophyta > Magnoliopsida > Fagales > Fagaceae > Notholithocarpus > Notholithocarpus densiflorus. The sequence goes on along the minus strand of JARYZH020000016.1, from coordinate 5,646,185 downwards.
AATCGAGTTTAAAACAGGGGTATATCCCTAAATAGTTTCATATAGAGGGCATTTTGTTGGAAAGTTTCAGCGAAAGAGGTATATCCCCATTTTAGCCCTAAGTTGGGTTTAATATATTAAGAAGTATGTTGTTCAAACATATCAAGTAGTATCATTAAAGACATGAATGTTGATCCAAGAAACAAGTGAAGAAAGGTTGTTTCATTAAGTCTAGATAGAAGCTCGACATATGCTGCTATCGAAGTTTAATGGAGAAGCTTGACACAAGCTCGATCTATCAAGATCTACGATTTCAGAATTTTCAGATCTGAAATTCAGCCTATGATGACTTGGATGATTAGGGTTTCTTTTCTCACAACCCTAGTCATATATAAGGCTTATTTTAAAAGTCATCAAGTACAAAAATAGAGACCTAGAACTCATATATTTTGTGTGAAGCTACTACATTTGTATGCCTTAGGGTTTTGTAACCAAGTGCTTTTTGATCTTCATTGTTGATGAAGTGAAGAACTTTGCAGCTAACAACAATCATTTAAGTTGCTGGAGTTAATCACGTACTAGGATCTGTGCAAAGGAGTTAGTCATAGGTTGGAGATTTGTGCAACAAAGGAAAGAAGACTACTACAAGATCAAGTCCAATTGAGTATTGGAGCAAAGGTTGAACTATAGGTTGGTATATTGGGATAGACCAGGGTAGTGGTAAGATTCCTCATACCTGTAATCGCTTGATTATTGACTAGTGGATTATTGGGAATTGTGACTTCACCCGGTGGGGTTTTTGCCTTGCGAAAAGTTTTCTCCATTTGTCAACAAATCATCGTGCTAATTTATTTTCCGTTGCGTATTAGTTATTTGGTGATTTGTTGGTGTCTCCATGATTTGCATGTAATTTGACCTAATTAATCAACTTGGGTAATTGAATTAATTAACCAGGGTCAATCTGTCTTAACCCAACAGGGTACTATTGGAATACGATGGAAATTGATTGCATGGACTTTGCGAAGAGTTGCCATGATTACCAAACCCATTCTAACTTGAACTATGTGCGACCTAGTGAGCTATGCAGTATGAGCTATCTATGGTCTTTATCAGTATGGGGCATAGATGTGATTGGAAGAATAGTTCCTAAAGCCTCAAATGGGCATGAGTACATCCTAGTTGCAATTGATTACTTCACCAAGTGGGTAGAAGCAGCTTCCTATTCCATATTGAAGGCCAAACATGTGGCCCGATTCATAGAGAACAACATCATTTGCCAGTTTGGAGTATCGTAAGAGATTATTTCTGACAATGGTTCCCACTTTGAGAGGGAGGTCCGAAGGATCATGGAGTTGTACAATATTGAGCATCACAAGTCTTCACCATATCGACCACAGACTAATAGGGCCGAAGAAGCAGCCAACAAAAATATCAAAATCATCTTAGCCAAGATGGCAGTGACATACAAGGATTGGGCCAAGAAGCTTCCTTTCGCTTTATGGGGTTATAGAACTTCTATCTGCGCATCAATTGAGGCAACCCCTTACTTTTTGGTTTATAAGAGTGAAGCGGTGCTTCCAATTGAGGTTGAGATACAGTCTTTAAGTGTGTTGGTGGAGACCAAAGTCCTAGAAGATGATTGGATGAGAGAAAGATATGAATAGTTAGCCTTGATCGATGAAAAGAGGATGAAGGCCCAATACCATGCACAGGGTTACCAAAAGAGGATTGCTAGAGCATTTAACAAGAAGGTGAAACCTAGAGACCTTAAGGAGGGAGATCTAGTCTTAAAAGTGCTTAGTGATGAAACTTCTGATCTAAGAGGAAAGATGAAGCCAAGATGGTCTAGGCCTTTCGTTATCAAAAAGATCATGTCGAGATATGCTACAAGAATTACATATTTAGATGGAGAAGAGATGCTTTATCCAATCAACTTGGACAGGCTCCGGAAATATAACATTTGAGAAAGAAAAAAAAAAAAAAGAAAAAGAAAAAGGAAAAGCCTGCTAGGTTAAAAACCCGAAAGGGTGGCCTAGGCAAAATTTAGGGCAATGAAACACCGCTAGGTTGAAAACCCCAAAGAACAATCTAGGCAAAAAGTAAGGGAAAAGACCATGGGCATGGCAAAAATTCCCACAAGGATGTCATAGGCAAAATTTACATGGCGTAGAAAAGAGAAAAGAAAAAGAAAAAGAAAAAGAAAACAAAAATAAGGACAATAAGCAAAGATAATAAAATGATAGATTCTCTTATTGCTTAAATTAAAAGATGATAAATTGTTTTAATAGGAGATTTGGAACATTCCAATCCTTTATTAACTCAAATGAAAGGACATAGAATCATAAAGTGCAGAAAAGTAAAATTTAGGGCACGTCAAGGTAGTCAGTCAATCCTTTTCCTTTTGTTGGACTTCTTGTGATCATTTTCTTCCCTATGGATTGCTTTCATATTAGTGGACAACCAATCCTTGAATCCCAAAGTTGGATGGAGAAACTAAGGAAAATGAATGTCCATATTCATCGCCCTTCGCGGCCAAGTCTCATGAATTCTGCCCAAGATTCTCTTAATGAATGCTAAGGTATGAAAAGAACCATTACCACAAGGAACCCCTTGACGGTCACTGAATTGCCACGCAATGCGACATGTAGGATAGTAAGAGCAGCGGCGAAGCCTAACCAAAGGTACACAGTTTTCGTTAAAACCATAGCTAGACATGGCCTCGATGCGCCACCATTCTACCACCCATTGGACATCCAAAGAAGTAAGATGCTTCAAGAGCTCAGTAAGCTTGGTGGGATCCATCTCTTTATCTTTGAGCTTGCGATCATGGTAGTGCTTTGGTTGATACCGACTAGGAGAAACAATAGGAGGATAAAGCAATTTAAGCTTCTCGTATAGCCATATCTGAGGGAGAGAAAAAGAAAGCATGAGTGTTGAGCGAAAAAAATAAGAGATAAAAAGAAAAGGAAAAAGAGAGAGAAATATTCAAAGATGATATAAAAAGCCTCGATGGGTTGAAAACCAAAAGGTGATCCATGCAATAATTAGAGGAATCCTGCTAGGTTGAGAACCTAGGCAAAAATTAGGGATCATACCTGAAGAAGAAGGGGACTCCTCGCAAAGAATGTTGCTTCCTCCCTACGAACAGCATCCAAACCATTGAGGGTTTCAGCTAAGATGATGGCTATTGGACTCTTGCTCCTTAGATTCTTAACCACATGAAGAATTCCAAAGTCCACATGGGGTGTTTCATGCACCAAAAAGAACCTTGCAAGAATACAAAGGCAAAAGGAGTTGGGATGCTGAGAATGCTTTGCCCTGGTTAAAGGGACATCCATCTTAGAGAAATACTTGAAAACCATGAAGGCATTCAATTTGTTGGATTTACACCATCTCTTGGCCATAGGTAGAGGAACCCCTAAGAGTTGATGAGCTAGGTTAGAAAGATCTTCCTCGAGAGTAGGAAGAATGATAGCATCGAAGTTGCCCTCACCCATGATTGCACCAAATTCTTCAAGAGTGGGTCATAATTCCATACCATTGAATTCAATGGCAGTACGCAGAAGAGGCTCATTCACTTTGATTTGATGGAAGAAAGAAATACAAGAAAGACCAAGAGGGATGAGAGCATCTTTGAAGTTGAGATTAAGCTTGTTAATCCACATCGAGACCTCCAAATGAGTGAGTTCTACCATTGGGGATCTTATAGAATGTTTCCTGGGATTAAACCACGTTTTATGAAGGTTTGGAAGTCTCCCACAACTGTTTTACAGTGAAAGAAGTTGTCTAGGGTTTTTCTGTTTGGCGGCATGTGTGCGCATGGTCCTAATTGCATACGCATGGTCAACGCCTGCGTACGCGCGCGCGCGTATGCGTGCCCAGGTTCATTAGGGTTTCAAATTCCCTTTCCTATTTAGAGTGTGATTGCCTTACCAAGGCTTTTCTCATGACCTCTATGGCCTAAGGGATTACCCAAGACAGGTTCAAGCTCAGATTTTCATGCATCAAAGAGAAAAAGAAAAGGAAAAGCAAGATGGATACATATCCAAAGTTCCCACGAGTTGTAAAATAAGTACATGTCCTAAAATAAAAGCAATGTTGTGTCTGTGTGTTTGAAATGCAGGGTCATCATCGATAGTGCCTTTTCCTCAGCCGATAGCTCAGAGTTGTCTCAGGATCGTCACCACCACCACCATCATCATCATCATCATCATCATCATCATTACCCTGGTGGGCATACCCCCCAGGCCCTTAGATATGCCTAGAATACTCAGTCACCTCCAGCTTAAGGTTCTCAGCAAGCTAGACAAGCTCCTCGTGCTCTGCCACAGTAGGCTAGATTTGAAAAGAAGACAGTGTTAAGACAAGCCTGAGGGATGCAAAAAAGAAGAAGAAGAGAAAGAGAAGAGAGAGAGAGAAGGAAAGAAAGAAAGGGAAGGAGGACAAGGATAAAGAGAACTCAATGCTCATATACTCGGAGGGAAGGGAAAACCTATGACATTCGGGTTACGTCCCACAGGATGCTCCAGAGCAAAGCCATCAGGACCATAAGTGTAGACTGACCAAGGCAAGTTGGGAGGGTCAATGGGGCCACCCGCGATAGGACCAGTCGTATCCTGACTTGATCATCACAAGCAACATATGCAAGATAAAGAGAAAAGAAAGATGAAAGAGAGAGGATACATACTCTGATAGGGAAGGAGGGCATGAGGCGAGTCTCACTGAACTCCTCATAGTCAAGATCGTCCACGAGCCCCTCGGAATAAAGGATGCCATTCCTCCATAACTAATACTCGGCATCAGTCATCGAGAGTGGGGCAAGCATGAACGGAGGAGGATCCATCGGAACTTGAGGCGTGTCTGCACTCGCTAGCTGACAAGAAGCTATCTCAGCCAAGTAAAGAACCCTTAGACCAACACCTTCCAAGGGTTGGGTGGCCGTAGAAGAGATAATGGCAGTTGCCTCCAAACCAGGGCCAGTAACGGGAGGAACACCCACCCTAGGCCCCCAAGTGATTTGTAAAATGCACTTATGGTTAGAGAGAAAACATTTTAAACATGCAATGACAACTAGCAAGGAAGAATTTTACTTACATCTTTAGAGGAGAGGTTGTTGAGATGAGTTCGGACTGAGGGGAAGTTCTTCAGGTCCACATTTGCACCACAGGCGATAAGGCCATAGTTCAAGGCCCACTATTGCAAAGAAAAGAGCACAATACAGTTTGCAAGATGATAGTTTGCAAGATAGAGACACAGTTTGCAAGATAAAGCACACAAATACAATTTGTGAGATGAGAGTTTGCAAGAAAGTAAGGAACAGTTGCAAAAGCATAAAGTACAGTTTGTAAGCCTAGATGACATATGAAAAAATACAGTTTGCAAGAGTATGAAGTACAATTTGTGAAACTACATGAGGAAAAGGAAAGGGTCTAACCTCAAGGAGCTTCTAAGGCCCCACCAGCTGATGTAGAGTCCCTCAGCTCAAGGTATCCAGGATTGAATAGAGGTAGGCAAGGCAAGCCTAGCCTTAGTTCGCCTCCCAAGCGTGCTCAAAGTCACGAAAGAGAGCTAGCCACCTCAAGGATATGGTTTGCCCTTTATTGGCGAAGATATACGCTCCCAGTAGATATAACAAGAATGCCTTAGCCATTTGGGCACAGTTATTCGGCATCGCCTGAGAACAAGGCCTATAGTCCACCTTCAGATCGAAATAGCGAATGCTCTCGCTTGAGTACCTATGCCCCAGTAAGTCTATGCCCAGCTGAATACCTAATTCACCCTCCAGATCGATGAGGGGTCCATCGAATCTCAAACCCGTCTTCCGATGAAAGTCATTGGGAGTCACCATCATCTCCCTCTCAAAAATATGAAAGGTGTGGGTGGTATCCCACCACCTCTCAGCTAGTGTCTACACCAAAATGCCATTGGTAGAACCCTCTAGAAGTAAACAAATGATAGGTTCAAAGCCGGCCATGTGTACCAAGGCCTTTGTATCCTTGTTCAGGGCCTTATTCCATGAAGAAATATGGCTAGTACTACCCCTACTTGTAAAAGGTGGTAAGACCTGCAAAAGAGGATGAAAAGAAGCATAAGAATCATGATTAGGTAAGGAAAATAAGCGAAAAAAAATCAAACTAGACAAAAGATGAGGTTTCTAAGTACCAATATGCGTACGCAGGTCCCATGTATGCGTACATAGGGTCCTGCATGCGTGCTCATGCTGGGGCATACGTCCGTAATGAATTGATGAACACGGATGTGTACGCATGAAGACCACTTGCACACGCATGCACGATGCATGCGCACGCATGAACACAGGTAGAATGGTTCCCTCGACAATTTTAGCATGCTATGAATCAAACTCATCCTAAACATGTTCCTACCCCTCATAAGACATCAGGATTTCATCTAGACCCATCCCCTAACAAAACCTAAGCATGTATAAGTCCAAAAACGAATCAAAACAGAAGATTAGAAGCAAAAATTGAAAATGAGAAAAGTTTGAAAAACTTACCAATTCGGTACGTGCACCATCTGAAAGGTGGTTTTGTGGCCTAAAAGTCAGTGGAGGAGACTCCGTTAGCCTTATGGCTCCATCCCAGTGGGTGAGGTTGAAGACTTTATCGGAAATCATGTAAGAGATTTTCTTGGTTTTGGTCTTGAGTGCCATTGGAGAAGATGAGAGAGTTTGGGAGAAGATGAGAGTTTCAGATTGTGAGAAATGAAGAAAGGGTAGAGGTTCTTGTAGAGAGAAAATGGAAGTTGAAGAGTTAGAGAGAATGTGAAGAGATGGGGAAGATGAAGAAGAATAAGAAGAAAAAGAAACGGTTGGTAACCATTAGAGACAAATGAAGAGGCGAGAAGGCATCTAATGACTAAATTATGTGTAGTTTAGGCCTCTCACTAAACTACGTGTAGTTTAGCAAAAAACTTTTTTTACAAAATCCCTAGTGGACTCTCGGCAGATGGAAAATGCAAGAAAAAAAATTCAAAAGCATCCCTAGTGGACCGTGGATTATCAAGAATGTTACAAAAAAACACTAAAATGATAGAAATACCCTCAGCAGGTTGAAAGACACAAGGATTATAAAAGCATCCCTAGTGGATTATAAGGATCCTAAAAGCATCCCCCAACGAATTAGAAGTCACCAAGGAAACTCCCTCGTGGGTTAAAACTATCCACCAACTCCTAGTGGGTCACAGATAGAAAAACTTTCTCCAAGTGAATTTGAGGACCTCCCGTGGGTCCAAAGCACCAATATAACTCCCTCGTGGGTTACGAGGAAAAGAATTTTCCCCAGTAAGTCGAGAATTACCAATGAAACTTCTTCCTGAGTTGGAATTGACATAAACTCCCCAGTGAGTCATAAAGGAAGGGTCTTCCCCAGTGGATCCTACATCATTAGAGACTTCCTTATAAGTCAAAAGCTACCCAGAAAAACTCCCTCGTGAGTCAGAATTACCAAGAAAACCCATGCATGTAGGGAGACCCCTCGAGTGAGCTTTCCACTTCAAGATCATCACCATACTTGTGCACATATCCTTCAAGAATTGAATATGCAGGCGCAGATCCCCAAGACAAGGAGAGAAAAGAAGAATACAGAACTTGAGTACATATCCTTCTTGGACTTGAACATGTACACTAGAATCGAGGCATAAGCCACCCAGAATTGAATAGATTGAGATAAAGATAGAAGTCACATAGAGGCAAGAGTCCCACTAAATTAGAGGAGATTGAGATAGAGACAAAAACTACCCATAGGCGACAGCCACTCGGAGAAGTTCGAAGCAAGAGCCCCAAATGGACACCATAGATATGTATCCTTTTAGCTCGTAAGAGCACCTTGTTTTTTTGGTTAATGGTTGAGGTCGTTGGCCATTTTTGTTTTTCTTTTTTAGTGACTCTAGGATAGTGAGTCACTCGCCTTTTGATTGCAATTGGCAAATCGGATTCTTGGATAGTGAAGCTGTCGTTGCTCGTTTCCCGAGCAACACTTGTGGGACTTCGAACATCGAATCCCACGCAACTCTGTGGAGTTGCACCTCGCCCTATGTATGTGTGTTGTTTGCTGTGTGCGTGGGTTGGGCTCGAGCCGTACATCAAAACAAATGTTTTGTCTCTTATTCTTTTGATTCTGTTAGTGGAGCTCATGAATCAAAAGAGGGGCATCTATAGACATCGTATTTTGTACCCTTTATGACTTGGGCCCCTGTTCCCCAATGATGTTAGAATCCCAAAGCCCAAGGTTGGTTTATAGCCCAATGAGATGAAAATTAACTTGAGGAAAGTATTTATGGAAAATATAACTTAATTTTGGATTGAAAAAACTAGTTTTGGAAAAGAAAGACCACGAAAACCTTAGGGCATGCGTACGCATTCATGCGTATGCGTACGCATACATGCATATGTGCACGCATGCTTAAGCTCTGCGTACGCATGCTTCATGTATGCGTATGCATACACGTGCATGCGTGCGCATGCTAGGATTCCAGAAACTATGTATTCCAGAAACTATGTAAGACAAGTTTTTTGCATTTAAATTAGGTTTGGAACGGATTCCCCATCGTTTGGGAGCCGCCCTAAACCCCTATTTTTTGATTATATAAAGCAATAAAAAGTGCTTTTTCAAGGAGGACAAATTCCAGTGGTAAAACACATTAGATTCACTAGAAAATAGTAAATCAAAGAAGGAGTTTTTTCACAAAGCATCCTCAAGTCAAATTTTGTTTGATTGGGATATTTTTTTGTCTTGATCTTTGAGTTCTAAGTTCACTGACTCATCTTTGATTTGGTTGTGAATGGATTGAATGAGGGGAACAGTCAAAATCAAGCTCTAGAGAGTTCTAGTGTTGAGGTAAAGTTTCTAATTTTGGCTCTTCGCTTTTCTATTGATCTTGTGTTTATATATGTGTTTTGTTTACTTTAATATGTTTGTTTAGTTTAGGTTTGCTTTTTGTTTTTATTTTGAGCATGTTAGGTTGTTAAATTCTTTGTTTTTTTGTTTCTGTTCTATAGTTTCTGGGCTAGGGTTCTTAGGGCGTGTATGCGTGCGCATGCTGCTTACATGCGTTCACATACTCGTAGTATGCGTATGCATACAGATGGGTTACGTATGCATGCCCTATGTATGCGCATGCATACTCTTGCCCAGAAGCCTTAATTCACCTTCTGTTAGTTTTTCCTTTGTTTTATCTAGATGTTTAGCCTCTGTTTAATCTAGTTTTCATATCTGTATACATCTATTTACCTTGTTTTGTTTTTTTTCACTTTGCTTTGTTTTATCTCTTTTATGCTTATTAGGGTTTTAATTTGTTTAAATACCATGAACATGCATTTGAATATGATCATGCATTGATGCATAGGTGCTGTAATGCAGTAAGGTAAGTGAGGTAAGTCATGCATTATCACATGAACATGCATTTAGTTTGCGAATATGATATGGGTGATTAACATGTTGTGCTTGATTGAATCCCATGCTTTGATGTTTAGATGCTATAACATGCTTATCCTGATCTGCCTTGTGATGTTTCTGCCCTTTGAGATATATGCTTATATGACATGATAGATGAATGCTAGGTTTGGGGATGATTATGCCATGTTGATTTCTTTAGATGCATGCTAGTGTGTGTGTGAGTTAGAATAATGTGTTAAATGCGCCTTTAATGAGATTAAGACTTGGAACACAATGAATGGAAGCCAACCCACGAGTTGGGTGGGGTTGGGTGCCTAACATCTACCCATCCCCCATACCTAAACTCTAGACACTTGCTCTGCTAAAGATCAGTTATTCCACGAAGGGCGCTATATTTATGGTTCCTAGACCTAAACTAGGTGTGACTCCATTTACACCCTCCGCCATATTCCGTCCTAGGCCAAGGTGTATTTCCCACGGACTTGGGTAAACCCCAAATGCATCGTCGCGGGCGCTTGTGCCCGCACACCTCTCTACTTTTTGTTTAAAAAACACATTTTAATACAAAAACATGACACAAAACAGATCAAACGGTTAGGATTTGAAGAAAAATTTTCACACTATATCAAGTTGCCCATAAATTATACGCAAATTTGCAACAGAAAATGTTATAAAAAAAATTGTATGATCTTTTGTGTTTTGTGTTGTCTTTAGTGGAGTGTAAGTTTTTTTTTTTTTCTCTTTCTCTCTCAAAAACCCAGCCAAGATTCATGCTCTATTTTCAATTTTTTTTTTTTTGGTCTTTTAGGCTAATACTGGAAGTTTGCTTTATTTTGATGGGTTTTTCACAAAAAGCTTTCACATTTAGAACTTTGTTTGAGAGAAGTCTTGATATTAATTTCTATTTGTTTGAATATTTTTTATGCAATGTTCATCCATATTTTGAAAATTTTAAACCCTAGCCTTTTGATCTATTTTATGTTATATTTTGAATTAAAATCTGTTTTTCTAATGGCAAATGCAGAAGTAGGTTACAGAAGATTTACGGAATAGAGCTTAGGTGGATAAAGTGTCAAATTTTGAGCCACAGGTAGATAACTTAAATTCGGGCCAAACCACAGGTGGGTAAGTTGTAATTTGTCCTTAAAATTACTTATCAGTTAACCCATGTGGACAATTCATGGGCCATGGGTTATGGGTTGGGTCAAACCCAACCTAATTACTAATTGTAGACACTCAATTTTGCATCCATAATTTAACCTTGGAAGATGACCAAAATAGTCATTCTAAGTACCCAAAAATCATGATTGCATTTCATGCATCAAGTCATTCATCACATATCATAGAAATGATTTTGAGATTCTAACGATCACGACGATAGGTTCAGTTTCCAAATCAGACCGTCAAATTGAAAGATATCACAAAATCAAGTTTTAATAGTCTGCATGCATTCATTTGGGTGGAACTGATCACACGTGACTAATTGAAATTAATTTTGATTGTTCGACAATTAAAATTAATTAGATGAGTTTTTGTGATTGGTGGTTTATTTTGTTAAAATAAGTTTGGTTGCTTGGGAATAAAAGAAATAATATGATAATGTTAAAATTGAACTGATAATTAAGTTTTTAGGGTAATTATCTTCGAGATAATTATTTTAGAGATTTAATTATCAAGTTATGATGAATTTTTTACGAATATAAGTCCAAGACATGTCCAAGTACAATTCCCAACTCAGAAAAATGCCCAAAAAGAGTCCAAAACATGTAAGAAGACAAAATTGGGCAAAACTGCTGAGAGTGCCAATTGGTGTGCCGATCGGCAGTTGGAAAGTGTTGATCTGCACTTCAACAGTGCCAATTGGCACAAATCCTAGAATTGACCCAGATACGTTTTGTTCAAGTCAAAATTCATCAGATTCGACTATTTTAGGGATAAAGTCTGACCCAACTTGTGTCTGCTGACTTCTAAAGCAACCTTAGCTTATTTTTGAAGTAGTTACACCTCTATAAATAAAAAAGAAAACCCAAAATTCAGCACCCCTCTCCTCATAATGTTAAAGAAACTCTGGAAGCCTGACTTTAAGATTTTCTTTTCTGTTAAGTGATAATTCTTTAGAACTCAGAGAGATTCATTCTGTCTGACTTCTAAAGCAATTCCCCCCTGTAGAATTCATTTGTGCATTGATGTAGGTATTGTTGATATTGTATTTTGTTCGCTCTCGATTTGTGTGCCGGACCTTGAAAAATTCAAAAATATTATTTTTTCTCCATGGGGCCGTGAGAACATCCAAAATGTTGTGGCGCAACCCGTTCAGACACTAGAGCACCCAAAATGCCTTTTTCAGCTAAAATGACCAAAATGGCCCAAGTTAAGGTTTGACCGAGGGCCAAACTAGGTCAAAACTTTCACAAAACAACATTTTTCATAGTTTTACATCAAACCTGAGCTTCTCGGAGATTTTTAACAACTTCGACCAAGTTTGACCCGAAGTCGATCTTGGGTAGGGCCCAAAAACCTTAATTTTGATCCGGCAGTTAGAACAGACTGAAACCAATGCCATTGCGAAGATTATCAAATTCTCATTCCAACGACTATTCATGGGTTGAAATCAGAGTTAGAACGGTCGAGATGTCCCGAAAACTGGGATAACGCATTGATCGATGCACCACTAACTTCTGAGAGCCATAACTTTTGATCCGATTGTTGGATTTTCAAGATCCATACCTTTTCAGAAACAGAAAGTCAAGACCTTTCTAGACATGTCTAGATCAAACCCATCTGAGGAAGTTTGAAGGGGACGACCCTTGAGCCGCCACCTCAAAATTCGTGCCATGGCTATAAAAAGCCCCAGGCACCTTTCAGACTAGGGGAGGATCATTTTTTTTTCTTCTGAGTTTTGCTCTCTGCCTGGTTTTTCTACACGTTTTTCCCCTTTCTCAAACACAAAAAACACCTAAAAAACACATCAAAGCTTCTTGATTCTTCTCTCTTCACCAAAAACACAAGGTATTGTTCTTATAACCAATCTTCTTCTCCTTGGTTCTACATCTTGGATTTGGGGTTTAGGGGTGTGGATATAGCTTTCTAGCTACTACCCACACCCCTAACCTTCTAAATCTTTTCCTATCATTTATTTTGCTCTTTTGCCTTAATAACATGATTTATTGCTCTCTTTCTAGCATGTTTCTTGCTTTATTTGTGTTTCTAGCTTAAAGCTCCTTGCTTTTATGCTTTTTTCCATGTTTCATGCTTAGATCTACATCCTTACATGCTTATGTGTTTAGATCTACATGCTTTAGGTTTTATGCCATGTTTTCCTATGTCTTATGCCTCTTTTTGTTCTAGGTTGATGTTAGGGTTACATGTTCATATGTTTGTATGATGTTGTTGGCTATGCCTTGCTTGGATCTATGTGTTTTATGTTTTTTTTCCCATGATATATGGTTAGATCCTTGTCTTCACATGCTTATATGATTGGATTCATGTTCTTCCATGTCTATGTGCTAAGTTCTACATGTCTACGTATGTGTTTCTATGCCTATATGTCTAGATTTATGTTTTCACATGCCGATGTGGTTGGATCTACGTTCTTTACATGCTTTATGCTATCTTCCATGTGCTTGTGCGCTCCATGCCATGTTTGTGTGCCTAGACCTAGGCTATGTTTGTCATGCCATATGCTATTGTAGCCCTTTTGTCGCTTTGTCTTTCTTTCTTGTGTTTTGGCCTATCGGTTCGGACCCAATCTAGACCCTATGGTCTTTGTCATTGTCCATACACCTTGGCCCACATCAAAGGGTTTGGATCATCCTTATTTGCATGTCTATGCTTACTTGCTTCTATGTTTTATGCTTGTGATAGTTTCTCTTGTTCTGGGCTTTGCCATGCTTGATGCCCTTAGTGGGTTTGTGGTTGTGTGGTTACACCCGACGCCCATGAGGCCTTGTTCGGATGTGACCATTTGGGAAGCATCTCCGGATGCTGGGTTGCTCCGTGCATGCCCTTTCCTTTTCCGCTTCGTGTGATGATATGCTTACCATGCTTGTTTGTGCCACCCGTTGGCTTTCTATGCATCTTTACACGCTTGCTTACATGTCCATGCATGAGTCTTGCTTGCTAGTATGTCATCCATACTTCAACACGATGAAGTTATGGACATCCAATCCAAACCGACATTTGTCCCTCGCGGACACCACATTTTTTTGCTTTCTTGCCTGTTTGCCTTCTTGCTTGTCTGCTTACTTTCTTGTTTCTATGCTTGCCATGCCTATCATGCTTATCCGCTTTATGCCTTTTCATATGCTCTTTGCATCTTTTCCTTCCATTGCTTGTTTGCTGGTTTCTTGTCCTTGCCTTTGCATGTACACACATGGAGTGAGGACGCTTGGAGTTAGGGCATAGTCTTCCAGGGGCAAGCAAAAGGGGCGCGAGTGCAAGCATGTGGATATAAGCCAAGCGGCAATGTTCAGTAGATTTAGGAGTTTAGCCTTTCCCTTTTGGTTTTGTACTCTTTAAAATACCTTTCGTCTTCCTCCCTTTCTCTCTTAGATGGGTTGTATTAGGTATATCATGCCATGTACCATTCGTCCTTATCTCTAGAGTATGGCGACCCCTGTTTATTTTTCTGCACCTATATTTTGGGCCATGCTTTAGGGATGTAGGCATTTACTTTCTCGCTCTGTGTGCTTGCATTGTGCATGATGTATGTATATATATACCTGCTTGCCCTTTCCAGTGTGATTGTCACAGTCCGTGTCACCTAAGGCAAGCGGTGCCTAATTTTCGCCACGAAAGTAAGGTGACATGTCGCCGGATTTTCACCGTGGAAATTTGGTACTGTGCTCGAATGCCTAAGGAAAGCATAGATTGGTACCACGCCCATTCAAAAGCCAAACCTTAAAGCCCCTACACATGTAAAGCCCCGAAAGCCAGTGCCAAAATCATGTTTTTACTGCCAATTTTTGAAAATTAAGGTTTTATCAAAACAAAGGACTGTCATTGGACAGGCATTGTGGAGTGCCTAACACCTTTCCCACATGTAACCAAACTTCCGGACCTAAGAATCAAGATATTTTGCCATCCACATTAGAGTAGGAAAAATGCCCTTGTTCTTAACCTAAGATTGGTAATAAAATCAACTAGAAATAGGTGACCAATCACACCTTAGAAAAACCCAATGATTGGTGGTGATTCCACTTACCTTTGGTAATCTTTTAAAATTTGGCTCAGATTCCTGCCATAACGCCAAAGGTAGACCTACCTTCCTCCACCGAGAGAGAGAGCGCTCGAAGTCCCGCGCAAACCATGCCACACACTACATGCGCACACCACGCAATACCACCATCATTTGAGAGGGGCCTTCAACGGGCCCCGTGCGCGCGGGAGAGCGTTGCCATGGCGGGTGGTTGAACGAAGGCCCCGACAGTTCTCCATCTCGAGGCCGGGCGTCGACAGGTATTAAGTTTATTAGCATGTATGTTTAATTGTGCATTCCATGTTAACATGTGAACATCAATCTCTAGCATGATCTTTCTTTCTTTCAAATCCCGATTCCATGATTAGAATACAATGATTATTTGATTCACATGCTTGAACATGTAGATTTAGGGTTTTTCATGACATAATCTTAGATCTATGGTTATTTGTTATTAAAGGTTTCAAATCTGCAATTTTCTTATTCTTTTTCATATCCTAAAAAACAAGTCTGAAATTTTCTCAAAAAAGATTCATCTTTTTTTTTTTTTTTTTTTTAATATCTAAAACCAGATTTGAGATTTCCTCATTATAAACTCATTCTTTTTCATATCTAAAATCAGATCTGAAATTTTCTCAATAAAAACTCATTCTTTTTCATATCTAAAAAACAGATCTGAGATTTTCTCATTAGAAATTCATTCTTTTTCATATCTAAAAACAGCTCTGAAATTTTATCATTAAAAAACTCATAGTTTTTCACATCTAAAAACAGATTTGAAAATTTCTCATTAAAAACCCATTCTTTTTCATATCTAAAAAATAGATCTGAATTTTTCTCACCATAGATTTCTTTATTAAAATCCAGATTTCCACTTTGTCATCAAAACTCATTTTTACAAATTGATATCAAATCTACATATTTTTATTCAAAACATTGTTTTCCATATTAAACATCAGATTTGATTCTTTACATAAGAGTAAAATGTAGATCTAAAGTCTCTAAATAGCATTTAGCCATAGATCTAAGAAAACTAACATAACATGTTGCATTTCATAATCTGCTGCATATCATTGGTCATGGGTACGTAAATGGTCATTAGAGTCTAGAAGACCTGATTTTGTTCGGGCAGGATGGGTGCCTAATACCTTCCAATCCTGTAACCTAGCCCCCGAGTCTAGATCTTAGGTTTGTAGAGTAGTATTAATTGTTGATAGATTGTAACTAGGACAAAGAACTTTGTAATTGTTTACTTAGATTGTAATTAGGACCAAAGCCATGTATAGTTTATTTTTATCAATTGTAATTGTTCAAATCAATAAGAACTCGATGTTATTCATGTACTCTGTATTTTTTTTAGTTTTTTTCTTATTTCTTTTTTGTAATATATAAAAAATAAGTGGCAACTCCACAATAATCAAAACCCCAAAAGAGAAGTGCTGATGCTTTCTCTTTTGTTGAGGGTGCGGTCTCTCACACTAACAATAGAGTTTTTTGAGTTGATTTTCTATGGTGTTTGGCTGGGAATTTCGGTGTTGTCTATTTTTTTTTATTTTTTTATTTTTTATTTTTTTGTTGAGGGATTTTCAATGGATTTTTATGGGTTTTATAGTGGGGTTTTGTGAGTTGATTTTTTGGTTTTTTGGGGCTTTTGGACAGGGCTTGTTGCTGGGTTTTCTTGTGATGTTTGCTAAGGGTTTTTGTTGAAGGTAGTAGAAGAAGGTGATTGTGGATGCCATTTGTTGCCGGTTTTCTCTCTTATTAGGAAAAAGAAAAGAACCCTTGACTCCCACATTGAAGGGTGTGTTGTTATTTTCATTCAAACAACACTACTTTCTTTTCTTTTTGCTTGCATGTGATGATGTGTGCGTATTTGTATCATTAGGGTGATGTATGTGTGAATGAGTCTCTTTACTTATTTAATTTTATGGAGTCGCCACCAGCCATTGGTTTATTCTAGGTGTGATTGGTCACCTATTGTCTAACTCATTTTAATCACCTAATTAACTAAAAGTCATTCTTAGGGACTCTTAAGATAATTAAGGTAATGAAAGTTTTGAACCAAAAATTCTTAGACTTAGAAGTTCAGTTATATGTGGGGCAAGGTTGTCAAAATTGGGATCCTACGTAGGATCGTTGAAGGTAGGTGAGATCGTAGATCGTAGGATCGGATCGTGAATCGTACGATTCTACATATTTTCAGATTTAAAGCAAAAAACATATTGACAATGGCTTTGTATGTTAAATAATCACGTAAATGATAAATTCATCCATAAAAAAAACTTAGATTTGCATCATATGATGTAATTTGCATGTCATACATTGCTAAGTCTATATTAATGAAACAAATATATTTAAGTTTTGACCCAATGTATCTAAAAAGTTCAATAAATGTTTAATTAGCAACCAAATACCAAAATATTTATTAAAACATATGGAAAATATTTTCCAAGTTCTAAGTTCCAAGTTTGAAATCCAAAATAAGTTAGCAAATGGAAACTAGCTAACTACAATATGAAATCCAAAAGCAAGATGTATATTAAGGTGAAGTGAACATTTAATTATTCCCATTCTAAGGTTCTTATAACCACCGTCCTAAATTCCTAATCATCATCATCCATTTCATCATCTATGTAGACATTATATATTTGTATACTAGAGCTGCAAAAGACATCAAGATACAATTTCACAGTCAACTATTCAAGTTATACCACTCAACAACAATTAAAAAGCATTCTAAAAAAAATCAATCAATCAATATACAAATACAAGCACAACTAATAAAATTATATTTAAAAAAATATTTTAGTAATATTAGAACACAAATTAGTATATTGATCAAACAAATTTAACAACATTATAGCTTAAAAGGCAGCAAAGCCAACATCAAATTCTTCATTTAGAAATAATGAAGCATTCCTTCATTTTGATTACAAGTGAACTAGAAACTAGAAAACATTTGCTTAGGTTAACATAAATTTATAAAATAAAAAATAAAAAGTCATACCATCACAACATGAAAAAATAAAAACCCTTAAAGCTTCATCAAAACAAAAAATTTTTCCCATAAAAAAACCAAAAATATATGTTTTTGGTAGGATTGGTAGGATCCCATACGATCCTATGATCCTATACGATCCTACGTACGATCCTACCATTTTTACGATCTTATTGCGATCCTAAACGTTTTGGTGAGGTGGGATTGTAAAATCGTGCGATTCTATGATCCAGATTGCGATTTTGACAATCATGATGTGGGGGAAGGTGGTAGAAACCCCACACTGCTTATTCAAAGGATAGTACATGTTAGGGGCGAAATTTTCCCTTTGAAAAATATAGTAATTGGGGAGGCCAAAACTGAGACTCAACGTTAGGCTTAACATACGGTCCAAAGGTTATCGGTGAGATTTTAAAAGATTCACTTTTTATGCTTCACACCTAAGTTAGGGCTAGCAAGGATTATAAGAAGGCCCAAAACATTTTTTTACAGCAAATGAGTCAGCAAATGGAGAAAAATCCAGCTACAACAAAGAAATAGTCCAGTAGTGAAATAAAAAAGAATGGATGTCCAGCTGTTAGTGGTTGCATAGATCAAGGAAAGTGTCTACATCACCAAACTCTTGTGTCTCATTAAACTAACATGTGGAAAAGTTTCCATAATTACAAATACATTATAGCTCTCAATCAAAAAACTATAGACAAAGATTATAGGCTCCATTTTTGTAAATTTTTTTTTTGCTAAATCCATTTTTGTAATTATAACAAATAAATGAGGAAAGCTTAGTATGAAATGAAGGGAGAGAGAGATTCTAACTAGGGCAGCAAGATCACTTTTATGCCATGTCATGCTCATGATGATAATTGTATATGTAGTGAATAGTGAAGGCTATTTTGGTAGTATGGGTAAATGAAAATGGAAAGAGTGAGAAATATCTAGCTATTTTTGGCCATGGGGTTGGTAGACATTTATGTTGCTAGGATTTTTCTGATATAAGAGATATGGGTGTTTATGGGTGAGTGTATGAGGGATATTTATGAACTAATAACTAAGAGAGTAAGTGTTCACTTAAGAGCTTAGAAACTTAGAAGTTCACTTAAGAACTAGGGAGTTGATTTAAGATCTAGAAACAAGAGAATAAGTAGAGAATTTATGAGGGGTTGGTGTGTGTTGGTGAAAGGCTTTATTCATAACTGAGTTTAGGGGAGTGATTAGCAAAAAATCTTAGACGAAATCAGTACCAATCAGTAATAAATCTTTAGAAGATTTATCCTAGGATTTGGCCAAAAAATGGTGTTCAACTTTTGGGAGTTTTTACATCTTTGGGTTGCTGTGGAGTTAGTCATATATTGAAATTTGTGCAAAAGAGTTAGTCATATAATGGGATCCATACAAAGGAAAAGGCTTCTACAAGATCAAGTTCAATTGGGAATTAAGGCTAAGGTTCTATTGTAGGTAGGTACTTTGGAATAGGTCACGAGGGTAACATTTCTTGTACTTGTAACCGCTTGTTTTTGATTAGTGAATTCTTTAGAAGTGGTAACCTGAAATTCACCTAGTGAGGTTTTTGCCTACAAAGGTTTTCTCCATTCGTAAACAAATCACTATGTCAAATTTAATTGTTGTTGCGCTCTAATTTAGATTGGTGATTTGTTTGTGCCTTAATTTGTTTTGCATATAATTTAGGTAATCAATGGGTAATTGAATTAATTTACTAGGGTCAATTTATAACTCAACAAAATTTAATATTTATGTTTTCAAATTATTAATAATAATTTAAAGAAAAATTTAGTACCATGCATGAAAGATCGGTAAAAAAAAAATTTATTTCAAAATTAATTATTTTTGATTTGGTCTAAGAAAGAATGTAGGGTACAACTTTATATAGTTACGGGCTAAAAGAGAGAGCTTTATTATAGGAATTTTGTTACCCCTTAGGCAAAATTCTTGACTCCGCCATTGTGGGTGATATACACTGTTATTCCTTGTTAATGAATCTTTGGATTTTCAATCTCCGTACACGTCCAAAATTTTTCCTTGGATCCATTCTATATTTCAAAAGCCTACACTAACGTAAGTATCTTCTACACAAAAGCTTAGAGTTGGCTTGGTTTCCACAACAACCATGACCAATTAAGCAAAAGTAACATTTTGGGTCTCCACAAATATTTGCAAGACACGTCACACTGTTGTGGTGAAAACGAAATGCAGCACTGAAGTTAGAAAAGAAGAAGCATCATTAATTATTGTTTTTAATGACCGTTTAATCTCCAAGTCAAGTGAAAGTTAGCCAATGAAGAGAATTCTTCGAGGCGGTGCCGCTCAACCATTAGGAGGCAATAGTGTCATGGTCTCGTGCGCCACGTCGGCCGACCATGATTCCCCTCTTAATTGACTCAGTCTAGAAGCCACTAAAAAAGTGAAGGAATGTTGGAGGAAAATCAAAGTTTTAGTTGCCTTTAAAGTTTGGGATCATGATGAGGAAAGATTACTACTGTCTTTGTCCCATTTGAGTTGCTTCCACATTTTGAGTTCTTCGAAGGCCATAATTCCAACGTGAACAACAGGGAAGAAAAAAGAATCATGCTTCTTTTGAGTAAACTAGTTGTTGGATCCACGGCAATAAGTTAAAAATCATACACCAAATGGTACACAACCTGACTACCGTATCTACAGTCCAATTTGGACGTCTTAATTTTTTTATTTTTTATTTATAAAATGTAATAGTATTTTAATTTATGACGTGTACTTTTGTCATTATTACTGAAGCCCATATTTTTTATATAATAGTATTTTATAGATCCAATTTACTTTTGGTGTAAGTAGAGTTGAAACTCAAATTTATTATTTAAACGGTAAAAATTTTTACTAGTTGAGCTAACTCGAATTATACAGACTCTTAACTTAAAAACAAATTTGTCATTATTTTTATTTAGATAGTAGTGCATAATTGTTCTATAACACCTCTATAGTTTTTATATATTTATTACTATTTTATTTAGATGTATTGAATACTAAATAATCTATGGTATTTACATGAATTTTTGAAAGGCATATCACAATATAACATGACAATAACATTGCCAAATTTTCTTGTAGTTTTTTTTTTGAGATAAGAAATGGTAATTTTTATTAAAACGAAGATAACATCGCTACATCATGAGCCACAATATACTCAACCATAGAAGGTGTTTCCTCTATCTAAGTTACATATTCAACGATATGCCTAGTATATTGCGCTAATAAATGAGCAGGGCGATTACCTTGTCGATGAACATGTGAAACTGTGCTTGTCGAAAGTCCTGCAATTTATGTTGAATACCTTTAGTTATGTTGCATATCACTGAAGGTGGAACACTGCATCCAGTCATAGCATCACAAACAACCTTGGAGTCGCATTCAAATAGGATCGGACATCTTGAACCCCTACATCCCAAGCAAACAGTAAGCTCTCCTAGACTTCATAGCACACGAATGTGTCATAATTTTTATTTATTTATTTAATTTATTTTGTTTCATGTCTATATATATATATATAAAAGCAAAGACCATAAAAGCAAAGATTTCATACGGGAGAGCATGAGGTTCTGCCATGTGGCGTACTCTATGAAGAGAATTGAAATACTCTTAAGTCACATTGGAGATAAGAACAAATTTAAAAATAGGGACTTTTTATTTCCTTTGGTTCAATGTTTCAAGACAACTTTTTGTTACATTTTTTATTCAATGTTTTAAGACTACTATTTGTTTCATTTGGTTCAATGTTTCAAGACTTTTCCTCTCTCCCACTCACAAAAAACTCTTTGTATTTCCATTTACCCTTTTCACTTCTACTCCTTTATATATACATGTCCACAGTCCTTCATGCCATCTCATCTCAAATACACTTAAA
Organism: Notholithocarpus densiflorus; assembly: GCA_030021035.2. NCBI lineage: Eukaryota > Viridiplantae > Streptophyta > Magnoliopsida > Fagales > Fagaceae > Notholithocarpus > Notholithocarpus densiflorus. The sequence continues at coordinate 5,624,706 of JARYZH020000016.1, read as the reverse complement.
CCAAAAACGATGTCATTTACCTTCAACATTTCAATGACATCTACATAACTCCAACATTGTAGTACCATTTGATCCTAACCTGTACGAGTAGGCAATGACCAAGGAAGGGGGCTTCAATTTTTTATTTAGTAACGGTAGCTTACGGTTTTGATGTTAAAGTCGGACGTTGAGGATTTTGTGAAGGTTATGATTCGCTTTGAGTTTTTGGGTGTTTGAGATTTTGGTTTCGAAAAGTCATAAATGATTTTTTTTTTTTTATACAAGATAGAAATTTTACTCTAGCATAATCTAAGTGTATATGTGTGTGAAACTCTCTCTTGAAGACTTGAATTCCGGCCCTTGCCCCCCACACTCCACAAATACTTATACTTGTGGAGTGACCATCGCACTAAGGGTGTGTGGTGGTTGTATTTTTTATTTTTTTTTTAGAACTAAAGAAAAAAATGAAATATTCTAATTGATTATTTATGAAGTTATCTTTTTTTGTGTGTGTGTGTGTGTGTTTGTGTTAGAACTCATAATTTGTAGGTTTCTTTGTAGGTAATTTTTACTGCTGTTTTGTGCGGCATGAGTCATAGTGATAAAAATAAAAATCAATGATGATTTCAAAGTATTTTATGCTTTTTTTTTTAAAAAAGGACACATAATCCCAACTAAAGACAATTAAATTTTGATAAATGGATGTGTTTTTAGCCAATTTCTCTTTGTTTATTCACGTTCTCTTTATGTTGATACTTACAAATGATTTCTTTAATTTCATTGAGATAATGAATTGAGTATTTGCGATTGAGTTCTCCATATTTGGTTGTGAGAATAGAGTGGTTGAAGAAGTGTTTGAGAGATTATTTAAATTTATGTAATTTTAGGATATAAAAGTATTTTATGCTTTCTTATTTATAGGTTTCAAAATCATTTAGTCAATTTAAAAAATAAAATCTACTTTTGACATTAAATATTATAATATGTTATATAGTCTTATAGTTTTATACAATTTTTTAAAATAAAATATGAATTAAGAAAATCAAGTTTCAAAAAATTCAAAAAATATTGTGGGCAAATATAAGTATTATACAATAAAATAAGTGTTATATGTAGGTCTTAATATACATAAAAATGGTTTCAAATGAAATTGTAAAGTAGTTTGTGCATCGTGCGAGACATTATCTAGTTATTTTAATTAGAGAGTTACAAACAATATAGTGTGTACGTTCAAATTTGATTGTAAACGCAACCATGTCACCTTGTAATCTAGGATTCTTATTCATGTCACATATGACAGTAGTTTTATTACATCTATTCGGAAGTCAAGTTGCAAAGAGTAAGACTTCAGATATGATAGAATGGAGAAAAAAATTTCATGTGGATGATCCAATCTAATTTGTGGAGAATCTATGGCCGATTTCAAATTTTGGGACTAAGGTTTTGGTTTTGTTCGTATTGGGAACTCACATCACATTAAGTACTAGCACCTTTTATTTATTATTATTATTATTAGATTGTGATGGGTTACATAACATAGTGTTTATGTTAAATCAGATGGTAGACTCTGTCATGTTGTGTGGTAAGTTGTAACCTAGGTTTCTTATTCTTTTTTCAAAATTTCATCTTTTTAATTTTTAATTTTTTAATGTGATTTAATTTGGACAAGCAGTAGAAGGGTCACACATTATATAATAACTTTGTTACATCCATTAAAAACTCACATTAGAATCAAAATTCAATTTTTGGGTGCCAAAACATGAACAATTTATTTTTCTTGGAATTTGGGAACGAATAATATACTAAAAAAATTTCAAGTTAATCTAGAAAAATTTAAGCTAGAATCTATTTAGTTAATGGACAAAGTTTGGTTATAAACTTGGTTGTAGTCAATGGCTACAACTCAACTCAATATTTTTTTATTTAAAATATGAATTTCAACAAATCTACCATTGAATTACATTTTATTTTTATATGTTTCATACTTGCAAAATTTTCAGAAGATTAAAGATTAATAACTATGTCATCATTCAAATGTTTTAATTTTAAGTTTTTATAATTTAAAATTATGCATAAAAAATAAGTTTATGAATCGAATACTAAATAAAATTTGATTGATATGAAATTTAACATGTGTGTTAAGGACATAAAGAACATGTAATCTAATAGTTAGATTTTCAAAATATGTAGCCATATTAATCTTTTTAGTGAGAGTTATAGTTATTGGATACAACTAAGTTTGCAGGAAAACTTTGTCTCTAGTTAATATAATTACTTCTCAATATATTTCAAACTAATTATCAATCAAAATGGAGCTCGACGCTTTTTAAAATTTGAAAATCATTTGTTATTGATTTTATACTAAATTTGACAATAGTTTCTCTTTCAATGTATAAAATCATATAATCATCTTCGTTTTGTTGTGAACCTAATTTTAATATTCATAATTGAAAATTTGGTTCAATAATTACAGTAGAAAATATGATAACTCTATAAAACAATTGTTGATTTTATATTCCTTATCAATCATTTGCACAATTCTGAAAATATGATGACGAATTAAAACATTTATGTGTGCTTCGGATGTAGATTATCTCTATCAAAATTTTGAAGGAAAAAAGAAAGGAAAAAAAGAAAAGAAAAAGGGCAGACATACGCATATCCAAGAGGAACTACCATAGAATAGAAATAAATGAGGAACATTGCTGAAAGGCTCGTAGTCTCTTATTTCTCGATTTAATAGAAAATAATTTTTAGGAAATGCTTTATGTTAAAAAGCTTCTTTTTTATTTTAAGAGATTGGGTACATGTTACGGGCCAATTGGCCATTCATATAAATATATATATATGTATATATATATCTCTCTCTCTCTTTGGACCAATTAAATTATCGGGATTGTAAATTTTAGAAGTCATACTTTAATTATTTATATAACTATATAGTATAAAAAATTTATACTTGATTTTTTTTTATATTTATATAATTATTCATTTTATATTTTATTATCTATCTTTGAGTCACTAGATACAGTCAATAATAAAGTCACACATGATTGTAATTTTGATAACTTACATTATATAGAGCAAGAACTCTACTACAAATTAATATCCTGTCCGTATAAAAATTAATAAGAAGTATCATAAAGAATTCACAGTCACAGACACAATGGTAGTAGAAATAAGAAATATACTTGTTAGTAGAGAAGAAACGTTACCCTTATTGTATAAACTTTAATCGTCCAATTTTTAAGTTGATGAACTTAAAATGATGATATAGAATTTTCATGCTTGGAGTAAGAAAACAACATGGGTAAAGACAAACAAAACCCAAAAACTCTAAATGAGAATTTTCTGTGGCATGTACCGTTGCAACGGTCTTGCAACATAAACTATAATATGTGCAAGAAAAGCTATGCACTTCAATACATCATTATACGTCTCTCTTTCTTTTCTTTTTTTTGTTGAACTTTATAGGTCTCTTTCTAGGCCCCAAAGAAAGTGGCTCTTTTCTTTTACTTTTTCTTGTTTTTGTTCTTAAATATAGGGAAGTGCATTCTCAGGAAAAAAAAAAAGAAAAAGGAAAAAAAAAGGGAGATGCATTCATCATGCTGACATTACTGATTACGCCATTTTAATATTTATCAGAATGAATAAGTCTAGTGCTATAACTTGTGGCACAACCTGTGCCACAACCTGCCCATGTGGCGAGTTGTGGTTGGTGGAGGAGTGTTCTCACATGTGGCGAGTTGTGGTTGTGGCACTAGACTTGTTCTATCAGAATCATAAAATTAAGATGAAAATAATAATAGAAAAAGAGTATATATTTAATTTGTGAAAAATAACTTTTTTTCCTCATTAAGGAAATAATCCAATTGTTTTTCCTGGCAAACAATCATTGGCCAAGGTCTTTCCCCCTTTCATTTTTATTCTTAATAATCGTTGCCTAGTTCTATGATTGCTTGTACGTATGAATATATAAGTCTAAATGAATAATTTCTATTTATGTTTAGAGATATTCTAGAATGGTAAATTAAGTGCTATTCTAGAACCGCCAAGTGTTTTTTTTTTTTTTTTTTTTTCTCTTTTCTTGTTCCCGGTCCATGAAGGATGCAATGCCTTCTTCTTCTTTTTTTTTTTTTTTTTTTTTTTTTCTTTTTCTTTTGGTTATTCCGTTTTCTGATAAGTTTCAACAGTTGGATAAATTGTCTTAAAAAAAAAAAAAGTAAAATATACAGAGATGGCGATTTCAAATTCAATGCAGCATAAGTTCCATCACAAATTAAACACAAGTGATAGAAGTTGAGTGGCAGTAAAAGGATAGTACCCCTGCTTATTGGGTGGCTGCCAATCCATTTTGTATATCACCTTATCTATTTTTTTTTTTTTTTGCTGAATAATATCACCTTATCTATTTAAGTCCCTCAATTATCCCTTACAAAATTATTTATTCCTAATTTGAATCCATATTGATATTGACCAATCATTCATAACTATATGATTATTAGTCAGTTGTATTTTTTTTTTCCTTTAAAAAAAAATTAAAGAAAAGTTTGCATCATTGACAGTGACACTAATATACGAGTGAATTCGTAAAATGTGATAGGCCATGATTATAGAATATGAAAGCTCTTTAGGATTTTCATTTTTCTTTATTTTTCATGGGGTTAACTTCAAATCATATATGAAGTTTAAACCATGATAAATCTTCCAATACAACTAAATAGTTCTTTAACTAGTCACAAATATTTTAACTGAAAAATTCAATGCTAAAAATCATTCTCCAATATGCCATTTCTTATCATGGGTCACATTATTTCTTGCTTAGTTCTCAAATGAGTTCTTGAAAATTTTACTCCACCCAGCCATTAAAAAAAAAAAAAAAAAAAAGCTTTCCCATAATTAAACTATTTGAGTGTCACATCTAAATCATGATGATAACTAATAGGGCAATTCAGCCAAAAAAGTGGTGCTCCCTTGGTGAAATAAAATTCATTGTCCTTTTCTGTTTCCATTGGAAATTCCAGTTGAATGAACCCATTTCCTACCTCCACTAGTAAATAGAATTACCCACAAGCTAGAGAGGTATTATATCAAGCAAGCGTGTTGAAAACATCATCACTCAGCAGTCAGCACTAAGCCCACCCTTTTTTGTGAAGCTCTTCAATCTCCAAAATTCATGCACCAAATGCCTCAATCGTTTTCATGGTTCACACTGACATTTCTCCTGCAATTTCTTTCAACTTGGCCAGACTCTGCTTTGTAATAATTACCACTTTGCCCAGCACACCGTTTACCATTCTTTTCTTCCTTTACTGATCACTTGGCTTCAAACTGCAACTTTCATTCTGCTCCTCTAATTAAACCATTTTCAATTTTTTTTTCTTCAAACTTTTGGGTCTTTGAGGCATATCCTACATGTAGTTGGAGCTCGAAAAACCAAAATCAATTAACCAATGGACCACACATGCCATAGACAATGACATGAATCCGCTTCATAATGATTATAGTCTAAATGGATGATTGGGTGAATATTAATTAAATAAAACGTAGAAACACAACAATTTTTATAATTCTTTTTCATAACTGTTGAAATAATATGTTGTGCTCGGTACTAATAAAATTATGTAAGTGATGTTATTTCAATAAAATTTAAAATGTCAATAATTATGAAAATGACTGAAAAAATTATTATGTCTAGATCATGTTATTGTAGTCTTTAATTCTTGACATCTAAAAAATAATTTTAAAGAGGAAATACAGTGCGTTTCATGCCAATGTTTCCTCATCATGAGTCATGACAAGGTGGAAAAGTTTATTACCAAGTTTATACTCGCCACTCGTTATTTTTTATTGATGAAGGCAAAAGACACGCATGTTTTTAATTTTCAATATTTGACTATTATATATTTTGTGGTTTTATGGTGCTTTTTTCCCCTTGTTTTTTAAACTAAAAGTGTCCATCAAAAATAGATTTACTTATACATAGGGACATTTACAGAAACGCATTACACGCACGTATGCCTATTTGTTTATTAATTTAGGAAGTTTCATCACTCTTTTGTTTTAATTTTATTTTCTATTTTTACTTTTTTTTTTACTTTTTTTATTTTATTTTTTGTGTGTGTGTGTGGGGGTACTAATAGTCTTAATCAACAAATGCATCATGCGTAGTAGGATTTGCACAACAAGCATTGAACACATGGCCGTTTGATTATTATTATTATTATTATTTTTTTTGCGATTTAATTGGTATTTTACTTTCAGTAAATAGTTAGCATCACAATATAAATCATGTATATATTTCTCTTTTCACTCAAACATATTCTCAATTTCTTGAAGAGTGAAATTAATTTGGCATCCAAACACTAGAAGAAAGAAGAAAACTGTAACGTGGTCTAGTGCCTAGCCGACCTAAATAAGCATGTTGTGACGTTTCTGCTAAAAGAGCACAGCAGGTGCAGATGTCAATGTTGCAATAGATGTAGTCAACCAAATAGCTAGCTAGGCCAATCTATGGTGCACAGTGGTCAAGCACCAAAACAAATAGTTGTTGTAGCAGCCCCACTGGATCTTATTCTTACTTGATCATTCACCCTAGTTAGCTAAAAATGGGTTCTGGTGAGAATCCACTTGGTAGTCCTAACTCCCTAACGCAGAGAGGACACATTATGAATTTGACTCATTCCTTATCACTCAATAATTGTCCATTTGACATGATTAATTTTGTCAATTTATTTTACTATTTAGCTTATTTTTGCTACTATTCATAGGTCTACAGTACTTTCAGTAAAAAGTTTTTAGTTTCAGTAAAATAAGCGGATCCTAAACAGACCCTAAATCTACTTGTTTTAAAAATTAGGTAACAAATTTATGTTTGGCAAATGTTATTGTCGAGATCTAACTCAGTAAACATGGTTCTATCATCTATGTGGTAATTGATACGTAAGATATTCGAGCTTTGCTATTCTTACTAATTTGGATTCATATTTCATAAACATTTTTACAAATTTTGATCTTTTATCCTTTTTGTCATATCATAATTTCCAAAATTAATTGTGAAGACCAAAGCTAGGGAATGATTTGTGAGGTAGCATTATTTGTTGGAATTACGGTTAATTGATTATATTTTACATTTCCTAATAAGTTAAGATTATATTTGCTCGATTTCTGTTTTACTCTCCATAAACACTTCAATGTTTTTGGGCTGCTTGTATTGTGATTGGGATTTGCTTCTATGTTTTTATATCCATGCGTATGTTAATTGGCTAATTACATTAGTAATTAGGCTTAATTTGTTAGTTAGCTTAAAATTAACATAAGCTGTGAAATTGGGTTTTAAATTAGTAATTCTTAATAATTTCTCGTGGTATCATAGGAGATAATCTCATTTTGCTCTGTCTCTACTAAAAAATCTCATTTAAAAAGTTTAAAATCTCATGGATTGCCTTTTGAAAATAAGCAATAACATATTCCTCGTGCAGGTTCATCTCACTTACATACTAATTTCCAACAATCCTGACTCAGTCTCACCCCTCTGTTTTTACTCAAAGAAATCACAAGTCGATCCTCAAGTTTTTTCAAGAAGGTCATGATTACTTCAATTAGGAGGTCATGACATGGAGTATGAACTCTTGAGTCCAGCAAAGACGGTTCTCCCAAAAAAAAAAAAAAAAAAAAAAAAAAGAAAAAAAAGAAAAAGAAAAAAAGAAAGGTCCAGCAAAGACAACAGGAATTTCAACTTCATGGGGTCCAGAGAGAGATAAGGTCATTTTGTGTAATATCTTAAACATGATGAGGTTACTTTCTATAACCACTTCCTTTAAATATAACACAATCTACTTCTAAAACTCTCCACTTACCACTTAGAAAACCACCATTAAACTATAAGATTTTTCTCAATAAACAAAACCATGGGGAATAGCTTAGGCCTGCAAGATAAAGTTATCAAGATCAGGAAAACAGATGGGAAAATCCTTACATACAAAGCACCCATGAAAGTCCACCAAATCTTGTCAGAGTTTCCTGGCCATGCAATATCAGACACCCTTCCTGTCCTCAGGCATCTCAAACCAGACACCAAACTTCTCGGAAATCATGTATACTATCTACTACCTCTTCCTCTGTCATCACCAAAAGTAGGCAAGCAGAAAACAGTGAGGTTTGCAAACCCAGAAGAGGAAGCTGTGCAAGAAAGTGGAGTGGTGAGGATTAAACTGGTTATTACAAAAAAAGAACTGCAAGAGATGATACAAAAGGGAGTAGTCGCTGTTGATGAAATGGTTTCTCAACTTCATATCAAAAAGGGCATAGATAGCGCAGATGAGTTCACAGCTGATGATGATAGCAAAGGGTGGAAGCCTGATTTAGAAAGCATACCTGAAGTAAACTAGTAAATTTTACATGTATATACTAGCTAGTCTCTCAAACTTTAACTATTTTCTTCCGCTTAATTAACATGCAAAGTTAACAGTGTAGCCATGAAATTAATATATTGGAGAAAAACAGTTTACTTCTTCTTCTTTGACAGGGTTCAAAATATACATTATTTCCCTGGGCTCTAATTATGAAAACCTGCAGCTCATAATCAGCTAACAAGTAGGGTCCATTTTTTTGTTTAAAATATTATTTCTATTTTAAATAATTCATTTTTTCGAATAGATATTACAAATTTAAAGTCATATCCCTAACTCATATAAAATTTTCAATAATGAAATATTTGGAATATATTGTCAGTTTTAGAAAATAAAATATTACTGGAGTAATAAAAAAAAAAAAGAATTCTTTCCAAAAATGATCCTTTGTCACATGAAACCGTTCCGTTGAGCACATACTAGGTCACAAATATAACAGGAAGGTGAAAAAGCTGATGAGATTAGAATAATTATCAAAACTTATAGAAAAATATCTATGATTAATATAATGATCTGGATAGCCAACTAAGCTTAACAAAATATCATACTCAACTCTCATAATGAGAAAATCTTCTGCCAACTCATATAAAAATAATCATAATAAGCATAAAGCATGGCATATAAGAAAAGGATATAACGATGTGGTACATGTGAGCCCCTTGATAAAAAATTTATGAGTAGATCATCAATCAAATATTTAAAATTCAAGTCTTTATAGTTTATAATTATGAATCAAAGATGTGTTTATGAATTAAATATTAAATAAAATTCAATTAAAATGAAATTTAGCATGCGTGTTAAAAATATAAAGAACATGTAATCTATCGGTGTGATTTGCAAATTATTTATTCCAAATAAAATTATTAGGTGTTTTATTTACCCATATATATATATATTGTTTGTTTGTTTGCTTAGACCCTTTGAAAATCATATTAGTTTAACCTAACGAATTAGCCAAGTATTTACTTAGGTTAATTATGAGATCTAGGTTAAACACATGCAAATATATTACTTAGTGTAGAAAAGTAATGAAGACAGTAATATGATGACTTAAGAAAACTAATGAAACCAATCGTTTCAAAGTAAAAAGCTGGGGAGGATTAAACATAGTTATCCTTAAGGTAAACAAATCCACTATGATAGAATGAAAGATTGCAATAGATTTAAACCCTAAATCTAAAACTATCTCATGTAGAACTTATTAACATAACCATGTGCAGCTCCAACTCCACGAACTCTTCTATCTTGAATTTTTTGAACACAAACTCCCACCCTTGTAACTTTGAGATCCCACTCAAAGGTTTTAGATCACCATAAGTAGTTGATCTTGTCACAGCAGCATCTACAATATCGGATCTTGAGTTTCTTCAAAGAATATTGCCGGTAGGAGACTTGAGAGAGCTTTGGGTACAAAAACTCTAGATCTACAATTAGAGGCACAAGATGCACTCTTCTCTCTTTGAAAACCACCCTTAGGGTTAGCTTATAATGTCCTTTAAATACTAGAAAAAAAGGGATCGCAATTTGGGATTCAAACGGACAAGTTATGGGCCTTTTAAGTTTGCTGATATGCGACTTTCGACCGATTGAACAGCAATTGAATAGCAATCGAGAGAACCGGATTGCAGCTCACTTTTTTTCATCCTGAACTTGAGTTTTTTGTCTTGGACTTGAAAGTACACCATTCTAACTCAATAAAACTTACTTTTTGTCATGGTTTGCCAACATTACAAACTCAAATCCTAACAATCTCCCCCTTTGGCAATCCGTGAAAAAACTTACATACAACATAATGCCCATATACAATAAAATGCCCAAATGCATCACAAATCCCAATCTAAGACTCCTAACCCAGAAGTTGCAAGAAGAGGCAAAAGATCTTGATTGGAATATACCTGTCTTTCCTGAAACACTCACAAGAGCACATCAATGCATGTGTGGAAATAAAGACAGATAAACAATAAATAACAAATATGCAAACTAACTCTCTCCCTAAGTTAGATACATAAAAAAAAACTTATATTCTTTACCTTTCAAAAACAATTTCATCTCCCCTTAAATAAAAAACAGCATGATTCCCAAATTTCATATAATTTTCTCCCTTTTTGTCACGTATTGACAAAGACTACTCAAACAAAGAGTAGATAGTAAACATACACAATAGAGGATAAGAGAAAATAGAGAATCAAGGGAACACAAAACAATTCAGCTCTATAGAAAATAGAGGCAACTCCCCCTAAGAACAACATAGGTTTTTTTTTTAAAAAAAAAAAAAAAAAAGGCTTTCTCCCCCTATAAAAATAGGAAAAACAGTTTTGGGAAAAATTTAGGAGGTGGGGAAAACTAAAACAATACAAACCTAACTTAAAAAATAAGTTGAGGATACCCATGAATGTAAATATTATCTCTTTCAATATATGCAAACTTTACATTATGTGACCCATAAACAGATGCATGCTAACATGCTAGGCACAATCAGCATGCAAAGTGTTTTAGAGAAAATATTTGCACATGTATTATCCACAATATCTCTTAAAAAAAATTTCTGCAGTTCACACATCAAGAAAAAAATAGCATATACTAAAATGTACCGAATTCAAAAATTAATCAATCAATTTTTAAATCAAGTTGAGTACCCAATTTAGCAAAGTGTATGCGTGCTGTGTGTGAAACATTTTATTAGAGATATGACTGCAAAAATGCAAGATAGATAAAGAAAACAATGTAATGCATGTGAATCCTATCACAAATGATGCATGAAAAAATTGATTGGTCAAGAATCTAAAAATTGAAAATTTTCCAGTTTCAATCGGCCGAACATCGATCAGGCAGCGATTGAGAGAGGCAGAGAGTTTTGATTCAAAACTTGAACATTTTCGATCGGTCGAGAGCATCTTCAATCGGTCAAACAATGTAAATTATAAAACTTTAAAAATATGGAAATTTTATGCAGAAAAACAACTTAAAAAGCAGTTTTTAAGACTTAATGCAGATGCACATGATTCAGAAAAGTTTTAAAAAAATGATGCCTCTTAAATGCAAATATCAAAACCAATCAAGAAGTTAAAATCACACAATTTAAACTTTTAAAACATGAAAATCTTATTTTCAAATTCCCAACCAAAACAAAAAAAATTGTATTTACACATCAAATCATATGCAATTAAAGATGGCCAGATTAAACAACACACAGTCATATGTACAGAATTTAGCATTGATTTGCGTGTAATGTGTGCAACTAGCACCTAAAGAGTTAAACAAATTTTCGTGTAGATAGTAATTAAACAAATTTTCTACATCATCAATCACATTGATTTGAAAGTGACTATCACTTAAAGAGTTACATCATATAACTCTCACATCTCTTAGAAAACACGCTTGCAATCATTTAAATGCATTTTTTTTATTCTTTCATTCTTTTTCTTTTGATGCATTTCTTTTCCTTTCTTTTTCATATTTTAAAATAAAACCTTATAAAAAATTTTCTATGCAAATGCTACACCTTACCGAGCACAGCTTTTATGATTTCCACATAGGTGTTCATGATTGGCGAGTAACAGTAGTGAGATGATTATTTATGCATTTCTCCTAGGATTTTCTAGTCTTTATGATCAAAAGAATGTGACATCAAAATCAAGATCAGTTTTTTAAAGTCTATAAACAACTCACACAATTAAGCACTACATAGCACAAACTAGCAAAGTGTAGAAAATAGCTCATCAAAGCTAAATAAGGTACATAGTCATGAAATGTAAATTACATTGGCCAACATTAATTTCACACTTAGTGGTGTGCAATACCAAAAAAAAATCTTTTTGGATTTTCAAAATTTTTATGACAAAAAACAAAACGCACACATTATGCTAAATGAATAAAATGCAACAGCAATGCATGACAGTGCTTAACTAAGATATAAAGGGTACATAAACAAGAAATATCAATTTCTTAATTAACCTATAAGTACATGTACAAATTAGTATATACTCATACAAAATCAAAAATAGCTCAGCACTCAGTTATGCAACACATATTTTCTATGTTTCTCCACAATATCAAGCATGTTCTAAATCAAGAGAGAGATATTATAATTCATGTAATCCTCAAGAAAAATAAAACAAGATACAAAATAAAATATTTTTGTCTTTTTGAAAATTTTCAATGTTTTTGGTTTTTTTTTTTTTATATTTTTATATTTTGAATAATTAAAGCAACCTAGAAAACAAGACAGCCAAAAACAGACAGTAAACATGTCCACAAATAAATGAAAGGATTAAATCAGGAACAAGTAAGCAACACTCACTTTAGCGAATCTTTTCTCACCCATACAACACGAGTTTTTGGCTTTGTAGGTGAAGAACCATGAGAGATTACACACTTCTTCTAAGAGGGACTAATATCCTGCAATTTCATTTCACAAGCCAACAAGCTTAAATTTTTCAAAGGCATATGAAACAATTTATTAGGACGTGTAGCAGGAGTTATATCATCACATATCCTAGACTGAAACACAGAATTCTTAAATTTCAATTTATGACAGTTAGGACGAATGTGACCATGAACACCACAAAAGAGACAAACATGAACAAATTTAGGAACATTAGTATTCCTAACAGCAAATCTAGTCTCAGATAACAATTTGGTCTAATGTGACCAACAACACCACAAAGATGGCAGGTAGGCACAAAAACAGATTCCTTGTGCACTCTAACAGTAGGTTTAGACACAGGTTTTGAAACTTCAGCGTTTATATCAAAACTTTTACCTTTGTCTAACCTAGCAACATAAACCTTTTCTTTATGATTCATCTTGAAATGAGGAGTATAAATTTTGTCTTTAGGCTTAACAGGAACAGGAATAGAAACAGAAACAGATTTGTTATCAACAGCGAGTTTGGTAATAGACAAATTTTCAAATTTAGCTTCAGACTCAGCTAACTTTTGTTTCAAACTTTTCATCTTTTCATCTTGAGAGGAAAGTTGATTTCTCAAAAATTCATTCTTTTTATATGATTCATCTAATCTCACAATCAATTCCTCTTTTTCAAGATTAGCTAATTTTAACTTTTCCTTGAATTTCTTAGCAATTTTCATAGATTTAGATAATTCGCTATGGAGAGTTTCATATGCATCAATAAGATCAACAGAAAAATTAGCATCTTCTTTATTCAAATTATCACAAATATGAGCAGAAAGACACTTAAAATTATCCATGACAGTAGGGATCAAGGATCTCACTCAGGACGTTAATCCAATCAAAGTGAACCCACTCTGATACCACTTGTTTGTTTGTTTAGACCCTTTAAAACAGATTGTTTAATCCTAGTGAATTAGCCAAGTAATTTCTTAGGTTAATTATGAGATCTAGGTTAAACAGCAAATTATCATATCGTGCAATGCGAAAAAATATATAAGACAACGATATGATTATTTAGGAAAACCAATGAAATAAACAGTATCAAAGGTAAAAATCTGGGGAGGATTTGATCTAATTATTCTCAAGGTAAACAAATCCACTAGAAAGAATTGAAGTTTACAAAAGATTTAACCCTAAATCTAATGCTACCTCTAGTAGAACTTACTAACACGACCATGTGTAGCTCCGACTTCACAGACTCCCACGCTTATAACTTGAGATTCCACTCAAAAGTTTAGATCACCAGTTGTTGATCTTGTAACAGCAACTAGATTCCACTAGCACTTGATTGTAGATATTGTTCCGGTAGACACTGTAGAGTTAGAAAGTTACAGAACCTCATAGATTTCACAGGAGTAACTCACAAGTCTTCCAAAAGTTTTCAAAACGTAGTTAGAGTTTTCCTTTTATACTTAGAAGTGTTGGACTGAAACCCTAAGGGGCCGTTTCGTAACGTTGTTCTAGTAACGTTATTTGTATTTTTTGGAAATACGTGTGGGTGAAAAAGTGTGTGAAAATGCGTGTAATGTTGTTTAAAAACTGAAAACATGTGTTTAAACACATGTATCAAATGGTCCCTAAACGTTTTTATGAGCTTGGGCCTGATTTAAATTCTGCAGAATTTGATTTACTGCAATTTTCGATCGGTCGGATTTAATTTTTGATTGGTCGAGATTCACTGAACTTGAACTCTCCTTTCCACGGCTTGAATGTTCCTGAATCTTGATTTGTACAATTTTGAGCAATGTCTAACACTTAATCTCGACATATTTTTGTTTTCGGTTTGCCAACATACACAAAATAAGAATCTAAACATTTAATCCAAAATCTTTAGAACCTAACATATATATTCATAATTCCTTTTTATCTTATAAATCAGGTTGATCAAATGTCACGATAGGTGACTACCGAAAATCCCTTATGTGGAAAACACTTTATCCTTTCTGGTTTAAGGTGGAACCTCAATCCTACGACAAAAGGGATGAATATTTATGTTTATGTTTCACATAGATAATTATGACAGTTATGGTGGTGCCTGATATTGCTCTGATCATGATGGCAGTGCTGTCATTGCCCATAATTACTAGGCACTAGATGTATAAATAAATGGAACAAGTCAATTGAATTTAGTAAAACTGCATAAATAGCAGAAAACATTACGTTGACTTTAGTCTTGGCATTTTTCATGCATGCATCATAGTGGATTGATGGTTGCTAAATACACAAATTCCTTGATATGTGAGAAGCTGAAAAAAATTAATATTAAAATAACACACATACAACAATCACATCACGCCAAAAATTACGTGGTTCGGTAATTTGTTTATGTTTATACAGTTGTAGTGATTTACTATTTTCAAGAAAAATTACAAGATGCGACAGTTCAATGTCTTTCTCTTAAAACAACATGACCCTCAAACCTTAATATGAAACAACGGTATATATATCTCATATGGATGATTCACAATGGGCTAAAAAATGGCCAAAAAAACAAAATATTAGAAAATCTCCTATTAAAAATCGTAATACTTTTATTTCAAGTGGGAGCATAATCCGTATAAAAAACAAATATAATTAGGCTCCAAGTAGCCCAAACATGATTAACGGTAAATATGTTGCTCCTGGTTGTTTTCTTCTTTTGGTCTAGATTGGGGATGTTACTCATATTTGAGAACTGTTCTTTTCAACTAACAATCATACAATAAAATCACATACTCTTAACTAAAAGGACCAAAACGTTTAGATACTAACTTGAATAACCTAGCCAACACGAAGAATGTCACTAATTAATAGGGATGGACCTAGTTGAGAAGAGCCAAACAGAGCATGTCATGCCCACGAATAAACTGGGCATGCAACAACAACTGCACTTACAAAGTTTTCACCTTAGAAATGTGCAAGACCTTCTTAATTATATAGTAATAATTATCATCATCATCCCATAAAAAAAAAATTTTATCATTAAAGAAATAACATGTCAAATAAAATCCAAAGCTAAGCTCAATATTTCAAATGCCGAAAATATCTTCAAAGACTATCATTGGAAACAAAATTCCAAAACCACGTAAGCATAACATACTAAAAAACAAAAATACTAAATGCTAGAAGTCTGATCTTGTTTCAAAATCCTAAAGTCCTCTCACGTACACATCCTTAACGAAAGCGTCAAAACGTATTATTTCTTATTGTAATCTGTATCTGAAAGGAGAGAAGGGACCGGGTTGAGTTTGACAGTTTAGTAAATAACAAAATCTCAAACATATTAATGTTACACTATTTAATAATTTATTATTGAATTTATATTTTGAAAATCTCACTTTGGATTATATGTTCTATATATTTTTAACATGTATACTAATTTTTATGCCAATCAGATGTTATTTATCATTTGATCCACAAATTCATCTTTTATGCATTATTTTAAACTACAAAAACTTGAATTTAAATAATTGATTAATGATATGGCTATTGATCTTTGATCACGTTGAAAGTTTGCAAGAATGAAGAATATACAAAAATAATGTAATCTAACGGTGGATTTGTCAAAATTCGCATCCAATTAAAAAATATTGGTTGATGTAATATTACTTAAAATTACACTAGTTGTAACTTGAACCCAATCATATATATATATATATATATATATATATATATATGTAGGGTAACAAATTGTGCACTCAAGTCCAAAACATGCAGGACCTGGGCCCAATAAGTCCGCTGCAATAAATTTGTAGAGAGTAGGTTAAAGAATTAGGTACGAATGACGAGGATTACGTTCAACCTATCCTTAAAAACAAACTAAAAAGCTAATAAAAAGACTCAAAGCATATCGAGATGATTTGGTATAAGTAAGTTTTTGTTTCGATCCGAGGAGACATCATATTATGTAATTCACGTTCTTTTTCTTTCTTCTTTCTTTTTCAATCTCCTTCCCCTTTCAATGGTGGGGGTGTTCCATTTATATAATCAACTTCTAGTCATCCTAACCTTACACTTGTCGTTCATCTAAGGCATCACTTGATACTTGTCCCATCAGACCTTTTCTTTGGCTTCCTTGTGAACTGTAATAGTTTTGGTAGCACTGTTCAGAGGTCTTCTCCACATAAATGCGGCCAGAAAAGTAGTTGCAGGGTATTTAATGTGGTGGTAGCAGCCTTTCTTTAGATATTTTGGGATCTTTTCCTTTCTAGTAAGTTCACAAGGGCCATTTCTGTTATCGGAGATTCCAGGAGGATTACTCCAATTGATGGGATTTATCCTTGAACCGTACTCTTCTCATCCGAGGGCTATATCCTCCTCGGACAGAATCATACGTTTCCTATGTATGAATCTTTTTGAAAATAGAATATTTAATAAATGTCGCTCTGCCTGGCTCATGAGTCTTCCTCGGATTAAACCCACAGCCCAAGATGCATGACTCTTGGTTATTTGTCCCCACAATAGCCCCTCAAAACTTCAATTTTTCCCTCCCATCCGAGGAGAAAAAAATGAGGTTTTGACTTTTAAGAGATAAAGACAGGTGATATTTAATCCACACGTGCGGGGATATGACTTAATTGTGTTTCATGATTACCTCTGACGCTTCGCAATCCCCGAAGCGTTTATTAATTACTTCAGGAGGCGTCTTGTCTCCTATATCCAACGGTCGATGCGCGGATCTGACGGCTAATATTTCCCTCAGAATTCTGAGCGGGATAACTTCCCCTCTCTCTCTCTATTAATATAAAGCTTTGAGGGAAACCATTTATCTTCTTCTTCAAAGAAATTTCAAGCGCTCCAGAGAACTTTAACGCTCCTGCCTTTAAAAAACGCCAAACTCCCGAATCTCTGTTGCTATTTCTTGTGCGAAGTCTTCGAAGGTCTTCCCAGAAAGCTTTTAGATACTAGCGTACGTGCTCCCGTAAGTTTGTTTAGCTTTTTATATTTGAATTTGCTTCTCGGTCTATCTCCTCGGCCTGCCTGTTTTGCTTCCTTACCCTCAAAAATCACCTACTCTACCTTTAGGTTGTAAAAAATGGGTAGATTTGAGCGTCTAGTAGATTCCCCAGCCAAAATAGAAGCCTTTAAACAAAAATATCATATACCCCAGGCGGTTGGCCTGCGATATTATTCCTCAGAAGAAATTGTTTTACCTAGAGAAGTAGGAGAAGTGGTCATTCCTATAATAGCCTTCATAAAAGGGGGAATGACCCTTCCTATGGGTAGGATAACCCGAGAGTACCTTATTAACCATAGGTTATGCCCTCATCAGTGTGCACCCAACATGTTTAGGATTCTTGGGTGTATCGATGCTCTAGACCAGCATCTTCATTTGGGCCTCACTTGGCATGATGTGGTTCACCTGTACGAGTGCCACTCGCAAGCCGACGGAGGGTTTTATCTCAAGTCTAGGTCGTCCATTGTGAGGCTCATCTCGTGTCTCCCCAAGTCCAACAAAGGGATGAAAGATGACTACCTCATCGCTTCAGGGGCATGGCACGATGGTCGACCCTGCCCAACTCGGGAGAGAGAGACAGGTGGGATACCTTAGAGTTAGATCTCCTGACATAGGATTTAGATTTTATCCCCCATCCATGTTTCCCATTGTAATCTCTTTTGATAATAGACTCTCATTGTTTAATCGTATCTGACTTTTTGGTTACTTTTGCAGATAGGACGCTTGTTGCTCCTCGGCTAAGTTTCACCAACGTGGTTGCCCTCAACTACCTTCTTCGGTCAGAAATTTTTGTGAGCGAGGATCGACAATTACGAGCTGTTCACCTCGTCCTAGATTTCGAACCCATTTCGAGGGTTTTTCAGGAAGTTGGTAACGCTATTAGAGCTGGTGATCGTCGGATTAACCGTATCGACATGTCAAAACCAGACTTTTTGGCCCGAGACGATCTTCCTCCTGTCATTCTGCCAGTCTCTCAAATCCCTCCTCAGCTTGTGCTTCCACTGCAACAAGTCCCTCTCGGTGCTGAAGTCGCAGAAGAAGAGGAAATAGCTTCTTCGCGGCTGTCCTTAGAAGAGGAAATAGATCAGTTCCGCTTTGAAGGAGAGGAAGGCAGACCAGAGAGGCTTGTGCAGCTCTCGAATTTTGAGGACGATGCTGACAGACTCTCTGCAGCTATTCAGCCGACATTAATTGTTTCCCAAGTGGATTCAAGCTCAGAAGAATAAGGAGAGATGAGTCCGAAAGGAAGGCCATCCTTGAAAGGCTTAGTAGCCAATAGAGGCAAGAAAGGAGCCTCGAAAGGCACATCCCAGACTTTGGCTCCTGCCAATCTACCCCCTCCGCCTCCTCTTCCTGCTGATCTTGGACTTCGCGCCATCCCAGATTTAAAGAAGAAGAGACCAATGCAGGAAATAGAAGAAGGTGAGGTGATCCCTCCGAAGGGCTTCAAACAGCAGAAGACTAAAGATTCAAGGGACAATAGGGCAAGCTCTGTTGACAGCAGAGAAGATGCTGAAGTGCGTCGACAACAGGGCTTCTGGGCCCCTCGGATAGGGTTGGATGGGACTCAAATTCCCTGGGATGCCACTATCAGGGAGTCCCAGAGATGTCACTTAGCCCATCTTGCTCAAGCTTTAGAGCAACCCCTTTTGCTCCCACGGGATATGGAGGCTCTCAGGCGTACCAGGCAGCCCGAGCTTTTCATGTCCTTGAAGAAGGATCTCGCCTTGGTAGGCTAAATTTATTTAATGAATTAAACATTAAAAAGTTATTGATCTTATCAGTATTATTATACTTGCTTTTACATACATGACTTCTTTGCTACTGTTATGCAGGTCACTCAACAAGTCTATGTGGCCGAAGAGTGGGTCTGAAACGCTCAAAACAGATGTGAGGCTGAGTCCCACTCTCGGCGTGAAGTTGAGAAAACTCTCAGGAGCCTGAAAGAGGAAAAAATGCAGCTGGCCGAGAAGCTGAAGATTTCAGAGCGAGAATGCTCAAGTGTCAAGGCAGGGCTAAAAAATGTTGAGGCCCAGGCCGAGAACCAGCGAAAACAGCTTTATACGACCCAGCTAAATTTGGCTACTGAGAAAGCATCAGTGCTAAGCTTGAAAGCTGAATTGCAGAAAGCTAAGGAGGCAGCACTAAAGGCGATGGAAGTTGCTAAGTCCGCGGAGGAGGCGGCATATGAACGCGGAGTAGGGGAAACGGAGGAGAGGCTGACCGAGGAGGTAGCTGAAGTGTGCAGGGAATATTGCACGGAGACTTGGGTAGAAGCACTTAATCGTGCAGGGGTTCCTGTTGATTCCGAGCTGAGGAAACCTGAGAACGTGTTCTTCCCTGAACACATCAGGGAGATTCCAACCAGCCCTTCGATGGCCACTAATCTACTCCTCCCTCCTCCTGAGCAGATAGCTACTGTTAATGCCTCTGTCAAAGCTGTTGAGGCTTCCAAGGGAGTTGTCAAAGATAAATCCGTCGAGGATTCCCTTACCATAAAGGATGTTGTTTCTCAAGTCAAGGCAGTTGAGAAAAAATCTGACGCTGAGGATGCTAAGATCAAGGCTATATGTCCCGAGAAGGATTCTCAATCTTCGAAGAAGTAGTTGTAAATTTTTTTTTGTTTTTGTTTGTTTTTGTTTGTTTTTTTTGTTTAAGTGTAGCTTCTGCCAAGACTTATGATGTACTTATTTTATCTTTGATTAAAGAATAGACTTGTCTTTCCTACCTTTTGCATTTATACCTTTGCCATTTGCTTTCGTTAAAAATTGAGATGACTTCCTATTTACAAGCTAAGGCTTTTCATAAAATATTTGTAATGGATGAGCTCATCATGTTCTTGTTTTAAGGATTGACCTTTTCGTAATAAAGAATGACAGCAAAGACTTGTTATAACTTAAGATCCATTGAATACTTTATATAAAGAAAATACTAGGAAATTAATTCAATTGTGTATGGTTAGAGGGTCCTACAATAACTTAGGATTCATTTGATCATTCTAATAAAATGTTATTGTCTACTAACACATAAGTGTGTTAACTTTCCCAAAGCATCTGGTCCGAGGACATCAGGCATGACTAAGGTTCTGTTCAAACACTATTATAATAAACAAAAGTGTAGTAATTTCCCCAAAGCATCTGGTCTGAGGACATCAGGCATGACTAAGGTTCTGTTCAAAAACTATTATAATAAACATAAGTGTAGTAATTTTCCCAAAGCACCTGGTCCGAGGACATCAGGCATGACTAAGATTCTGTTTAAACACTATTATAATAAACATAAGTGTAGTAATTTCCCTAAAGCATCTGGTCCGAGGACATCAGACATGACTAAGGTTCTGTTTAAACACTATTATAATAAATATAAGTGTAGTAATTTCCCCAAAGCATCTGGTCCGAGGACATCAGGCATGACTAAGGTTCTGTTTAAACACTTTTATAATAAACATAAGTGTAGGAATTCCCACTTCTTCACACAACACACGAGTTTAATGATAAAGGAAATTCTTATTAATAATAATACTTTTTCAGGTTATTTACATTCCAAGGACGTGGTATTGCACGTTCGTCTAAATCTTCCAAAAAATATGCCCCTATACCTGCTTCCGAGGTGATGGATATGGTCCTTCCCAATTGGGCCATAGCTTTCTCTACGCTGGGTTTTTTGCAGTGCCCAGAACTTTCCTCAAGACCAAGTCACCAGGCGCTAGCGGCCTTAGCCTTACTTTAGCGTCGTATCCTTGCTTAAGTTTGTGTTGGTAGTACGCCAATTGGACTAGTGCACTTTCCCTTCTTTTTTCAACGAAATCTAAGCTTCTTTCCAGCAGATTATCATTATTATTTGAATTGAACGAGCTGCTTTTTAGCGTTGGAAACCCTGTTTCCAAAGGAATGACAGCTTCGGCACCATAAGTCATCGAAAAGGGGGTTTCCCTCGTTGACCTGCGAGGTGTGGTTCGATAGGCCCACAGGACATGCGGCAGTTCTTCCACCCATCTCTCTTTTGCATCATCTAACCTCTTTTTCAGTCCGTTTACTATGACTTTGTTAACGGCCTCGGCTTGTCCATTCCCTTGGCAATAAGCTGGGGTGGAATATCTATTCGTAATTCCTAATTCACCGCAGTATCTCCTGAAGGCCTTAATGTCAAACTGAAGACCATTGTCCAAGATAATAGTACGGGGGACCCCGAACTGAGTGACGATGTTCCTCCAAATAAATTTCTTAGCGTCCACATCCCTGATGTTTGATAAAGGCTTAGTTTCAACCCACTTAGTAAAATAGTCAGTGCCGACCAGCATATATTTCTTGTTTCCTACTGCTTTGGGAAAAGGCCCGACAATATCCAAGCCCCATTAAGCAAATGGCCAAGGGTTGGTTAGTGGATTAAGGATCCCCCCTGGTTGGTGTATGTTTGGTGCGAATCTTTGGCATTGGTCGCACTTCTTTACGTACTCATGTGCTTCTCTTTGCATATTTGGCCACTAGTAGCCTTGCGTGATGGCCCTATGAGATAAAGACCTGCCTCCAGTGTGGTTCCCACAAATCCCCTCGTGTAACTCTTCTAGGATGACCTCTGTCGCTTCAGGATGAATACACAGTAGATATGGTCCGGCAAAAGAGCGCTTGTATAATTTTCGATCTTCGGACAAGCAGAAGCGAGGTGCTTTTCTTCGTATTTTTTCTGCCTCCAATTTACTTTCCGGCAAGAGGTCTTCTTTCAAAAATAATATGATGGGATCCATCCAGCTAGGTTCCACTCGGACCTGATAAATCTGGGTCAACTTTCCCCCTGCCTCCGTGGGCTTGTACAAGTCTTCTACGAGGATAATTCGAGGTAAGCTCTGTGCCGAGGAGGTTGCAAGTGTAGCCAGAGAATCTGCATGCGAATTACTGCTTTTGGGGATGTGCAGTAGACTGAATGACTCAAATTTTAACCGCAACTGTTTAACTTGACCTAAATACTTCTGCATTCTTTCATCCCTTACCTCTAATTCGCCCTTGACTTGACCAACAACTAATCTGGAGTCTGAAAATATTTTTACTTCTTTTCCCCCCAGCCTTTGAACCATGGTCATTCCTTCCAGCAGAGCTTCGTACTCGGCCTCATTATTGGTGGCTAAGAAACCTAACCTCAACGATTTCTCTATTGTGAGTTGTTTAGGAGAGATTAGGACCAGTCCCAATCCAGAACCCCTTTGATTTGCTGCACCGTCGACATACACTTTCCAGCATAGGGGTTCTTGCATCGAGATGATGCCAACCGATTTTTCATCCATGTGCTGCGCTGTTGGCACATTCTCTAACGAGGCTTCAGCAAATTCGGCTACCAGGTCTGCGAGGATTTGATCCTTGACAGAGGTGCGAGGCATGTACTTGATGTCAAAAGCCCCTAGAATTGTACCCCATTTAGCAAGCCTGCTTGTATAGTCAGCACTTCGAAGTACAGCTCTAAGCGGGAGTTGAGTTAAGACGATGACAGTGTGTGCCTAAAAATAGTGGGGAAGCTTCCGCGTACCATGGACCACAGCCAAGATGGCCTTCTCCAATGGTAAATAGCGCACCTCGGCCTCATGTAACGATTTGCTAACGTAGTAAACTGGCCGTTGCACGCCACCGTTAACTCGAATCAACACCAGACTTACAGCATGGGGGGCCACAGCGATATAAGCGAACAGAACCTCATCCTCCTGAGGACTGGACATGATGGGAGGCCGAGAAAGATATTCCTTAAGCTGTTGGAAGGCCCTATTGTCCTCAAACATGAGAGGTTTGCCCTTCCACTTTTTCATCAAGAGGAAGAAAGGCCTGCATCTGTCTGCTGAACGAGAGAGAAACCGATTTAAGGCGGCAATCATTCCAGTAAGTTTCTGGACCTCTTTGGGATTACGAGGAGAGTGTAAATTGTTAATCGCCTTAATTTGATTGGGATTGACTTCGATTCCTCTGTGGGTTACCATGTATCCTAGGAATTTGCCCGATCCCACACCAAACGAGCACTTGGAAGCATTTAGGCGCAACTTGTGTTTCCTCAAGATTTCAAAGATGCTTCCGAGGTCATCAACGTCCTTGGATACCACCTTACTCTTCACCACCATATCGTTTATGTAGACCTCAATGCTTCTTCCTAATTGAGGCTCGAACATTCTCGTTATCATCCTTTGATAGGTTGATCCGGCGTTTTTTAGACCGAAAGGCATCACCTTGTAATGATAGTTTCCGATGGGGGTGACAAAAGCAGTCATCTCCTAGTCTTCCAAGGCTAAGGGTATTTGGTGATATCCTTGGAAGGCGTCCAAGAAGCTTATTCGAGGGTGTCCCACTGTCGCGTCCACCAACTGATCTATTCGTGGCATGGGGAATGGATCTTTTGGGCAAGCCTTATTTAGATCGGTAAAGTCTACACACACTCGCCATTTGCCACTCTTTTTCTTTACCACCACAGTATTAGCCAGCCACTCAGGGTAAGACACCTCCTTGATAGCTCCTGCTTGCTTAAACTTTCTCACCTCTTCCTTAACAGCATCTACATGCTCCTTGGATAGGCGCCGAGGTGGTTGCTTTTTTGGAGTAATGGATGGGTTAACGTTTAAGTGATGACAGATAAAGGTTGGGTCCACCCCCGGGGCCTCGTAAGCGCTCCAGGCGAATACATCAACGTTCTTCTTAATAAATTCTATCAACTCCTCTTTCTCGCGAGGCGGCAACTGGGACTCGACTTGAAAATATTTCTCCAGATCATCCCCTATAATGATCTTCTCTAAGTCATCACATTTTACCTCCTCGGAATGCCCATCGATAGGCAACTCTAGAGTTTTTAATTGCTATGAACTTCCCTCAGCAGCTATCGGCGATTCAACCTCACGTTGATGGAATATGGCGGCCACCAAGCATTGTCTAGCCATGGACTGGTTTCCAAGGATTTCTTTAACCTGACCCTCGGAAGGGTACTTCACCCTTTGATGCAGAGTAGAGGAGACAGCCCCTAGAGTATGAAGTCAAGGTCTGGCCACAATAGCCGTATACGATGAATAAACGTCCACTACAATGAAATCAACCTCCACCACCTCAGGACCGGTTTGTACAGGTAGCCTAATCTGACCTTTCGGCATAACGGTTCTTCCCTCGAAACTAACCAGGGGGGAGTCATAGGCGGTTAGATCCTCAGACTTTAACCCCAAACCTTTAAACAGGTCGGGATACATAACCTCCATGGCACTTCCTTGGTCCACCAACACCCTCTTCACATCATACCCACCTATCCTAAGTGTAATCACTAAGGCATCGTCATGGGGTTGGATAGTTCCGGCCTTGTCCTCGTCTGAAAAACCCAAAACTGGTTGGGTTTCCATCTTGGTTCTCTTTGAATCAAGACTATTATCCTCGGCCAGTGACCGAGCCACAGACATC
The DNA here is from genome assembly GCA_030021035.2 of Notholithocarpus densiflorus. Taxonomy (NCBI): domain Eukaryota; kingdom Viridiplantae; phylum Streptophyta; class Magnoliopsida; order Fagales; family Fagaceae; genus Notholithocarpus; species Notholithocarpus densiflorus. Next base: position 5,599,558 of record JARYZH020000016.1, on the reverse strand, counting down.
ACTCTGTACGGACAGGATCCTGTTCTTCCGGGGGCAGCAAAGATGACGTTTATCGTTCCTAGGGGGGGCTGAGGAAGCTCCTCTTCTAGAATCAAACCCAGCCTGTCCTACTTGGCTGCTGGAATGATGCAACAGATCCTTCAATCTTCCTTCTCGGACCAACTGATCCAAATGGTCCCATAAATTCCTGTAATTTTCGGTAGTATGTCCTTGATCTTGATGATATTGGCAATAGAGGTTTTGGTTGCGCCTCATAGCGTTCCCAGCCATTTTGTTTGGCCATTTAAAGAACGACTCATTCTTAATTTTTTCCAAAACCTGATGAACTAGTTCTCGGAATACCGCGTTGACAGCTTGGGTGTTGGAGGAATCTAACTGCCCGGCGAAATCTCTCCGTGGCCGATTGTTACTAAATCGGTCCGACTTGAAATCCCTACGCTCTTGAGGGTTAACCTTTGTTTTACCCTTTCCTTGCTGCTGGTCTTCTTCAACTTTTTTGTACTTGCTTATTCAATCCATAAGCTGACGCACACTGGTGACAGGTTTACCAGTGAGGGACTTCCTTAATCCATGTTCGGCAGGTAAGCCGCCTTTAAAAGTACTGATGGCCACGTCCTCAAAGTCACCATCTATTTCATTATACGTCTCCCAATATCTGTCCGAGTACGTTTTCAGGGTTTCCCCTTCCCGCATGGACAGAGACAATAAAGAATTCAAAGGGCAAGGTACCCTACTGCATGTGATAAAACGAGAGCCAAAAGCCTGCGTAAGTTCCTTAAAGGAATTTATGGAGTTAGCTTTCAACCCATCGAACCACCTCATGGCCACGGATCCCAAACTGGAGGGAAAAACTTTGCACATCAAAGCCTTGTCCCTAGAGTAGACAGCCATTTTCTGGTTGAACTGGCTTACGTGCTCTACTGGATCCGTTCGGCCATAGTAAGTGGTGAAAGTGGGTTGATGGAATCGCCGAGGAAGTTCTTCCCTTTCAATCCGACGCGTAAAGGGGGATCTAGAGATTTGATTCAACGCCTTGCTCATGGCGTCATTTTCCAGCCCTTTAAGAGGTGGACTCTTACGTTTCTGCTTATGAACGTTTTTCTCGTCATAGGAAAAAGACTCGCTCGGTGGTGTCCTAGGTCCGCGTCTGTACGTAACATCCTCTTCATCATTTGAAGAAACGCCAGAACTAGAAGGAGCTCGTCGTTGGTGTGCATGGCGTAGCTCCCACTTTAAATCATTGATTTCCCTTTGCATGGCCCTGTTACTCCGCTCCTGAGGGAAGTGATTCCCCATTTGCGGGTGACTTCTGCTAGTCTGTGTGGTATGCGGGCTACCCTCCCTATTTCTTCTACGTTCAAGATTATGGAAGGCATCTTGTTAATGGGAGCCCCTAGATTCTTGCTGATGGGGACCTGATCCTACCATGGTCAAGCGTCGCACTCACTATTACACAAATTCTTTTCCACAGACGGCGCCAATTGTAGGGTAACAAATTGTGCACTCAAGTCCAAAACATGCAGAACCTGGGCCCAATAAGTTCGCTGCAATAAATTTGTAGAGAGTGGGTTAAAAAATTAGGTACGAATGGCGAGGATTACGTTCAACCTATCCTTAAAAACAAACTAAAAAGCTAATAAAAAGACTCAAAGCATATCGAGATGATTTGGTGTAAGTAAGTTTTTGTTCCGATCCGAGGAGACATCATATTATGTAATTCACGTTCTTTTTCTTTCTTCTTTCTTTTTCAATCTCCTTCCCCTTTCAATGGTGGGGGTGTTCCACTTATATAATCAACTTCTAGTCATCCTAACCTTACACTTGTCGTTCATCTAAGGCATCACTTGATACTTGTCCCATCAGACCTTTTCTTTGGCTTCCTTGTGAGCTGTAATAGTTTTGGTAGCACTGTTCAGAGGTCTTCTCCACATAAATGTGGCCAGAAAAGTAGTTGCAGGATATTTAATGTGGTGGTAGCAGCTTTTCTTTAGATATTTTGAGATCTTTTCCTTTCCAGTAAGTTCACAAGGGCCATTTCTATTATCGGAGATTCCAGAAGGATTACTCCAATTGTTGGGATTCATCCTTGAACCATACTCTTCTCATCCGAGGGCTATATCCTCCTCGGACAGAATCGTACGTTTCCTATGTATGAATCTTTTTGAAAATAGAATATTTAATAAATGCCGCTCTGCCCGGCCCATGAGTCTTCCTCGGATTAAACCCACAGCCCAAGATGCATGACTCTTGGTTATTTGTCCCCACAATATATATTAGTAAAATAAATAAACTTTACATAAGATGAAACTTCATAAGCTTATAAGCTATAACTCAGTTCAAATGGGAATCAATCCAATGACAAAAAATTGTAATTTGTGATGAGTTCAAAAGCTTCAAATTTTCATTAGACTTGAAATGATAACCATATTCAATCAAATACCGTATACTTAACAATATTTATGATTATAGTCACATTGTATTCTTGTGGCTAGCACCAGAATGGCATGTACGCCCATGAAATGCCCCCCAAAAAACTAGTTTCTATGCCAATATATAGCCTTTATTGGCTTGGTCCAAAGCATAGACAATTGTAAAATTAATTTTTCAAAATTTAACTAGTTTCACTTCCATCCAAATCTAAAAGTCATATTTCATAAAATTACAGTTCAAACAAATATTTCCATTCAAATCCTTGGTTCATTTTCCAAAATTTAGACATTGTATTCCTGTGGCTAGCACTAGAATGGCATGTATGCCCATAAAATGCCCCAAAAGAAACTAGTTTCTATGCTAATATATAACCTTTATTGGCTTGGTCCAAAGCATGGACAATTGTAAAATTAATTTTTCAAAATTAAATTAACTAGATTCACTTCCATCCAAATCCAAAAGTCATATTTCATAAAATTACAGTTCAAACAAATATTTCCATTCAAATCCTTGGTTCATTTTCAAAAATTTACATATACTTGATTTGTGTTTGAGGGGAAAAAAAAAACTAAAAACTTTCTAGAACTAATTGATACAAATACAATTATAATATTCAATAAGAATATTTTTTGAAAAAATTATTTTCCTTAAATCAATTGGACTAAAATAATTCAATAAAAATTTGTAGAGACGACAAATGAAAATTTAATTAATAAAAATTGTAATTTAAGTAATTTATGTAAAATATAACCAGTTAATAAATTTTAAGTCTAACTTACATCTATCGATTCCTAAAAAAAAAAAAAAAAAACATCTTTTAACTCCTCAAGAATACTTCAACATAACCGAAAATCCATCATAATCACTTCAGTTACTAAAGATGGTATCCCAAAGAAAGCTTCATTTTTTGTTTTTTGTTTGATACTCTCCGCAGCTATATATGGTGACAGGATCTTACAGCATCATTCTTACAACAAAATTATGAGAAACACGAGAATGAAATCAGGAACATGGTGTTGGTGTAATACTTGCACTGCCATGACTTTTTGGAAGCCCACTCAATTATTCTTCCCATTAAATTTATTTATTTATATACTGCTTTGATGCAAAGCAAATTAATGGTTTTTTCCGCGAAATGAAGATGATTCACTTGGCAATGAAGTGGGTCAACTTCTTTTCCATAAAGTCTATCTCTACTGGTTTCTTAGTAAGTACAATAGAGCCTGCCTAGCTTCCTGAATATTCCATAAATTGACAGGCAACAGGAATCTCCGTACAAGAAATAGTAAAACTCAATGAATGAGCGCTTATAATTAACCTTCTTGCTCTGCCTAGCTATAACTATGTCAGAATTTGTTCTCCTATAAATGGCCAATTTGAAACTTTTCACCGTTATCCTCTCCTATCAGCGATTAACGACTGGGACTATCGCTTTTTTCTGACGTATATATGACAAAAATATATAAAAAACAGAAAAAAGAGCAAAAAATATCTCAGATGCCTAAGCGTCTGTTTGGTAGGTAAACTCAAATTCACATTTTCAGTTTTAAATAATTTTACACATTTTTTTCTCACACGTATTTTAAAAAACTACAAACAACATTACTCAAACTTCTCTACCAAACGAGCTTAAATCTTTAGTTAAACTAAATCTAGTAGAGTTATTGGCATATTAATAGATAATATAATGATAAATACTTGTTTCAGATTATCATGTTAAGCATATACATATACATACATATATATATATATATATATGTATATTTGTTGAATATGGTAAGCATATTCATACAAAGGAAAACTAGGAGGGCTAATAAGAAGCTCCATTAATTGGATCTCAGTGGGTTGTCATAGATTCAGACTCCACTAAGTTAAACATACCCACCCATTAAGCCTAGTGGTTGACTAGGGGTGCAAATTTTTTCAGGCATTATCTTGGAAATTCTAAAGGCTTCTTGCTTTCATACTGCAGCCAAAAGAAAATTAAAAAAAAAATATTTTTTTTGTAAAAGAAAAAATAGGCCTTTTAAAATTTCATCTAGAGTAATCTAATTATTTTGTTTCTCTAAGAATAAAAATCATATGTCCAAATATTGTTTCACTTTATATATGTTTCACCGACTACAATATGTTACGTAGTATATTTTTTTTAAGAGTCTAAATTTGGTAAGGAAGAGATGTAAAATTCATATTTTACCCCATACAATAAGAAATTGTCATATCAACTTTTCATTTAAAACCCAATGCATTATACCATAAATAATAACATTTCAATAAACTCAGAATTGAGTTGGATTTTCAAATGGATATTAGAATTGATTGGGTGTAGTTGTATTTATTCTTTAATATGTAATACGATAATGTGACATGTTGGGATTGGAGGGTATAAAACTTGAGTTTTACACCACATCTTTATAAAGTTTAATCTCTTTTTTTAATGAATTTTTATAAGTTAAATTGTGCTAGTATAATGTAAACCGGGAATTTTATTTTATTTTTTAAAATTTTACACGAAAAAAATGTAACAAACTAACATCAATGAAGTATAAAATGAATGGGTCATGAAATTTTTATTCTTTTTCTAATGGCTTAAAATGTAATTTTAGTAAAATTTGGGGGAGGGAGATTTTGAATTTTTCTACAGTCTACACATGATTAGTTTATATTAAAAACCAACTGAATATATAGAGTGAAGACACAAATGGTAAAATATTCCCCTCTTTTAATTAATTTCTGGAGTTCGCTGTAAGCAATGAATTCTAGATAGGAAAAAAGAATTCAATCGAATTCACAATTACAATATGGAAGTTTCAAAAAGATAAGTAATAGTATGTTTGTTAATCAATGATTCTAAGCACTAACAAATTTTCCCCTGGACTTGTCAGTTTATGTTTAACAAGACCAATTCACCCTCTACCTATATCTAACAACAGGACATCTATCCCTCCACATTTTTCTGTGTTGTTGGCTGGACCTGCCTTCGTTCCCTGCTTTTCCAAAAAAAAAAAAAAAAAAAAACCAAAGAGAATTTTTTTTTAGGGAAGGTTAAGAAAAGGTAGTATTAAGATATTATTATAATATATCAAAGACAAAGTTTAGTTATAAAATTGATTGTGGCCTTACACTATAACCTTATTTAATATCTTCTTATTGGATTGACACAAATTTTGACATGTGTATTAAAAAAGCATGTAATTCAACAGTTAGATTTTCAAAATATGTAGTAATGTTGACACAAATTTTGATATGTGTATTAAAATTGTAAAGAACATGCAATTCAATAGTTAAAATTTTAAAATTTGTAGTAATGTTTATTTTATTGAGTAAGGTTATAGCATAAGTCTACAACCAATTTTTTAGCTAAATTTTGTCACTATATTAAATAACTCCTTTAAGAAGATATGCATGAAATTAAGAGAATAACATTTCAATAGCACTAGAAATTAATAATCGCATAAGCTGTTGAAAAAAAAAATGTCATGATGCATCATTAGAAAGCAATATGGATATTTTATTAGATAAAACAAACTCATAATCATCAAAAGCGATTGTGCAAGATATTATGTCATGACAATTAACAGGCTCTTATCCAAAAAGTTGATGTAATTCACACGTCTGGAAAGATTGTAATATGTTGCTTTCTTTCTTTCTTTTGTACTTTTAATATATAGAAACATAAATGATGGATTATTTTATTGTTTAGTTGGTTGTAAATTGTATTCATCAAAAAAAAAAGTTGGTTGTAAATTGTAATATTTCCTACTCGCATTCCGGACAATATTTTTGCACCGCTAATCTCTAATCCGCACGATGTGCAGTAAAGTTTTAAATAAAGGTGATACGTATATGCCCATTATAATTAATAAAACTGTTAGAATTGTGAATCAATTCTTTTGAATTCAGTGAATTATGTTAGACATACGAGTGTATTACAAATATGTGTGCAGTATAAGACGTGTAATGGGCAAATAAAGTACAATGGGCTTAGAGCCCAATGGACTTGTTCATTAACAGCCTCCTTCAAATTGAAGAAGGCAAGAGAGCAACCTAGTTTGTCAACTAAAGAACAAAAACGAACTGTAGGGTGTGACTTAATAAAGATGTTTGTAGGTTGATCTTGAGAAAGCACAAAGAGCAATTGGATAGAAACCTAAAGTAGGTGATGTCAAACAAGATGACAATCAATCTTAATGTGCGTGGTTCATTTGTGGAAGATATCATTATACGAGTGTTCTGAATTAAACTCAAATTGTCACAATAAAAATGGGAGTGACATATGAAATGAACATACCTCAATCCTTTTAGTAACCAGCATAACAAAAATATGTGGTGGCAGCAAGCGCATGATCTTTTGGTTATGCTGAAGAAGCAATCTCAAAACATTGAAATCTTTCAAAGCCTAAAAAGGGTAAAAATAATAACAACATGATTGGATAGTGGGTCAAATGGTCACAACATTTAAAAACCCTTTTCATAGCAATCGAGGTCAAAACCTTAACTAGGTATGGTCAAAAGGTTGACTTTTTTATCCAATTGTCGGATTGTGTTGAATTTTGGATCGTCTCGTAGGGCATATTTTTTCCTTCAAAATGATAGTTTATGGGCCAAAATTAAAGTTAAAACGGATAGGATATCACCAAAATACCAAAAACTGTAATAAAAATCTCACTTTTTTTTTTTTTTAAAGGAAAAGCAAGCAGTTTTTGAGCCGACTTCATGCAATAAATTGTACCGATTGGGTAGGAACTAGAGTGATCTAGCTTAACCATCTTAAAGAACAAGGTCTTGGCCACTTTTCAGAAAAAGGGCTTGATGATATCTGCCTCGGATTGGAAGATGCAAATTTTTTAAGGAAAAACGTCACAGAATTTTTTAGCATTGCGTCATCCTCCTTCCAAGCGCGATAACTTGACAACTGTAGCTCCAAATTGTACAAGTTTAGGACCATTGGAAACTAGACATCCAGAGCTTTCTAGGCATATAGAGTTTAAGGAAAACGAAGCTCAAAAAGGCCTCCAAACAACATGTTACACCTAGCTAGCCTCCCATTTTGCCTCTTTCCCTATAAATATCTCATCATTTTTGTAAAAAAATATAGAGAAAAAGTGGAAACAAATAAGGAAATAAAAAGAAAAAGAGTGGAAAAATTCTAAGAAAAATACCCTAGAAATTCAAAAAAAATTCTTTTCTCTCCTCTCTAGGAAACTCATCACAAAAAAAGCCTCTTCCTGTTTTTTACTTGTAATATTTGTGGGTAAGCTTGTAGGGATGGGGTAGTTTTTCCATAACTACACCCATCCCATTTCTTTCTTTCTCTCATGTAACATCATATTTCTATATATGAAATCATTTTCTTTATCTTGTCTATTGTTCCCAATTGCTTTAAATCCCTATGTTGTTTAAATATATCTCTTTATCTCCATGTTCATATTATTATTTGCTTGTTTGTGATATTGTGTTGTTTCCCTAGATGGGTATTGGACCATCTCTTAGGATTTGTATGGGAAGTATCCTTAGAGTGAAGAAATCCCATCCCACCTAGATATCTAGGGTTTATTTTTCTTGCTTTACTTCTATGTCATCATCCATTTTATTTTCAAGCAATCCCCTTCCCCTTTACTTTTATGTCATCCCTTTAATTTCAAGCAATCCCTCTCCCCTTTTATTTTATTGCACCTATATATATATATCTAGACACCTAAATAAACAAAAAGATTTTCTATCTCCTCTCTCTTAAATGGTTTTTAAACCTCAAATAAAGCACAATATGAGTATGTTTCATAAGAATGGTTGATGACTTAGAACTCCCTTTTCTTTATGATGAAGAACCCATAAGGGTTGAAAGAGATTAAAATCTATTTAAGAGAGACATAAAAAAAAACTTTTTCCAATGAACCTTTATAATATTTCTGCACTTCCTTTAATGTCATTTAAATTTCTGCACTTTAAATTTAGCTCTTTATTTTTTACGTCATTTAAATTTCAGCTATATACTTTAAGAGCAAGACTTAGGTACAGTACTTAGGTGCTATTCCTTAGGTTCCTATTTTAAAATTCTGCAATGTGGATTTTTTTTTTTCATGGGATGGAAGTATATTTTTTAGTTAAGTAGTCATATAGCTAAATCTTAAGAGGGGAATCTAAATAACAGCACCTAAGGTACTGTACTTAAGTTTTATCCTTACTTTAATGTCATTTAAATTTCAGCACTTTACTTTCCTTGCAATTTATTTTCTGAACTTTATTATTGTGTTCCTTTACTTTTCTCATTAATAATGTTGCCATTAAATAAATATGCTTGGGTAAAACAACTTCTTTACACACTATTTTTAGGAAATGCTTTTTGTTAAAAAAAAAAAAAAAAAAAAAAATCTTCTTCATCCTCTTTCTAAAAAATGTGAAGTCTTTCAAATAAAAAAGTGAGTTTTCTTTTAAGAAAAAAAACTCCCTTTCTTTCAAAGAATTTTCAAAATTTTAAAAAAATTCGAAATTGATATGTTTTCAAAAAGTTTTTACTACGTAATTTTTTTTTCGAGAAAATGCTTTCATCAAAAAAATTTACGTTTTCAAAAACATTTATATCACGTTAAAAAAATGTGTTTTCAAATTTTTTTTTTCAAAAAAATTGATTTTCCTTTTCTTCTTTCTAAAGAGAAATCCGAATTTTGCCAAAAAAAAGGGGAAATGCTTTCAAAAAATGTGTTTTTATCATGTTGAAAAATGTTTTTACCACGTGAGATTTAAAAAAAATAAAAAAATTTCTCGCTTCCTTAAAAAAAAAAATCTGAAAAAGTGTGTTTTCAATTTTTTTTATTTTTTTATTTTTTTTACATTGAAAAATGTTTTCTTCCTTTTTCATAAAAATCTGAAATTTTTGCCCAAAAAAACAAAGAAGTTCTTCAAAAAAATAGTCTTTACCACATTGGAATTCCCTTAGAAAATATATGTATAAGGGTCCTTTTTCTAAAATGTTCAAAAAACTTCTCGATAAAAAATTTTCTAAAAAAATATAATTTTTCAAAAACAATAAAAGTTGACGTTGTAAATATTTCTTTATACATTTTAAAGCTTTTCTTAGAATAGTTGTAGTTAAAGATTTGTGTTCATGACTCATTCCCTTGAGACCTTGAACACCCATTAAGCTTACATTGTCCCCATCATTTTCTTTGGCACTACTGAGTTTTATTTGTCATCTTTTTTGCATGATGAAAATGAGAAAATTGTGGATGACAACAATGTGCTACTCTTCCAACTCTCTCATTTTTATGCTTTGTGTTGTAGTTTGTTTATTTATAATAGATAGTATTCACATGCTATCTACATATTAAATATTCTACTCACATGTTCTTGTAATTATTTTTGAATGTCCTCTCACATGCTACCTATGTGTATATTAAATATTCATTGGAGTTAATATTCACATGTTAATTATATGGTAAATGTTTATTCACATGTATATACGTATGTATGTTTGCAAAATCTTTTCAAAAAATCAAAATGCCAAGTATTCTATTTCTTTGCAAAAAGATAACGTTTGAAATAAATTAAAACAAGGTATTATCTTCAGATAGGCGTTATGAGATGCTTAACACCTTCCCCACACGTAGCCAAACTTCCAAGTCCATGATTTTTGGTTCGAGACTTTTGGTTTGCCTTAATTAATGAACCCTTAAAATTTGGTTTAGTTAATTAGGTAATCTGTAAAGTTGTGATTTACAACTATGTTTTATGTTGGCTTTATTCCATGACAAAAAGTGTTGTAATTTCTTTAATTTTGTTCCTTGTATTTTGTGGGATTTTATGGTATTGGGTTTAGTATTAAGTTGGTAAATACTTAAGCTTAATTGAAGATCAAGTGGATTTCGCGAGAAGCTAATCCGAGAAGTAGCCACGTGAGAAGCACATGACTGGAAGCTGAAGAGTTGTGCCAGGCTGTCAGTTTCGCGAGTGTCTCGCGGGTAAGGCCTTCCTGCGAGGTAGTCGCGAAACATTCTGCCTAGAGGATTTTTTAAGTGTGACTTTCTTATCCTTCACCTATACTATATATACCCTCATTACCCACAAATGTAAGGGAGGCCATTCAGAGAGAAAAACCCTAGATAGATTTTCTACAACACACACACACCCATCTTTTAGAGAGAGAGCTACTCATCCTTAGTGAGAAATCATTCTAGCCTCTTCTCCTTCCCTCTCCCATTGCATACCTTGAGAGGAGATTTGTACCCAAACACAACTCATACATTTTCAGAGTGTAGAGAGTGTTTTGGAGCTTGGGAAACTTTGGGGATTTGCCAAAAGAAGCCGGTGAGGCTTGGCGGATGCAATTGGGCGTATTCCAGGATCCGAAAAGCTAGACAAGACATGGTTCTGAGAAGCTTTGTTGGAGTAGGAGCTTGGAGGGCTTAGGTACATTAGGTAGATTAGGCTTGGAGGGTCTCTTGTTATTCGTGTATCCCAACTTATTATCTAGTGGATCGATTTATCGCTTGGAGGGTGGCGAAGAGGTTTTTCGCCGAGTTCTTCGGTTTCCTCTTCGATAACACATTGCCGTGTTATCTTGTGTTTGCATCTCTCTTCCCTTACTCTTGTGCTTTACTTTTATTGTTTGTTGTTCTTGTTTATGCACTAGAGTAGTATCGGTTGATTGCGCTTCATTTACTCTTGTTTCGTCACTTAGATAAGTTAGAGTAAAAGCAATCTAGCCGTAATTTTTAATTGGGGGTCTAAACAAGCTCTTGTGTTTTCACACATAATCAAGCTTTCATAACCTAAAATGAATTAGACCTCTAGGTGACCAATCACACCTAATATAAAACCAATGATTGGTGGTGACTCCTAAAATAAAAGTAAGAAAAAGGGACTTACAAGCACACACCCCACCCTAGAGACACAAGCACACAAAGAGTCACGTCTCCAATGATCTAATGTGCAACCATCCTAAAACATTGAGATTTTTAGTCGTCCACACCAGGTTCGGTTCTTGGATAATACATTAGGTTCCTCAGTCATTGATGTTGAAACTCAGTATCAAGGGGATCGGGGGTCGTAATAGCATACTTGTGGGGGTTAATGATGACTTTGTGAGACAGTGCACGTGCAAGAGATAACTGAAGGTCCCTCTCCCTTACAGTTCATCTCGTGGGTTAATTGTTTGCACTATCTGTACTCACGGTGCTTGTGTGTGGGGGTGTGTGTAGGTATGAGGGTGTATGGAGTTATCACCAATCATTGGTATTTCTTAAAGATGTGTGTAGACACTTTATTTCACACCTATAATTTAACATTGGGAGATGACAAAATGGCCATTTTATGCACCCCAAAAATCATGGTTGCATTTTAGTCACTAACTAATTTATCACATACATGAAAATGATCTTGAGATTTCAACGATCACAATGTTGCATTCGGTTTCCAAATCGGATGGTTGGATTGAAAGATATGACAAGATCAAGTTTTAATGGTTTGCATACATCCATTTGGGTGAAACATATCACGTGTGATTAATTGAAATTAATTTTGATTGGTTGTTAATTGAAATTTATTAAATGAATTTTTGTGATTGATTAAGTATTTTCCTTAAGGTGTAATTTGTTGTATAAGATTAAAACAAATGAGCTAATAAGATTTAAAGACTATTAGATAATAAGATTTTAAAGTAATTATCTTCAAGATAATAATTTTAAAAATCCGAATTATCACTTTGGAATATTCCTTATCATGAACATACATTAAAAATTCGACCAAATATAGTTTTAGACATGGAAAACACTTCAAAAACGTGTTAATCAAGTAGCAGTTTTCAAACTCACGTTCCAGGGCACTTTTGGCATTATAAACATCAAAATTCAGACTAGGTTATTTCTGGCAAAGTTGTAGGGAATTGAATTTTCTTCAGCTAAAATATTTAAGCTCAATATGAATTTTGAGTAGAGAGATATGGTTAAAATATTGAAACGTGTTTAGATTTGAAAACTTAGCTAAATTCTTATCCAAATCTCCATTTTTTTAGGACTTTTCCGTACTTTTTTTACTTATTTTTTAAGCTGATTTGACTTATTTTGTAAGCCATTCACACCTCTATAAATAGAGAGAAACACCCAACATTCAGCACCCTTTCCCCTGACGTAAAAGAACCTCTTAAAGTCCTTTAGAACTTCTGATCTTCACTAGACCATGAACTTCTAAAGATTGTTGGGGGTGGTTTTCTTACTTCTTGTACCCTAGACACATGTCTTAATGTTATTAGACAGCTTCTAGTCTAGACTTTTCTAGGTAGGAAGTTGGGTCTAACACTCCCGCGGAATGGGCTCCAAGGTCCCGTTCTGCCGCTGCCAGTTTGTGCACGAACATTGAGTCCATAGTCCCAGGGGCAACGCTGCAAAACTAGGCTTATTCTCCATTTCTACTGCAGAAGGAATAACTCTCCAACTTCTACCGCGGAATTGACTTTTCTTAACTTTCTGCTGTGTAGTAAAGTGTTTTGAACTTATCTGCAATATGAATGACTATTCTCCATTTTCTACTGTAGGAGGAACACTTCTCCAACTTCTACTACAGAACTGAATTTTCTTAACCTTTTGCTATGCAATAAAGTTTTCTGCACTTTTTTGCAATGTGAATGACTATTCTCCATTTTCTACTGCAGACATATTTCTCCACTTTCTTCACATAAACTTTAAAAGCCAAAGAAAATATCCATCAAGCAAATGTTAGTTTACAAGGATTAGCATACATATTCTCAAATATATAAGTGTGTATAAATATATATATATATATATATATATATATAAACGCACATACATATATTCATATATATACTTATACTTAATTCACTTATAAATATATAAAACATACTCTACAGAATATGGACTGCAATGTATATATATACGTATGGCGGGATTAGTTAAAGTAAAAAAAATTAATACACGTGTTAGCAAATAATAAATAAAGTTTCTGTAGGCATAATCATGAATCAAAAGAAAAACGTTCTCAGCAGGATGTTGACTAAGAGAGGTCAACTCCAACTCACACAACCTTGTTACCCGATTAGCCTACAAAGTTGTGTAGTTTGGAATGTGAGTCAGAGTAACCATCCTTTGGAGATTGCAAAGAGTGTGCTTTGGCGTTTTATGAGGGATGGAAAGGATTCCTAGTGATGCATACTATACTCTCCTACTATATATACTCTACTTTTTTTCTTCTCTCAAATGTTAGTTTCTTTCTCTTTTCTCTCTTCTTTCCCTTTCAACTCACTATTCAGATTTCCTTGGTTACTGTGTTTTTGTTCTTATTTTTCCCATATTCATGGGTACTGTTCCTATTTATATCACAACTTAATCCATGCTCTTTTTTATTATATAATTTTTACCCTTATTTTCACCAACCATTTTGTCAGTTGCAGGCATTTAGCAAACACCCACAACATATTGGCCACTATCTTCTGGCCGGGGGTAGGTGGGTTCAATCCCACTACTTGGCTTTACGACAAACTTCCTCATCGTTTTGGTAAAGGATGATCTGCCATACACCATTACCACTCTTTCTCTTCCCAAAATGGTAAAGCCCTCATTAATTTTCTTTGTCTTCACTTTCTAGCATGCATCAAATGGTTCCTACCTACCTTCTTCCCATTTTTGGTAAAGATGCCTTCCCAGCAAAGTATATTCCCTAAAGTGAGCTCAGCAGGATACCAGTTCTTAGCCCTTTCCCCCCTCCATCAAACCACACTGTCTGCACCTCATCAGCTGTGGGACCTACTCCTTTGCATGGCTGGGATGCAAAAGGGCAAAGCCCAGACCTTACCTTACTCACCTACTTGACAACTTTTGTCTTTTCTCTGATTTTGGTTTCTTTCTCATTCACGCATTTTCTGTTGTTGCTACTTTTGTTTTCTTTCATTGTGTCTCTTACTAGAGATAGATTTGGCTTCTTATCCTTTTATACAAAAGGATTTGGGCCTTTGTGGGCCAAATAATCTTTACTGGATCAAATGGGTGTTGGACCCAATTTGCCTTAATCTGCCAAAGCCATTCTATAGAGGATCTGTATTCTGCTGCAGGCCACTTTCCATTGCATTTCTCTCTCAGCCTAGGCATAAGTCTAGGCTTTTATTTTTAATTTTTTTTCTTTGGGCCTTTCTTGCAATGAATGGGATTCATTAGAAAAAAAAGTACATTGAAGTTTCAATGGAATCATCATTGTATTGTAGAGACTGTAAATATATTAAAAATGTGAATCATGTAAAAAGTTGTTTTCCTCATTTTAGAGGATTTTGGAGCATTTTTCTCATTTACGAGTTATCGAGATTTGACTGCCCATTCTAGCCGTTTCGCGAGAATTTTGGTCATTTTAGAGGTTTTGGGGGTTATCTTAGACGTTTTAGCGATTTTTAGGCTATTTTATTCAATTAAGATGTTTCGGAGGGGTTTTTTTTTTTGGACATTTTGAGGTTTTGGGGGTGTTTTGGTAGTTTTGGTAATTTTGGGAGTATATTAGACATTCTAGTGATCTCAAGGGTATTTTTTTGTCAAAAAAAATTATTTTATCAGTGAGAATTACCAAAATATCAAGAAACCTATAAATACACCAAAACCTCTAAAATGACACCCTTAGAACTGCCAAAATGACTAAAATGCACCTCGGATGTAGAATACCCTCGAAACCTCTAGAAATGACTAAAATAACCCTAAACTAAGCGAGAATACACTCGATTTTTTAGATTTTGGGTTAATTTAGTCTGTTTCAAATTTTTTTGCTCATTTAGACGATTTTAGGGCATGTTGCTCATATTAGCAATGTCGAGGGATATTTTTTAATCATTTTAGATATTTGGGCATTTTGGTCATTTACGAGTTCTCGAGATTTGACTGCTCATTTTAGCCGTTTCGGGGGTATTTTGGTCATTTTATAGGTTTTGGGATTATTTTAGTCGTTTTAGAGATTTTGAGGCTATTTTGTGCAATTAAGAGGATTCGGTGTGGTTCTTTCTTGGATATTTTGTGGTTTTTGGGGTATTTTCGTAATTATGGGTGTATATTGGCCATTCTAGTGATTTCAAGTGTATTTTTTTATCAAAAAAAATTATTTCACCCATGAGAATTACCAAAATATCAAAAAGCCTATAAATACACCAAAACACATAAAATGACCTCTTTAGAACTGCCAAAATGAGTAAAACGCACCGCAAAAGTCCAAAATATCCCAAAACCCTAAGAAATGACTAAACGCCCCCCCCCCCAAAAACCACGACAACACTATTGAAATCTCAAAAATAAGCGAAATACCTTCGAAACCTTTGAAAATGACCAAAATACCCCTAAACTAAGCCAAAATACACTCGATTTTCTAGATTTTGAGGGTATTTTGTACCGTTTCAAGTTGTTTTGCTGATTCTAGAGTATTTTAGGGCATTTTGCTCATTATAGCAATGTCGAGATGTACTTTTTAATCATTTTAGACGTTTGGGGCATTTTGGTCATTTACGAAGTATCGAGATTTGGCTATTTATTTTGGTCGATTCAGGGGTATTTTGATCAATTTAGAGGTTTTGAGATTATTTTAGTCGTTTTAGAGATTTTGGAGGGTTTTTTTTGGACATTTTGTGGTTTTGGGGTATTTTGGTAGTTTTGGTGATTTTGGGGGTGTATTGGTCATTCTAGTAATTTCATAGGAATTTTTTTGTCAAAAAAAAATTATTTGACCAATTATAATTACCAAAATATCAAAAAACCTTTAAATACACCAAAACCTCTAAAATGACTAAAACGCATCACAAATGGCCAAAATATCTCAAAACACTAGAAAATGACCAAAACGCACCCAAAACGACCACAATACCCCAAGAACATTTAAAATGACCAAAATACCAATGAAACCTAAAAAATAAGCAAAATACCCTCGAAATCTTTGAAAATGACCAAAATACCCCAAAAATAAGCCAAAATACACTCGATTTTCTAGATTTTGGGGGTATTTTGTACGGTTTCGAGTTGTTTTGTTTATTCTAGAGTATTTTATGGAATTTTGCTCATTTTAGGAATGTCGAGGTGTACTTTTTAATCATTTTAGACGTTTTGGCTATTTTGGTCATTTACGAAGTATTGAGATTTGACTGCTTATTCTAGCCGTTTCATGGGTATTTTGATCAATTTAGCGGTTTTGAGATTATTTTAGTCGTTTTAGGGATTTTGAGGTTGTTTTGGTCAATTAAGAGATTTCGAGGGGTTTTTTTTGGACATTTTGAGGTTTTGGGGTTATTTTGGTATTTTTGGGGATTTTGGGGGTGTATTGGTCATTCTAGTGATTTCATAGGAATTTTTTTGTCAAAAAAAAATATTTTACCAGTGAGAATTATCAAAAAACGTTAAAATACATCAAAACCTCTAAAAAGACCCCTTTAGAATTGCCAAAATGACTAAAATGCATCACAAATGTCCAAAAATATCTCAAAACCCTAGAAAATTAACAAAACGCACCCAAAACGACCACAATACACTCGAGAACATTTAAAATGAGCAAAATACCCCAAAATTATGCGAAAATACACTCGATTTTTTAAATTTTGAGGGTATTTTGCAAGTTTTGGTGATTTCAGAAGTATATTGGTCATTTTAGTGATCTCAAGGGTATTTTTTTTAAAAAAAATTTCATTTTACCCGTTCAAATTACCAAAATATTAAGAAACCTATAAATACACCAAAACCTCTAAAATGACATTTTTAGAACTGCCAAAATGACTAAAATGCACTTCGAATGTCGAAAATATCCCAAAACCCTAGAAAATGACCAAAACGCCCCCAAAACGACCACAATACCCCCGAGAACATTTAAATTGACCAAAATAACATTGAAACCTCAAAAACAAGTAAAATACCCTCGAAATCTCTAGAAATGACTAAAATACCCCTAAACTAAGAAAAAATACACTTGATTTTTAAGATTTTGGGGGTATTTTTGTCTGTTTCAAGTTGTTTTGCTTATTTAGAGGATGTTAGGGCATTTTGCTCATATTAGCAATGTCGAGGGGTATTGTTTAATCATTTTAGATGTTTAGGGCATTTTGGTCATTTACGAGATCTCGAGATTTGGCTACTCATTTTTGCCGTTTCAGGGGTATTTTGGTCATTTTGGAGGTTTTAAGGTTATTTTAGTCGTTTTAGAGATTTTGAGGCTATTTTGGTCAATTAAGAGGATTCTGAGGGGTTTTTTTTTTGGACATTTTGTGGTTTTTGGATTAGTTTGGTAATTTTGGGTGTATATTGGCCATTCTAATGATTTCAACTTTATTTTTTTGTCAAAAAAATTTATTTTACCTATGAGAATTACCAAAATTTCAAAAAGCCTATAAATACACCAAAACATCTAAAATGACCCCCTTAGAACTGCCAAAATGTCTAAAACGCACCGCAAATGTCTAAAATATCCCAAACCCCTAAAAAATCCCCAAACCCCCCCCCCAAAACAACGACAATACCATCGAAACCTCAAAAATAAGCAAAATACCCTCGAAACCTCTGAAAATGACCAAAATACCCCTAAACTAAGCCAAAATACACTCGATTTTCTAGATTTTGGGGGTATATTGTACAGTTTCGAGTGGTTTTGCTCATTCTAGAGTTTCTTAAGGCATTTTACTAATTTTAACAATGTCAAGATGTATTTTTTAATCATTTTAGACGTTTGCGGCATTTTGGTCATTTACGAAGTATCGAGATTTGACCGCTTATTCTAGCCGTTTCCGGGGTTTTTTGATCAATTTAGAGGTTTTGAGATTATTTTAGTCGTTTTAGAGATTTTGAGGTTGTTTTGGTCAATTAAGTGATTTCGAGGGGTTTTTTTTGGACATTTTGTGGTTTTGGGGGTATTTTGGTAGTTTTTGTGATTTTGTGGGTGTATTGGTCATTCTAGTGATTTCATAGGATTTTTTTTGTAAAAAAAAAATTATTTTACCAGTGATAATTACCAAAATATCAAAAAACCTTTAAATACACCAAAACCTCTAAAATGACCCCTTTAGAATTGCCAAAATGACTAAAACGCACAACAAAACGACCATAATACCCCCGAGAACATTTAAAATTACCAAAATACCAATGAAACCTGAAAAATAAGTAAAATACGCTCGAAACCTATAAAAATGACCAAAATACTCCTAAACTAAGCCAAAATGCCCTCGAGTTTTTAGATTTTGTGGGCATTTTCCACGGTCTCAAGTTGCTTTCCTCATTCTAGAGGATTTTGGGGCATTTTGCTCATTTACGAGTTATCGAGATTTAACTGCTCATTCTAGTCGTTTCGCGAATATTTTGGTCATTTTAGAGGTTTTGCGGTCATCTTAGACGTTTTTGAGATTTTTAGGTTGTTTTGGTCAATTGAGAGATTTTGATGGGTTTTTTTTTGGACATTTCGTGGTTTTGGGGGTATTTTGGAAGTTATGGGGATTTTGGGGGTGTATTGGCTATTCTAGTGATTTCAAAAGAATTTTTTTGTCAAAAAAAAAATCATTTTGCCAGTAAGAACCAAAATATCAAAAAACATTTAAATACACCGAAATATCTAAAATGACCAATTTAGAATTGCCAAAATGACTAAAACGCACCAAAAACGTCGAAAACATCTCAAAACCCAGAAAATGACCAAAACGCCCCCAAAACGACCACAATACCCCCGAGAACGTTTAAAATAACCAAAATACTATTGAAACCTGAAAAATAAGCAAAATACCCTCGAAACCTCTTAAAATGACCAAAATACCCTAACCTATGCCAAAATTCCCTCGAGTTTTTAGATTTTGGGGGCATTTTCAACGGTTTCAAGTTTTTTTCCTCATTCTAGAGGATTTTGGGGCATTTAGCTCATTTACGAGATATCGAGATTTGGCAGCTCATTCTATACGTTTTAGGGGTATTTTGGTCATTTTAGAGGTTTTGGGGTTATTTTAGTTGTTTTAGAGATTTTGAGGCTATTTTAGTCAATTAAGATGTTTCGGAGAATTACCAAAATATCAAGAAACCTATAAATACACCAAAACCTCTAAAATGACACCCTTAGAACTGCCAAAATGACTAAAATGCACCTCGGATGTAGAATACCCTCGAAACCTATAGAAATGACTAAAATAACCCTAAACTAAGTGAGAATTCACTCGATTCTTTAGATTTTGGGGTATTTTAGTCTGTTTCAAATTTTTTTGCTCATTTAGACGATTTTAGGGCATTTTGCTCATATTAGCAATGTCGAGGGGTATTTTTTAATCATTTAAAATGTTTCGGCATTTTGGCCATTTACGAGTTCTCGAGATTTGACTACTCATTTTAGCCGTTTCGGGGGTATTTTGGTCATTTTATAGGTTTTGGGGTTATTTTAGTCGTTTTAGAGATTTTGAGGCTATTTTGTTCAATTAAGAGGATTCGGTGTGGTTCTTTCTTGGACATTTTGTGGTTTTTGGGGGTATTTTGGTAATTATGGGTGTATATTGGTCATTCTAGTGATTTCAAGTGTATTTTTTTGTCAAAAAAAATTATTTCACTCATGAGAATTACCAAAATATCAAAAAGCCTATAAATACACCAAAACATATAAAATGACCTCTTTAGAACTGCCAAAATGAGTAAAACGCACCGCAAATGTCCAAAATATCCTAAAACCCTAAGAAATGACTAACCCCCCCCCCCAAAAAAACCACGACAACACTATTGAAATCTCAAAAATAAGCAAAATACCCTCGAAACCTCTGAAAATGACCAAAATACCCCTAAACTAAGTCAAAATACACTCGATTTTCTAGATTTTGTGGGTATTTTGTACGGTCTTGAGTTTTTTGCTCATTCTAGAGTATTTTAGGGCATTTTGCTCATTTTAGCAATGTCGAGCAGTATTTTTTAATCATTTTAGACGTCTGGGCCATTTTGGTCATTTATGAAGTATCGAGATTTGACTGCTTATTCTAGCCGTTTCAGGGGTATTTTGATCAATTTAGAGGTTTTGAGATTATTTTAGTCGTTTTAGAGATTTTGAGGGGTTTTTTTTTGGACATTTTGTGATTTTGGAGTATTTTGGTAGTTTTGGTGATTTTGGGGGTGTAATGGTCATTCTAGTAATTTCATGGGAATTTTTTTGTCAAAAAAAATTATTTAACTAGTGATAATTACCAAAATATCAAAAAACCTTTAAATACATCAAAACCTCTAAAATGACTAAAACGCATCACAAATGGCCAAAATATCTCAAAACACTAGAAAATGACCAAAACACACCCAAAACAACCACAATAGCCCAAGAACATTTAAAATGACCAAATTACCATTGAAATCTAAAAAATAAGCAAAATACCCTCGAAATCTCTAAAAATGACCAAAATACCCCAAAAATAAGCCAAAATACACTCGATTTTCTAGATTTTGGGGGTATTTTGTACGGTTTCGAGTTGTTTTGCTTATTCTAGATTATTTTTATAGAATTTTGCTCATTTTAGGAATGTCGAGGTGTACTTTTTAATCATTTTAGACATTTGAGGTATTTTGGTCATTTACGAAGTATCGAGATTTGATTGCTTATTCTAGCCGTTTCAGGGGTATTTTGATCAATTTAGAGGTTTTGAGATTATTTTAGTCGTTTTAGAGATTTTGAGGTTGTTTTGGTCAATTAATAGATTTCTAGGGGTTTTTTTTGGACATTTTGTTGCTTTGGGGGTATTTTGGCATTTTTGGTGATTTTGGGGGTGTATTGGCCATTCTAGTGATTTCATAGGAATTTTTTTTTTCAAAAAAAAAATATTTTAGCAGTGAGAATTATAAAAAAAACGTAAAAATACATCAAAACCTCTAAAAAGACCCCTTTAGAATTGCCAAAATGACTAAAATGCATCTCAAATGTCCAAAAATATCTCAAAACCCTAGAAAATTACCAAAACACCCCCAAAACGACCACAATACACTCGAGAACATTTAAAATGTGCAAAATACCCCAAAATTTTGCGAAAATACACCCGATTTTTTAAATTTTGAGGGTATTTTGGAAGTTTTGGTGATTTCAGAAGTATATTGGTCATTCTAGTGATTTCAAGGGTATTTTTAAAAAAAAAAATTTATTTTACCCGTTCGAATTACCAAAATATTAAGAAACATATAAATATACCAAAATCTCTAAAATGACACCCTTAGAACTGCCAAAATGACTAAAATGCACCTCGAATGTCGAAAATATCCCAAAACCCTAGAAAATGACGAAAACGCCCCCAAAACAACCACAATACCCCCGAGAACATTTAAAATGACCAAAATAACATTGGAACCTCAAAAACAAGTAAAATACCCTCGAAACCTCTAGAAATGACTAAAATACCCCTAAACTGATATGAACTTCACCAACAATTGAGATGAAACCCGATAACAATTATGGTTTGGAACCCCAAGATCGTGTAGACAAGATTTGTTTAGCCTTGACCCGTCACCTAACCAGATGAAAACCAAGACTACGATAGAATTGAAACGCCACACCAAGAATTCCTAAGAAGAAGTGATCCAATTCTATGATGAGTTTGACCATTTACACGAAACACATATGGACCAGAGCCATTATTCACTGATCTATCAACATTACCCCCCAAAGAAGTGAAAGCAAAGAGAGAGTTGTAGATTCTTATCCCTAGTTGAAAGTTTATTGATCTCTGATCACTATTAATATTGAGTAAGCTTCCAAGAAAGGGTGGAGGTTCTTTTAATAGAGGGAGTTCAACTTTTCCTTCAGAACAACACAAACTAAACTTCGGTTTTGTAGGTGTTTTCGACTTTATAGTTCTCTCTTCATACCAAAGTTGAGCTCCACAATGTTCACATACTATTGTTGGAGGTCCTAAATCCAATGGTTCTATAAATTTTCCTATGACAACAAAAACAAAAATTCACTTTTTCTTCCTAATTTTAGAACTTTTTTGGGAGAACTAAAAAATATAGCACTTATGTTGTTTTCTGCTTTCATCATTAGTGCTATATTGTCTACGTCGAATACTCCTTTCAAATGGCTCGTCATCTCTTGTTCTTGTTTGTCCTAGGTTACATACTAATTATTAGGTTACATACTAATTATGAGTTTTTTAAAGAAATTTTTTTTTTTAATATCTCAATATCGTACACCTTCTATTTCTCTTTTGAGATAAAATTAATCTTTGTCTCAATCTTGCATAGAAAGCAGACTCCATGCTTGGGGAATAAACTAAAAGAAAAGCATTCACAAAATTTTAATTCATAAATATAACTATATAGCAAAAACATATATTACAAATTAACAGTTATATGTTATAGAAAGGGGAAAAACTGAACAAAAATATAGCATTCACATACTAACTTCAGAATTTAAAAAAAAAAAAAAAAAAACATAAAAAACATGATTATTTGATAAAATACAAATTATACATAGAAGTAATTAAAACAATGGAAATCTTGAGATGAAACAATTAAACCAAACATAAAACCAAGTTTGAGATAACCAAGAAACTTAAATATGCAATCATATTCCAATTTCAAATTCTTTCTACGAACATATTACCAATAAATATGCAATAAACAGTATAGAATAAAGGAAAGACTGGACCGTACCTGACTTTCCTCGTCTTGTAGTTGTATTACCAAATAAGCCAGATATCAAAATGCTAAATCCCTACTTGAAAAACAGTAAGAATCCAATTTTCAGCCAAGAAACATTAATAGAAGAGAAATAGTGCAGTGCAGAAAGTTTGAAACAGTGCAGTGTAGTGCAGATTTTAATGAAACAGTGCAGTGTAGTGCAAATTTTTCTTTTTTAATCTCCTTCATATCATCAAACAATTTGAATGTGAGAGCAGGCAACTTACCCTTATAAAAAGAAATGAGAACTCTTCCTATATATGTTATTTTCTTCAAGAATTAAATAGATTAGCATAAAAATTTCAATGATTCTGTCTAATGAAAATACAATCACCTGCATCACCATAGTTGCTGCTGTTAGCTAACTTTAACTCATGTTTTCCATAGTGACCAGTAATTTATAGAGGCAAAGGAACCCAGATATTAAAAGCAAAAGCCTAAACTAAATCCTCTACTTGATTTAAGAATTCCATTTTGTTTTATGCAGTTACTTTCAGTTATAGTCTTGCAGCCTTGCAAGTATTTGAATGCATCTTATCTAATCAATGTGTTAGCTGCATCATACCTTGCATGTCCATACGTTCATGTGTTTGAAGACAAAAATAATGTTGTTGAGCAATACAATATTCAAATTTGAAAAACTAAACAACACTGTGCTCAAGGGCATTTCTAAAATTTTAACAATGTTAAGCTACACTCTACAATTTTCTGTTTGTGTTGAAAACAGTTTTAAACACTTGGGTCACATGGGCTACAAAAAATATACCCACACCAATTTCGCTAAGGTAGCATGGCGTCCTCAACATATAAAATATTTATACATAATAAGTTACAATTCAAATTGAGTTTCATGAGTTCTTTAAATGTAAACAGAACACTACAATATACTATGATATTAAAACTCCAAGCATAAAAGCAGATTTAAAACATGAACCATATATTTGCTGTAACTATTAAACATACATAGGGGAAATATAAATTATTTAAATATTTATAAGGTACAATTGTACTAAGCATAGATATAAATTATTTTATAAACCTGCTTCATATTTGTATATTATCTGAAACTGATTTTTAGAGAAAAAAAGAAAAAAAAGAAAAGAAAAAAAAAAGAGAGAAATATAATTCAATATGAACAATGTAATGAATAACTAACCTCAACGTACTCCACACCAATTTCGCTAAGATTATCAGGAATGTTGTGTGATGAAAGCAAGCTGATAACTCCACCTCGCTCAATTTCCACTAAACAAATTCAAACCCATAGCTTAGTTTCCACACAAAAAAAATTCAAATTGATTATCGCCATTTTAATATCTATTTAAAATATTGAAGATGTAACTCACTTCAAAAAATATTATCGTCAAAACAGACTACTAAGCTCAGTTACAGAGTTCCAAACCTAAGACTTATCTAAGTGTGTGCACAAACTCAATTACAGATACAAAAGAAACATAGCTAAAACAGCACATATTAAAATAATAACCCAACAGTAAACTGTTGAAGTTACAGAAACCAATAACTGTCACATAAATAGTTGAATAAATCCCTCTAGAATTACAAAACAGCTGACTTCACCATCTGTTGCAAATGCAATTCACAGAGTTCCATCTTTGGGATAGCCCAAGACAATAAAGCCCCACATTCTAATACTAGTTATAACGTATCACACCCCTTAATTCCAAGATACATCTTTCAATTTATGATACAAAAAAGAAAATAAAGCTCAATACAGAAAATTTTATCAATATATACTCAAAAGCATTTTGCAAAAAATAGTAAATTGACCCAAAACCACCTACTCAAATCAACAATGCTTTCACAAAAGAAAATTCCCAAGTATATGTATAATGGTGTTTTTGTTAAGGAGTGAAAAGAAGTGGAGCAACTATTATGACAAAGAATTCCATTAGGGTAATCATATTTATAATGAAAGTGGCAGAGCACAAAATGCTTTAGAAAATACCAGGTCTTGACACATAGGTGGCTAAGAAAATGAGTCCACTTAGAAGCACTTTGCTTCATGGAATGGGATATTCTCCAATTACTAATTCTCATGACCCTTCAAACCACCCATGGAACAATGAATTTTAGACTCGAATTGGAAACATCAGAAAAGTAAAGGAAAATCCATAAAGCTGGATTGTTGTGGTCATCTATAAATAAATATATATATATTTATTCCATTGAGAGTGAAAGAATACCAGCTATTTCAAGCATAACCTAATCTTTAAAACCTCAATAGGTTTTTTTTTTTTTTTTACTTGGAAATAGACTGATCATAGTGGATTTCTTTAGGTTGCTAAAACTGATATAACTAAACTAAAATTCAAAAAAAGCTAAGAAATCCAAACTATTCTAAGTTTGAACATGAAACAGTCAAAACATAAAACATCAACTATGTCAAAGAATAAGAAATTGTTCAATGATATTAAAACTCCAAGCATAAAAGCAGATTTAAAACAGCAACCATATATTTGCTGTAACTATTAAACATGCACAGGGGAAATAAAAAAAATACTATATTATTAGATAGATAAATATTTATAACGTTAAAATAAGATATTAAAACTCCAAGAATAAAAGCAGATTTAAAACAGCAAATGAATACCAAACATAACTTTTAGAAGATAGCATTAAATGATCATTAGATTCATAGATTAAAATTTGATTTTGCAGAAGTTCAAAATACCTCACTTAAGAAGACTTTGTTGCAATGCAAGTACAATGATAGATAAGAAACTAAAGTGACTACAATCCTCAAGAGACTAATTTTCAATTTCTAAGTCTAACTCATATTCCAATGCTATTGATTCAAAATAACTTGATTCAAAACAAACTGACTTGAAGTGAACTATTCCTAAACAGACTAACTCAAAGTGCACTTAATCAAAGTAAATTAATTTGAAGTAAACAAAAGCAGATAAGATCCTAAGTCATAATTCTAACATCAAATTGATTGAAAGCAAGCATAAATGCAGACCAACCATAGACTACCACGAAACAAATTCAAACCCATAGCTTAGTTTCCACACAAAAAAGATCAAATTGATTATCATCAAAACACAATACTAAACTCAATTATAGAGTTCCAAACTATTCTAAGTTTGAACTTGAAACAATCAAAACAGAAACCTACCAGCTATATTTTCCTTGCAAAAACCGATATAACTACACTAAAATTTGAGTTTCATGAGTTCTTAAATGTAAAGAGAACACTAAAATAGTTAGAAATTAGATGTACATAGATTATCACATAGGTAGATGAATACCATACCTTTAACCCTAATTCGAATGGAGGAAAAGAATGAAGAGAAAGGTAATAAGAATAAACCTAGAAATTCAACAGCCGTGAAAAAAAGAAAAAAAGAAAAGACTAATAAGAACCAACTATTTATAAGATAATAGTTATAGAGTCCTAATAGTTATAGAGTTCGGATTCAAAAAAAAAAAATTTAATAATAGTTATAGAGTTATAATTAAATTTGTTTATTAGTTACCTTTGGGCCAGTTTCGATGGGCTGGGTTGGGTGTATCGCCGACCGACATAGTTGATGGGCCATGGGCTGGATAAGACCCACGGCAAATGGGGTGTCGTTTCTGGGTTGTAGAGGTTGCATGTGGGTGGTTTGTGGCAAATGGGTGGCTTGAGGAAGGAGCTTGACCTCTGTTTTGAGGAAGAAGATGTTTGTGGGTTTGTGGGTATGGTGGGCATGGTGAGTATGGTGGGTTTTGATTGAGGAATCTGTGGCCATGGGCTGGATGAGACCCACGGCAAATGGGGCATCGTTTCCGAGTTGTAGAGGTTGGATGTGGGTGGTTTGTGGCAAATGAGTGGTCTGAGGAAGGAGATCGATTCTAAGGAAGAAGATGTCTATTGGTGGGTATGGTGGGTATAGTGGGTTTTCAGATGCGATGCTTTGCTGTTGGCTTGCCGTGGGTCTGATTGGCTTACCATGGAGGAAGAGTTGGTAGCTTGTCGTGGGTTTGATTGGCTTGCCATGGAGGAAGAGCTGGTAGAGGAAGAAGAAAGGGAAAGGCTTGAGTACCAGATTATTACGGTTTTTTTTGTTTTTTTTTTGTTTTTTTTGTTTTTAGTGTTGGGTTTATTATGTTTTTTTTATTTTATTTTAATTTTTTAATGTTTTGTTGACGTGGAAAATTGTGGGAGTTTTAGAGGTTTTGGTTATATATATATATATATATATATAGATAATAATGCCTCTTAGTTATAATGTTTAGGCTATTCTGTAGATTTCTATATAAAAAAGGATTTTCTATAGTTATTCTTATTTTTATGAAATATACAAGCAATAAACTGACGAAAAAATAATAACAATAATTCCTCACCACTCCCAATATGCCTGCTGCCTCATGCTTGGACCCAACACAAGTTGTAATTAATTAATTTTTTGGGTTATAATGGCCTATGTGACAAATGATGTACTGTTATAAAGAAAAAAATGTTTAAGATAATACTCATTTTACTACATAAGATTTACAAGTTTTCAAACTTGTAAATGTTTGTTGGAATTAGTGCCCTTAAATCCTATTGTATGATGCTATGTATGACATTATTGTTGGGAATATTATGTATGACTTAATATTGTGTTTAATAAAGTTGTTTTATTATTATCTAAAATAATGGCAACATGAATATTCAGACATTATCATATAGTCCATGAGATGCATAGTATGTGATTTATGTGATTTAGTCACAGAAGATATAAGTCACAAGTTCTTTGTAAACTCAGAATTGAAGTTCGTAGTTGGTGATGAAATTGGGCGTTTCATCTGCGAAGACTATAACATATCAATTACGATGATTTGTCTTGATCATGGAAGTGGAGACTTCTAGTTGATATGTTGATATGTTTTAAGAGTTAAGACATATTGAACTGGACTGGTGTGAGATTTATTATTCTCCTAACGACTGTCAAATGAATAATAAATCTCATGACTCATATTTGCAAGAACTCTTAATCCTGAGAGAATAATGGACCTGAACATGAGGTGTAGGTTGCTTTGATATATCAGGAGTGAGATCTAAAGTAACGGTCACAACCTCAGTATGTTGGATAGCCACATTTAGTGTTGATGGAACATATATTCTCAAGATGGAATTCATAGTCTCTTAACGGAGATACAAAATATTCCCTTGAGATAAGTTTAATGGGTTTGTTATTCAGAGAGTTAGGCCTAACCACTTTAGTAAGACTAAAGTATATATTTATGAAATTGGATTTCATAAATATATGGTGAATAATTTAAAAGGATTAAACCGGGTACTCAAGGATTAAGATGTAGTAATTCACAAAGTTGCAGTCTTCATTCATGACTTTGTGTTACTACGAATATTTTATGAAGGGGTTGCATGTACAATAAAGTCTTGGGATATAATTTATTAATAAGGCCTAGAGTGCAATTATATTTATATAGTGGCATTAAATATAATTAATGGTAATTTTGGACTTGTCAAGAGTTGAAAGAAAAGCCCAGGGCCCATTGGAGCTAGAGTCTTATTTGTTCCCTTTTGGTCCTACTCCAAGGCACACATTAAAGCCCAATTGGAAAGGCCCAAAAGGCTAGCCCAATTAGAAAATCAGTTATATGGAGAGAAACATACAGATTTTGTATGAACATGAATTTGAATGTGTGTGAGTGTTAGACACTCTTTCATTTCTCTCTAGAACATATACACATAACTGATTGAGAGACCACACATCTTGGGCATCAAGTGGAATTGGAGTGAAGATTGAAAGTGTTCCCAAGTGCTTCTGATCTTCGGTTTTGAATTTCACCGCATCAAGGTACACTCTCTTGTTCTTTAATTATGAAATTTACATAGCACATGTTATCTATTGCGAATGAAGTAGATCCGTTATTTTTCCGCTGCGTACATGCATATTACCATCAATGTTATGTAGTAAAATTTATAGTATTTATAACATTACATTTGGTCATAAAAATATTGTAATTAGTTTTTGTAGTGATTGTGAAAAAACTTGTTTATTAGTGTGGCACAATTTGTACGTGCTGACAGAACATACTTTTATTATTATGTATATTTTTTATTTATATATATTTAGAATCACCACACTTAGTATGGAGGTCATCCTAAGTTCTAACCATGTCTGCATGTAACATAGATGGTACATTGCATGAGTCGTTATTATAAATAGATTCTATTCACCCATGAAAATTGCAAAAGGAGTTTCTCAACGAGTATACCAGTTCTCCAAAAGCCTAGTAGTTTAATTAGTTGGCACCTTTCGGTGTTTTCAAAAGAATTATCGGGGTTTAAATCTTTCGTCCTCATTGTGTTGGAAAAATACATGTTTGTATCGCATACAAAACATACGCAGCGGAAAAATTAACGAATCTACTTCATTCGCAATTGATAACATGTACTATGTAAATTTCAGAAGTTAAGAACAAGAGAGTGTACCTTGGTGTGATGAATTTCAAAACAAAGATTATAAGTACTTGGGAACATTTTCAAATTTCACTCCAATTCCACTAATGCCCAAGAAGTGTGGTCTCTGAATCAGTTATATGAATTTGTTCAAGAGAGAATTGGAGAGTGTCCAACACTCACATACAAACCATTTCATGTATCTTATATGATCTTAATGAAAAACCACATCTCTTAAAATTCTGTATATTTCTCTCCTTATATATATATATATATATAGATATATAGATATATATATATATATAAAACAGATTATCTAATTGGGTTAGCCTTTTGGGCCATTCCAATTGGGCTTTAATATGTGGCTTGGAGTGAGACCAAAAGGGAACAAATAAGACTCTAGCTCCAATGGGCCTTGGGATTTTCTGTCAACTCTTAACAAATCCAAAGTTACCATTAATTATATTCAATACCACTATATGAATATAATTGCACTCTAGGCCTTATTAATAAATTATATCCCAAGACTTTATTATACATGCAACCCCTTCATAAAATATTCGTAGTAATACAAAGTCATAAATGTAGATTGTCACTTTGAAGATTACTACATATTAATCCTTGAGTACCCAGTTTAATCCTTTAAGTTATTCATCATATATTTATGAAATCCAATTCCATAAATATATACTTTAGTAACTCCTTACTAAAGTGGTTGGGCCAACACTCTGAATAACCAAACCCATTAAACTTATCTTCGTTAAGAGATTATGAATTCCATCTTGAGAATATATGTTCCATCA
Source organism: Notholithocarpus densiflorus (assembly GCA_030021035.2). Lineage (NCBI taxonomy): Eukaryota > Viridiplantae > Streptophyta > Magnoliopsida > Fagales > Fagaceae > Notholithocarpus > Notholithocarpus densiflorus. The sequence goes on along the minus strand of JARYZH020000016.1, from coordinate 5,569,289 downwards.
ATACTAAATGCGGTTGCCCAACATACTGAGGTTTTGATTGTGACTTATAGATCTCAGTCCTGATATATTAAAGCAACCTACACCTCATGATCAAGTCCATTATTCTCTCAAGATTTAGAGTTGATGTAAATAGAAGTCGTGAGATTTATTATTCATTTGACAGTCGTTAGAAGAATAATAAATCTCACAGCGGTCCAATTCAATATGTCTTAACTCTTAAAACATATCAACATATCAACTAGAAGTCTTCGTAGACGAAATGCCCAATTTCATCACCGACTACAAACTAAAATTCTGAGTTTACAAAGAACTTGTGATTTATATCTTCTGTGACTTTTCACATAAATCACATACTATGCATCTCATGGACTAAGATAATGTCCCATTAGTTCGTTTATAGATAGTCTCATATAATTAAACAATTTAATTATTTGTGACATGCCAATAAATTGGATTTTAGGGCATAAACCCCAACACATTGTATATATTGAATTATCAAAAAAAGAAAAAAAAGTGTATTTTTTGTATTTATGATTAAAGTTGCTTTTTTTTTTTTTTTTTTTTTTTTTTTTTTTTTTTTTTTGAGAGATAAACACACACACATACAAGGGAGAGGGAAAATGGTTCTAACACAAAGGCACACCATAAACTCCACTCAAAAGTCATGGTAACTTTTAAGGTTCCGTTGTGAGTGTGTGTTTGTTTGGCTTATTTTTTAAATAATAATTTTTTATTTATTTAAAGAAAGGTCACTATTTGATTGGCTGCATCCATGAAAACATAAATTTATAAATTGAAATAGAATCGTTTGAAGCCTTGTCACTGAAGATAGTTTTCATCAATTTGAGTTTGGAGGGTGTTACTCTAAAGTAATTTTTTGGCAAAAATACTATTTTGGTCTCTATATTTTGAGATCTAATATCAATTTGGTCCTTACTAGTTTCAATTTGTAGTCAATTTATACTAGTAAAGTTTACGGTAGGAACCAAATTGACAATAACCCTAAAATGTAGCAAAATAGTATCTGTACCTAAAATTTTAAAAGTAAAATATAATTTTTATTCCCAAAATCTAAAAAGCTGTAATTTTTTCTTGTAAATTTTAAAAATGAATAAATTCCAACAATATGTCTCCCATTAAAAAAGAGAAGAAAAATGCAAGTTTGGTCGTTGAAATCTAGTCCAATTCTATTTTAGTTGTTGAAATTTAAAAGTTCCTCTTTGGTCCCACCACCAGCAGGCCCGCCCAGTCCCTCTCCCCCCCCTCCCCAAAAAAGAGAGAGAGAGAATTAAAATGAGTTGAAGGATCAGTCTTTAAGTTGGACAGTTCACCCGTAGCCAGCGCAACCTACCCATGGAAGGCAACTTAATTTTGATCTTCTCCCTCCATTTGTGAAAGTGTTTACTCTTATTTACTTATGCTATTTGCACTTATAGGGTTGTGTGAGTGACCACAACCTTAGCTTGGGATGATGCCTAGGTGAACGGGTGAGATTGATTTAATGACCTCTCAAAATAATGGTTCGATTGATGATATTTGTCCCCCAAGATCGAGGGTTTTACGTGGAGTTATGATTATTTATTAAAATAGAAAAATAAGAAAACCACAATATTGTAACAATGTCTCTTTTTATTTCATTAAAAATTTTAATTTACATTCACTACAAAAAAAAAGGGCTATAGTGGCATTTATAAAACGCTACTATAAGTCCTAAAAACGCTTCTATAGGTCAATTTGGGCTATAGTGGTGCCACAAAACGCTGCTATTATCCAGTGACTATAGATCTATAGCGGCGTTTTACAAAAATGCCAATAGGTCCATATCCTATAGTGGTGTTTTTAAAATGCTAATATAGGCGAATTAAAGAAAAAAAGAAAAAGGTTATAGCAGCATTTTAAACCGCTGCTATAGGTTGTTACCCTATAGTGGTGTTTTATAAAACGCTGCTATAGGCCAAATTATTATTATTTTTTAAATTAGACAAAATGGCAAAAATACATCAGCTTTCAAATTTTAAAAATTAAAATTAAAATTTCAATTAAAATAAAAATACAAAACAGAATTAAAACAGAAAAAAATAGAAAAAAAAACTAAAACAAAAACAAAATATAACTAAGAACACAAACCCATAAAAGTTAAACACAAGAACACAACTTAGAATACAAATACAACATGCTCCAAAATATAAGGACACAAACCCATAAAATCTCATCTCCTTCAACAAAACCAACCCAAATCCAACACCAAATCCTTTCAAGGAACCAACCCAAACACAAGAGTACAAGCTTAAGAACACAAACCCAGATTTAAACATAAGCACAAGATCAGCAACATAAGAGCACAAGCTGAAGTACACAAATCCAGATTGAAACATAAGCACAAGATTAGAAACACAAGAGCACAAATCCAAGTAAGCAAACCCAGATTTCAACATAAGTACAAGATCAGAAACACGAGAACAAATCCAAGAAATCCAAAATCAAAACCCAAATCCAAATCAAGACATAGGGACAAACATAATAGAATATCCACTTCATTCAAAATGTTCATCGTTTCCCTCATTTTCTTAGTAGCCAAACAAGAAAGAACAAAAAAGAAGAAGCTAGATCTACTGACCAAAAAAATACAAGGAAGCAAAGAGAGAGAGAGAGAGAGAGAGAGATAAAGGGAGGGGAAGGGGAAGGGGATCGGGCCTAATCAGTGTCGATCTGGGCTGCTAGAGGCGGATCGACATCGGTAGGTCAGGAAGGGAGGGCTGGGCTTTGCGGCTCGGCGTCGGTGGCCTAGGCTTCGCAAATTGGCAGGGAGATCGGTGTTGAGGGTGGGTTAGTCGCGTGGATTGACAATGTGGGTCGGTGGTGTGGAGTGGATCAATGGGGCAGTGGTGTGGAGTGAGAGAGAGTGAGAGATTGAGAGATTTAGAGAGTGTGAGACAAATTGAAAGAGTTAGAGTAATAGCTATTATGTATTTTTCAATAGCTATTTCTTTTTTCTTTTTTTTGGGCTGGACCTATGGTGGTGTTTGAAAAAAGCCGCTATAGGTCTTATACATTTTGTTTTCTCAGGTTGGGCTATGGTGGTGCTTTCCAAATGCCGCTATAGGGCCTTGTAAGACTAATACCAATAGTGGCGTTTGAAAAATGCCGTAATAGGTCCCACCAATTTTTTTTTTTTTTTGGGTTAGACCTACGGTGGCGCTTTCCAAAAGACACTATAGGCCCTTGTAAAACTAGGACCTATAGTGGCATTTGAAAAACACCGCTATAGGTCCCTCAAATTTTTTTTTTTTTTTTGGGCTTGACCTATAGTGGTGCTTTCCAAACGCCACTATAGGCCCTTCAAAGTTTAGGGTTTTTTTTTTTTTTTTTTGGGGCTGGACCTATGGTGGCCCTTTCCAAACGCCGCTATAGGTCTGCAATTTTTTTTTCCCGACAGGACCTATGGTGGCGCTTTCCAAATGCCACTATAGGCACTTGTAAGATTAGGACCTACAGTGGTGTTTTTGAAACGTTGCTATAGGTCATTCCAAACACTACTATAGGCCCAGTGTTTTAAAACACCACTATAGACCCTTCAAAACACGGCTATAGAAAACTTGTGGTAGCGGTTTTCAAAAACACCCGCTATAGGCTACCTATAGGAGCATTTTTTATAAACGACATTAAAAAAAAATGCTGCTATAGCTAGCATTTTTTGTAGTGATTCAATAAATGAAAAAGAAAAAAATTACATTCAATTGGTCTTCCAAATTGTGGTAGCAAACATCATGCAATGCAATCCAATCATCCAAAAATGTCATAAACAAATAAATCATGTTATTAACATGAAACGTGACCTAACAAAAAAGGGTTTGAAAAATGGTTTTTTTTTTTTGGCAGCATAATAATACATGAACGTGTGAACTATAATTCTAAAGCCTAGCTAGCATACTTGATCCTAATTAACCCATATCATTTAAGAAAAATATTTTTAAAACCAATTGAAAACACTAAAGTAGATCAAAGAACCATCGATTGTAGAAATTCTACCTACATGCGCAAGGCTTGATGATAAGCAAAGGTTTGTGTTTAGGCACAATTGAGTAGTATTTTTGGACACTCTAGGGTTTGGAGGGAAGAGAGTTCTATTGCTATTGAGGGAGAGACCATTAAATGAATAAAAGAATTAATTGTCACCTTATGGTCTTTATCAAAAGCTTTATTTTGATTATTTGGTGTGCTTTTGATACAAACCTATGGATATAACTCACCCTTGAAAATTGGGTTGCAAGGGAAGGGTACCTAAGAGCTTATATACACATAGTTAAGCTTACACTTAATTCATGTAGGATATTAGGATCATAACAGCTTTGTAGATGTGAACCCCTATTTTATATATAGAGGAGGGGAAAGTCTCAGTTGATTAGTTTAAGTGAGTTACCGGCTCTTCAAGGATGGAATTTTCAGAATCTAAAAGCATTCATAATGATGGTGCTAAATTGCTATTTTTAACAACCAATACAACAAAAATGAGGCTGCAATAGTGGTGCTATTGCTAAAAATTTTAACAATTGAGCTACAGTGAATTGCCATCTATGGTAGTGCACTGTAGCTCAAAGCTAAACAAAAAATATTTTATTTTATTCAATTTTTCTCCAACTTTAATTAAATACTATTTTCTCTTTCCTCACTATTTTTCCTTTTTCCTATTTCTCTTCACCGAGTGTCAGACTTCCCTCTTTCATTTTTTTTTTCTTCCTCAGTTCCTCCTTTCTTCCTCCTCTCTTCATCATGTGTTTAGTCTTCCCCCTTTCATTGATCGGCCTGCGATGGTTGGGTCAGTGGGTCACGTTGTGGGTTGTTGTGGGTGTGGTGGGTCAGCTTGTGGTGGCTTGGATGGGTTCCGATTGGGTTGTGGGTTGTTACGGTGGTGGTGGGTTGTTGATCGGGCCATAGGTTGCTGTACTGTGTTTGTGGTTTGTGATGTGTTTATGGGTTGTGATGTGTTGGTGGGTTGGGATCGTGGATCCACCTGTGGTGGTGGGCTATGATGTGTTGTTGGTTTGTGATGTGTTTGTGGGTTATGATCGTTGATTGGCATGTGGATGGCCATTGTCATCTCTTCAAAGAAGAGAGAGCTTGTGGATGACCATTGTTATCTCTTCAAAGAAGAGAGAGAGAGAGAGAGAGAGAGGCAAAGGGAAAGAGATGAAGAATAAAAAAAAGATAAAAAAGAATATTTAAATGAAGTGCTAAAAAAAATAGAACTATTGATTTTGGGTGTGTTATAAAGTGATTGTTAAAATAGATAAAATGAGTTTTTGAGATGCTAAAAGCTAAAATTTTTTGCTCCACCATTGTGAATGCTCTAATTAAATTAGTGGTTATATAGTAAGAGAGAATAGCTAACCGCACTAACTAAACTAATTAAGAGAAACAAGACTTAGAATGTCGTATAGATAATTTATGAACAAAAATGACCAATCGTATTCTTCTCTGCACTTAATATTGAAGTGTCGTGTAGAATGCTTCATTTGAATTGAAATAGTGAAATCTTTACTCCAACTCTCCAAGAACAAGCATTGTGGGTTTATGACATGATACATATTCATCTATAAATACTATATAATCGAAGCCTTTGACTTTTTGTTGATTGTCTAAGGGTGTGACACATAAGCTTTGCTGCACCCACAATTTTCCACCTCAGCTATAATTTTCTTTTAAGAAAAAAAAATTCAACTCTCTTTCTCACTAAAACAATTCGACTATCCTTCTAAATGCGACTCTCTTTTATTCAACTCTCCCTTTCAAGTTTCAACCCAACATCCATCTTTCTTTGCCTTCCAACCTAATCTCTTTCCATCGTTTCCCCCAACCCTCCACCGTAACTAACTTCAGGCCCATGGAAACACAGGTGAGCACAGGGGAAACTTTCCAAGAACATGTTGAAGGTATATTAGGCCAATTCTAGTAAGCTCTTGGCTTCCTCTCCAACACTATTTATGTTTCTTGTCATCCACATCATGTCACATACTATAGTATTTAGGTTCCAAAATGCTTCACCAACTCTACCATGTCTATTTTTCCCAAACTTTGCAATTGTAATGGCTATGGTGCAAAAGACCAAACCTGCACTACCAATGGGCACCTCAAAGACATATGCTTGAGTGTTTCTTCCTTCAAATTCATAAGAAACAAATTGTGGATGATAGGGGAATGTAGACGGCTAAATTTCTAGTTTGAAATAAATCAAACAAGTAAAATAGTTTCACAAATGCAAATTTGTATTGATGAATATGTGGTACAATTCTCTGAAATTACAAAAGAGTAATCCTCTGATTCGATCTCCTTGAAAGGCTTGTTGATTGGAATTGTAATAATGTGATTTTGACTCGAACACCAAATATCCTTCAATTTGGCTGAAGGATGGATCGAAGACCCTTGAAATAGAATTACAATGAATCTCTAGCTATGAGCTTGTTAGAAATTCTTTGATCTTCGTGTTCTTCGCGTTTTCTTCGTCTTCGAAGGTTTTATGGTGGAAGTTCTTCGGGGCTTTTGAGGCTTGAATTTGTAGAAGTTCACTGATTTACGGTTTCTTGAAGTTCTTGGAGGCTTTTGAGCTTGATTCTAGCAAACTTTAAGATCTAGGAAGGTAGTTTGGATGGTTTTGCTTTGAATGTTCTTCGATTTTGAGGTTGAAGTTCTTGAGTTCTTGAAGGCTTTAAGGCTTGATTCCTGCAGAGCTTTTGTACTTTTGAGTGCTTTTGAATCTTCTTTGATGCTGCTTGTGCTCTGGATGTCTTGGTGTCTAGAAATGCCTTAGGAAGACTTCTATTTAAAGGAGTATAAGGGTGGGTGAGCGACACATGGTGAAGTTTGATTGGTAACATGTGTCACAGTCTGATTGGAGGATCTTTAAGACTTTCTCCAAGACACGTGGCATCTTTTGATTGGTCGAAATGTCTTGATTTTCGAGGTGACACATGTCAGCACCTAATTGGACTGCTTATGTCATTGCTTACACGCGCCAATGTGTGATTAGTTTTTTTGATGCATTTTATGTCTCTATTTCAACGACACTTGGTAAATTTCTGTTGGTTTCTGAATAGTGATAGCAAAACTTAGTAGCAGTACGTGGCGCTTTGTAATTGACCGTACTTTGTGGATTTAGTAGTATGATGTGTTAGCTTGTGATTGGTCAAGAATTTTCCCTCTTTACAAATGCACCCTCGAGACTTGTTCACGCACACAGTTTCGGAGTGTGGTGAGGGAATAAGTCTCGAAAACAGATTTTGACACTTGACTCTTCAAGTGAAGTAGTTGAAGGTGGTGAAGCTTTTGGCAGGATGAAGTATTTCATAAGAGTAAACCCACCCACATGGAAGGTTTTGATGAGACCGAAAAGTGGTCAGCAAGTAGTTGAATGTACCTGCGTGACTGAGCCTTCTCAACAGAGGTTAAGTTGAAGTAATTTCAAAAGAGTGTTCCATGGTATTTGGAATAGGTTGGTAAGGCTGAAAGTTATTTGCAAGTAGTTGGATGTACTCGCGTGATTGAATCATTGCACTAGAGGTTAAGTTGAGGTAATTTCAGAAGAGTGTCCCATGGTATTTAGAATAGGTTAGTGAGGTAAAAAGTCATTTGCAAGTAGCTAGATGTACTTGCGTGATTGAATTATATCGGCAAAGGTTAAGCCGAGGTAATTTTAGAGGAGTATTTTGGATCGTTGGCGGTGATCACAGGGTGTAGAAGATGGTGATGAGGTGAGGATGTTGGCTGGGTACAGCATGCAGAGCTATGGGGCAAGCCTTACGTTTTTAAGAAGTCCAGGCAAAGTAATTTCGAAAGAATATACTTCAGATTACGGAAAGCACATGTGGGAAAGTGGTTGAGTGCGCATGTGTTATTGTATCGCTCAAGTTAAGTTGAGGTAATTTCAGAAGCATATGGATTTTGGGTCTACTGGTGATGGTTATGAAAAGAAGACAATGAAGATGAAGCGGAGATGGTGACTGTGTGAAACATACGACACCATGGAGTTGGCCCTGTACGTCGGGGAATTTTTGGTGTAGATGTTTTTGAGGAGTATATTTTGGAACATGGGACTGATTGTATGCCAAGCGGAGTCCGACGGCAAGTTGTAGAATGTGCTTGTGTGATGGGACCATACTGACGGAGGTTAAGTTGAAGTAATTTCAGAAGTATACTTTCTGAAATTCTTCAAGCTGATTTTAAGTTAGAGTAATTCCAGAAAAATTGTGTTTTGAAGTACTAGCAATGATGACCCTTGTGTCCTGAATTGGTGGCGACACAAAATGAGGCTTTGGTGGAAACACATCCTTGATTGACCGACACCAAAGGCTGATTTCTGATGAGCTGGGACCTTGGAGATTGTTGTGAGAATTAGATGGGATAAAATTTGTAGGATACCCCAACACTTTTACAACCCCTATATAATGAAACTTGTTGAAAGATATGAACAAAGTCGGGAGACTAGTTGAGATAAATGAGGTAATGATTCTGTAGTATGTTGGGAAAGCCCATAAAATGAAAGATGGAGCTAACTTATGTTCCTGGTTTTAGAAACCAGCCAAGTTGCTATTTGTTCTAAACCTTTGCTTCTGCTAGAAGACCAAACAACTTGAGAAAGAGTATGAAGTTCTCAAAGCAGTTTGGAAGTCTCCTAAGCTTAGAAACAGGTGTGTCTGCTAGACTTAGATCTCCTGGCTAGGTAGATCTGAGGTTATGTGAGATTATGATGTAGGCTAGGGTATGTGAAATTTTATGGTCAAATGGGGTCATTAAGTAGGAAAATGAAATTTGTTTGGATCTCAAAACTACAATGATGTTGTAAGAAGGGTTTCTACTAAACCATAAGAAGATTGGGTTCAAGATGATTATGAAGCAATAGTAGTTGTTAGGTGTTGAGAATGTTGAAGCTATAGTGAGAAATGACTATGAGAAGGAGGATCTGAAAATTTGAAAGAAGCAAATCTTCATTTCATGATTTAGTGTGTTTTTTTTGATGAGCTTCAATGAATCCGAACCTTCTATTTATAGCGGAGAGACGAAGAATGGTAGATGGGTATGTTAGATGAGAATGATGGATGGGAGTTTTTGGTGGGAATGGTAGATGAGAATGGTAGGCATCGAACGGGAATGGTAGGTGGGAGACTGGTAGGCACCGAACGGGAATAGTAGGTTGAATTGGTGACCTAATATAACTTCAAGTTTAGGATACACTTGTGAGAGTTCATCTGTTCTTTGAAAGGGAAGCCTTGATGAAGTTTAGAGGATAACCCTGAGGGAATCTAGACTAAATGGATGAATCTCAAATTTTGATTTTGGGAGCTTGAGTTCTGGACATTGCCAATACTTTGGAAAAGTGGGTCAGATAGGTGGTTTCTGATAGGCCAAGAATGTATTGACCCCTTTAGTAACTTAATCAATTAATTTGGTCAAGCGAAATTAATTAGATTCAATTACATGTCATAAGTGTGGTAGCACAAACAAATCACCAACTAAGTTAAATGCAGTAGAAAATAAATTTGATACAGGTGATTTGTTTACGAATGGGGAAAACCACCTGGCAAAACCCCACCAGGTGAATTTAAGGTCACCACTCCCGAAAATCCACTATTATCAAAACAAGCGGTTACAAGTAAAAGGAATCCCAGTACCTAATACCAACCTACAATTGAACACTTACCCCAATACCCAATTGGACTTGTAATGTAATGACAATCTCTCCTTTCAATGCATGGCTCCCAGTATGTGACTAACTAATTGATGCACGGATCCAAGTACGTGACTGACACACCAACTTGAGGAAGATATTGGCTTCAAAGTTCTTTAGTTCATCCATCGATGAAGATCAAGAAACTCCTTGGTTACAAAATCCTTGGCGCAAAGACGCAGCGGCTTCTACAAGAAATATGATGAACTAGGGCAAATACTGTCTCCGGTCACAATTTGCATGCACTATCAATTTGCATTGAGTTGCATCACTTTGCATCAACTTTGACGGCCCTTAAAATAACCCTTATATATGTCTAGGGTTGTGAGAAAAGAAACCCGACACACATACACTTGGATATGCGTGAAATCAGATCTGAAAATTTGAATTTTGTAATCCTCGACCGATACAGCTTTTGTCGATCTGCTGTTGAGCTTCCTCATTAAACCTCAATGGATATGTATCTATCAAGCTATCTGCCGAGTCTTAATGATCAGCACTTCTTCACTTGTTTCTTGGATAGATTTGCATGGTTTCAATACTAGACTTGAACTCTTGTTCCTTGAAGTACTAAACCCATTCTAGATCTACCCAATTACAAGTAAAGTGTGTTTTGTCAAAGGATTATCCAATTTACATAACATATGTCTCTAACAATATCCACATATGTCCTAACAGTTTCCAAGTCCTAAACAAATAAACGGATTTCAAAATCAGAATCTTCGTAAAAACCGAGTGGGACAAGCTTTGCTTGGACATCTTGATTCTTGGTCAAAGTTCACATCAAAGCCAACAGTTGTAGAATCACACTATTTGAGAAATTTTGGATTCTCAAATGAAGAAATAGACCCTAAAATCGAAATCTACGCGAAAAATTGAGCAAGACAAGTCTGGGTTGAAAATTTTGACTTTCAGTCAACTTCAACACAAAAGTCAACTATCTTGGAATCAAGCCATTTGTGCAATTTCAGACTCTCAAATGCAGGAATGGACTCCAAAATCAAAATTTATGCAAAAAATTGAGCAAGATAGGTCATTCTTGAAAATTTCGACTTTTGGTCAAGATTTATGCAAAAGTCAACTTTCTAGAAATTGGATGTTTGCAAAATTTTTGAGTTTCAAATGAAGAAATGGATCCCAAAATTGGAATGTACTCGAAAAACTGAGTTGGATAGGTTCGTTTTGAAAATTTTGACTTTTTGGATAGGTCTTTTTTTTTTTTTTTTTTTTTTTTTTTTTTTTGCAGGTGGATCAGATCCAAGTCAAGTCTTTGGGTTGGTCCGAAGGATGACCTCACGATGACATCAGGCGGCTACTGGGCATGTGGATGCACGTGAGTTCTGTTGGTGGCGCGTGGGAGCATTTGAAACTGAAGCTGTAAATGTTGGATCTTCTGACAGTGCATGGTGGTGTGTGGCAGCGTTATTGGTCTCAAAATTTCTGGGCATTTTCAATCTAGGGCCACTGGATTGAGTGGTAGTGTTATTTCTATGAAATGAAATCTAGATTTGTACAAATGTGAAAGAGTAGGTCGTGATCTTCGAAGCTTTTGGTGGCGCGTGGTAGCTCTATAGAGGATGATTTTTTACTGGGTTTTGTAGTCCAAAGTCCGTAGAAGATCCTTGTGGGTTCAGTTTTGTGAAATGATGTCAGGATTTTCACAAATCTGAAAGAGAAGGCCGTGGGTGACCATTTACTTTGTATTGGATTGTTGTGGTTTTTCTGTTCTTTTTGCAGCGGCGGCTCTGACAAGGCGGTGCCTATGTTTAGACTTGAGGGTCAGGAGGTAGGTAGTGAGCTACCATTTTCTGTTTCTCTCCATTGAATGTCCTCTTTCATCTTCAAAATTTGGTGCAGACTTCCTTGATTTTGAGTGCATTTGAGTTTGCAAAGTTTGACTTCAAACACTATCAATTTGGTGGTAGCATTTAATGGCTTGCCTACTTTCCTTTTTTTTTTTTTTTTTTTTTTTTTGTTATCTCATAATTTTTCAATATAAAGGCATGTTATTGCCTTCCTTCATCACTTAGGCGCATGCTCCGTAGTTTACATCATTTTTTTTTCATTCTCTTTGTACTTGTTGGCTAGAGATTAAAATTGAAGCTCTCTCTCTTTGTTGATTCATTTTTTTTATTTATTTAGACGTGCCATGTAATTTTCTTCTGACAAGTTCTTTGTTGTTGTTTGTTTTTGTTTTGTAGCATGCTTTCCTTATTCTTTGGGCTTTAACATCAAGCTTTACATCAACGTTCTTAGCCTAATGTCCATCTTTATTTGGCGGCTATACATTCCATTGAACACAACTTTCTTATAGTGATGTCTATCTCTATATTATCACATTCTTGCCTTGCAACAACAATCTCTTAGCGATATCCATCCTTGACGTTCTCATAGCGACAGCCATCTAGGCAACAATGTTATCACTAGTGTTCATGATACAATGATGCTATTACTAGTACTTGACTTTGAAGTTGTACTGGCCTTTGTCTTGGCAATTAAGCTGCACCAACACTTGTCTTTGCAACATAGCCACATCAATAGTCTTTACCATGAAGCCGCGCCAACATTTGTCCTTATACTGAAGCCATATTAACACTTGCCTTTGTAATGAAGCTACATCCATATTTTTCTTTGCATCGAAGTCGTGTCACCACTTATCTTTTTCATGAAGCTGTGCCAACATTTGCATTTGCATTGAAGCATCACTATTACTTTGTCTACTGAAGCAATATTTGCACTTGCATCTACTATGAAGTCGCACCATCATTTGCCTTTGTAATGAAGCTGCACCAGCACTCTTCTTTTGCCACGAAGTTGCATCAACACTTCATTTGCACTGAAGCCATGCCAATATTCATCTTCGTCATGAAGCCACATCAACACTTCATTTGTACTGAAGCCATGCCAGTATTAACCTTTGCCATGAAGCCACGTCAACACTTCATTTGCATTGAAGTCATACCGGTATTCTCCTTTGCCATGAAGCCACATCAACACTTCATTTGCACCGAAGTCATGCCAACATTCATTTTTGCCATGAAGCCACGTCAACACTTCATTTGCACTGAAGCCGCGCCAACATTCATTTTTGCCATGAAGCCACATTAACACTTGCAGTTGCACTAAAGTTGCACCTATTAGGATTAGTGCCCTAAAATCCTATTGTATGATGCTATGTATGCTATTATGTATGACATTATGTATGACATTATGTATGACTTAATGTTGTGATTAATAAAGTTGCTTTATTATTATCTAAAATGATGGTAACATGAATATTTGGACATTATCATATAGTCCATGAGATGCATAGTATGTGATTTATGTGAAAAGTCACAGAAGATATAAATCACAAGTTCTTTGTAAACTCAGAATTTTAGTTCGTAGTCAGTGATGAAATTGGGCGTTTCATCTGCGAAGACTATAACATATCAATTAAGATGATTTGTCTTGATCAAGGAAGTGGAGACTTCTAGTTGATATGTCTTAAGAGTTAAAACATATTGAACTGGACCGCTGTAAAATTTATTATTCTCGTAACAACTGTCAAATGAATAATAAATCTCACGACTTTTATTTACATGAACTCTTAATCCTGAGAGAATAATGGACCTGATCATGAAGTGTAGGTTGTTTTGATATATCAGGAGTGAGATCTAAAGTAATGGTCAAAACCTCAGTATGTTGGGCAGCCACATTTAGTGTTGACGGAACATATATTCTCAAGATGGAATTCATAGTCTTTTAACGGAGATAAAAAATATTCCCTTGAGATAAGTTTAATGGGTTTGTTATTCAGAATGTTAGGCCTAACTACTTTAGTAAATAGTTACTAAAGTATATATTTATGAAATTGGATTTCATAAATATATAATGAATAACTTAAAGGATTAAACCAGGTACTCAAGGATTAAGATGTAGTAATTTACAAATTGGCAGTCTATATTCATGACTTTGTATTACTACAAATATTTTATGAAGAGGTTGCATGTACAATAAAGTCTTGGGATATAATTTATTAATAAGGCCTAGAGTGCAATTATATTTATATAGTGGTATTAAATATAATTAATGGTAACTTTGAACTTGTCAAGAGTTGATAGAAAAGCACAAGGCCCGTTGGAGCTAGTATCTTATTTGTTCCCTTTTGGTCCCACTCCAAGCTACATACTAAAGCCCAATTGGAAAGGCCCAAAAGGCAAGCCCAATTAGATAATCAGTTATATGGAGAGAAACATACATAATTAGATAGAACATGAAATGGTATGTATGTGAGTGTTAGACACTCTTTCATTCTCTCTTGAACATACACATATAACTGATTGAGAGACCATACTTCTTGGGCACAAGTGGAATTGGAGTGAAGATTAAAAGTGTTCTCAAGAACTTCTGATCTTTTGTTTTGAAATTCACCACACCAAGGTACACTCTCTTATTCTTAATTTTCCACTGCGTATGTTTTGTATGCGATACAAACATGTATTTTTCCATCAGCACCAACATTGGCCTTTATAATAAAGCTTGAAGATGCAAGGAATCCCTACCAGGACTTTGAAGATGCAAGGAAATGCCAACAAAACCTTGAAGATGTGGAAAAAATGATGCCAATACTTTGAAGACACTAGAGTATGCTGCTAAGACTTAAAACATGCCACCAAGAATTTGACATTGCACGAATATGCCTTTAGAGGAGAGATGATGCAATACCAACTTCAGATACATGATCTTTTATCATTCTAGAGGAAGGTGACGTTATCTAGATTTCAGAGACATGATGTTAAACAACACCACTCAGGAGGGAGATGATGTGGTTCAAATTTCAGAGCTGTGAAGTGGCACAACCTAGAAGAGAGACGATGTAGCTTAGACTTGCAAGGTACAAGAAGATGCCTCGGAGATCAATGATGCAAAGCATACTTCAACAAGGTGGGAGGATGTCCCCAGGAGATGGGCAATGCTATGTGGACTCCATTCAGTCTTTCATTTTCTACTACAACGACCTTTGATCGTCGTTGTGAGCAGTCGACTGGCCTTAAGCAATGCCTTGCCAATCAAAGGGATCTCAAAATCACATTGATGACCTTTGGAAAAAACTCTTCAAGGTAGACTGGCAATCCCTTTTTTTTCATGTGACTGAACTTAGTGAAAAGTACTAAGCTGCCTACGTACCTCGGAGAGGGATCAAGTCATTACGTAGTTCAAAAGATTTTTTTTTTAATGATTTTTTTTACTACAAAAAGGAAGGCTCACGTGTGTAATCCTCGCCCCGCGCCTCATGGCATTTCATGGGTACCAATTGCGCAATAGTGGGTATCACCACTAATCGAACTTGAGACCTTGGCCTCAAGGGGGACAAAGGCATCCAACCACTACACCACACTCACAATTGGTGAGATAGAGGGGGATATATTTCTCTTTATTGGTATGCCTTCAAAGGTAATGGGAAGACATCATGTACCCTTGCAGTGTTGCAATGGGCAGTTTAAACTCTTACCAAGGAGCAATCCTCGATTTTCAAGCATAAAAGCGTTTAAGGAACTTCCCATTGATGGGGCCGATCCTTACACCATCGTTATCAATCAACTTGTAAACTCCATTGGTGTAGACTTCTTGCACAACATAAGGTCCACCCTATTTTGAAGTGAACTTATTGCCTGTACGATGAGTTGTGATGATAGGTCTTCAAACGGCGAGGACTAAGTCACCAACTTGGAATGATCGCGGTTTAACTCTTTTATTGAATGCGCTTGAAAGATGAGCTTGATAGCACTCAAGACGTTATTGGGCCTCGAGCCTTTTCTCATCAAGTACCTCTAATTCTTGTAATCTGAGCTTGGCATTTTCTTCTTCAGTTAATCCTTCTTGAATGGCAATCCGTAATGATGGGATTTGGCGTTCTAAGGGAAGGATGGCTTCCACTCCATAAAGAAGAGAATATGGCGTTGCTTGAGTAGGTGTTTGAAATTTTGTTCGATATTGTGGACACAACAGAATCATGGAGTCACCACCTAGTTTTTGCAATGGTCTAGGAGCCATATATATAGCGTTATCTCGAGGAAAGAACATTACTCTTATTACTAGAGATATGGGTTCGGAGTTTAGGTATGTTCTTGGGAAGGTGTTAGGCTCCCAAGACCGCCCAACCCTAAGGTTGGCCTCCCATCATTGTGTCTTACGTCTTAACCTCGATAAAATCATGTTCAATAGTTGTATTCTAACTCACTCACACACTAGCATACATCTAAGCATACAACATGGCATCATTCATCCCAAAACACATATATCCATCCATAAAGCATAAGGAACCCAACCACACATACACAACCCTAGCATTCATCTAATCATGGCATCAAGGCATTCATCACATTATAAACCCTAATCATACATCTAAACATGCTCCATCACAAACTCCATCATATTATACCAAGGCAGCAACAAAACAAGGCAACAAAGTAGACATGGCGAGCAAACATAGATCATCACATGTATTCCAAACTCTTAGATATGAAATCACACATCAAACAAGCATATTCATCTCTGTCATCAAAGCAAGACCATATCACAGATGCGTGGGCATTTCTAATGCATGACTTACCTTACAACAACTCAACACCTATGGCATTATGCATGAGCATATGAATGCATGATCATGGCATTGAAACAAAGCAAAAACAAGATGGACCCTATTTCTAACATGTGATAGCAAACAAGCAAAAAAACATGTGAAGAAAAGACTTTGGAAGCATAAAAACATGGTAAATAAGCTAAACAAAAAATACATGTGAAAGCAGAAGCAAAACAAACAAAAAATAAAAATTATGGTTTCTGGGCAGCGGTTTGCGCACTCAAGAAGAAGCTTGTGTGCGTATAATTAAGCTTGTGTGCACAGGCAAGATTATGAGCATGTAAGTTCTTGCCCAGAAACCCTAAAGACACAACCAAGCCTAAAACACTAAGTCTGACACCCTAACATGCATTTTAAGCATACAAAAACGTAAACCTAATCTGGAAAAGCATATTAAAATATATTATAACAAACAAATAAAGCAAATAGAAAGATTTAAAAGCAGAAAAAGAAAGAAAGGAAAAAAAAAGTTTAGACTAGATACCTCACACAAAAGCTTTCCAAGTTTGATTTTTGACCGTTCCCCTCAGTCAAATCTATTCACGAACCAATAAGAAAGTGATTAGCAACGTTAAACTAAAAGGATTGGGGCCAGAAAAGGTCCCAATAAAAAAAAATTGACTTGAGGGTGCTTTGTGAAAAACTCCCTTTTGATTCACTATTCTCAAGCGAATCTTGTATTTTTCCCATGGAATTTCTGTGTGTTTTGAAAATGTACCATTTAAGGCTTTATATAGTGGGAAAAATGGGGCTTGGAACGGCTTCCAAACGATGTGGGATTCATTCCAAACCTTAGCCATTATTGCAGAAAACTTGCATTTTTTATGTCTTTGAAACCCTAGCTACGTACGTAGGAGTACGCCTACGTACGCATGCTTTGGCCCACGTACGCAGGCTGTTGCCCATGTACGTGGGCCGAGGGCCACTTTGGTCCTTTTATTTTCAAAAATAGATTTTTGCTCATTTAAAAGGTTTTATTTTCCATTTTAACACTCCTTAAGTCAATTTGATATTTGATTGGGCTCTAAACTGGCACTAGGCCTTAGAGTTTGGGCATTATTGGGGAACGACGGCCCGAGTCGTAAGGGGTACAAGATGCGGTATCTACATATGCGCCTCTTTTGATTCGTGAGCTTCACTAACAGAATCAAAAGAATAAAAGATAAAACATTTTGTTTTGACGTACGGCTCGGGCCCAACCCACGGACACGACACCCATCACACATACATGGGGAGGGGTGCAACTCTGGAGAGTTGAATGGGATTCGTATGTCCGAAGTCCCACCTTTGTTGCTTGGGAAACGAGCAACGACAAGTTCGCTGTCCCAGAAACTGCTTTGCTACTTGCAAGCAAATGGTGAGTGACTCATTATCCTAGAGTCACTTAAAAAGAAAAAGAAAAACAAACAAAGGCGCTCTTTGAGCTAACCCAATAAACAACAAAAGGATACAGTCTCTATGGTGTCCATTCGGGGCTCTTGCCTTAAACTTCTTTGGGTGACTCACTCCTCTTGCCTTCTTCGCTTCTTTATCTACCTTTTCTAGTGAGGCTCTTGCCTCGGATTGACCTTGGTCTGTTTCTCTATCTCTACTGCTACCTTTTTCGACCATGCCTACATGTTCAATTCTCGGAGGATATGTGAAGTAGTAGTGTTGATTGTTGGATCCACTAAGAGTGGTGAAAACTTGCTGAGGAGTAGGTATGTATGGGGAGGAATCGTTTGCCTCGTTCATGACTTACTTGGGGATGAGAAACTCGCTGAGGAGTAGTAGAAATGGACTCGTTGAGGAGTAGTGTAACTTTGTAGATGTGTGATCCACTAGGGAAGAATCTTCTGCTTCCTTCATGGTATGCTGAGGGCTTTGAGGAAGAATCTTTTGGTTCCTTACTGGGGATACTTTAGGTGTACTTGATTCACTAGGGAAGAATCTTTTGCTTCCTCACTGGGATTGTTTAAATATGCTTTGATCCATTGGGGAAGAATCTTTTGCCTCCTCCATGGGGATGATGTTCTAGATATGCTTGATCCACTAGGGAAGAATCTTTTGCTTTCTTACTGGGGATTGTGTTCTTGAGCTTATGTGATCTGTTGGAAATGGTTTTGGGATGTACATGCTTCATCGGGGGAATAGTCTTCTGCTTCCTTTACTACTTACTAGGGGGTCCTTGGTGACTTTGTGCCTGATTGAGGCAATCTTGAGATGTTTTTCTTTTTTGAGGAAAGATTTTTTTTTTTTAAAATTTTTTTTTTGCTGTTCATGACTAAACTACACGAAGTTTAGCCATCCGGTGTGTTCTCGCCTCTTCATTTTTCCCAACGGTTACCAACCGTTTCTTTTTCTTCTTCATTTTCTTCATCCCCTCATATCTTCACATTCTTCATAACTCTTAAACTTCCCTTTTTTTGTCTACAAAAACTTCCCCCTTCTCTCTTTTCCTCACATCATTTGATTCTCCAATTCTCTCAAAGCTCCCTCACTCTCTCATTTTCTCTCTAGACTTTCTTCATCTCCTCAAATGGCACCTAAGGCCAAAACGACTTCCTAAGTCCTATCTTCGATGCATTTCTCCTCATCCGCTGGAGTGGAGCAGTGAGATTGATGGAGCCTCCTTCACTGACATATCGGCTAGAGAATCACATCTCTATGACTAAATTTGTAAGTTTTTCAAACTTTTCTCATTTTCATGTTTCTTTTTGATTTTCCTTTTTGATGTGTTTTTGGCCATGTAAATGCTTGGCTTTTGTTGTGGGATGGGTTTAGATGAAAACCTGACACATTAGGAGGGGTAGGAACATGTTTAGGATTGATTTTGGATGATATATGCTTGAAAATGTCAAAGGACTCTTCTTGTCTATGCTTTTGCGTGCGTGGGCTCGAGCCTGTGTATGTAGCTTAGACTTATGCGTACATAGCTTTGTTCTTGCACACGCAGGTCTGTTCTTGAGGCTTTGCATACGTGGGTTCTGGCCTGCGTACGCGGGGTCCTGTCTGGGTATGTGGGCCTTGACCTGCGTACGTGAGACGCTTGGCAAAGGCCTTACTCTACCCATTTTCACTTCTTTTTCAATTGTTTCACTTCTATATGCAACCTTAACACCCATTTTTGTCATTTTTTGCATTGAAAACATCATTTTTCATCATTTTCACTTGAATCTAGAATTTAATGTTATCTTCTTCTTTTGCAGTCCTCATCACATCATTTTTCATCATTTTCACTTGAATCTAAAATCTAATGTTATCTTTTTCTTTTGTAGTCCTCATCCTCTTATGCTGGTAGGGGAAGCACCAACATGGTGGTGGAGTGGTATAACCTCCTCGTTCCTAAAACGAGGGCTTACATCCGGGAAGCGGGCTTCGAGCCTATCCTTGGCCTTCTACTGGAAAGGTTTGTAAGTGCTACTTTGGTGTAATGCCTCATCGAGAGGTGGTGGGATACTACTCATACCTTCCATATTGCCGAGTGGGAGATGACGGTGACTTCATATGACTTCTACCGCATGACGGGCCTTAGCTTCGAGGCGGCCATCATTAATTTGGATAGCGTGTCAAGCATCCAGCTAGGTCTTAACATGTTGGGGAGGAAGTACTCCACCGAGACCATCCGCTACTTTGACTTGGTGTCGGATTACATGCTTCTCCCACAAAGGACTATGGAGGAGTGCGTCCAGATGGCTAGGGCTTTTCTTCTACACTTTTTGGGAGCTTATCTCTTCGCTAGTGGTGGGAAAATGGTGTCCTAAAGGTGGCTGACCCTCTTTCAAGACTTTGTAGATGCACGAAGGGCCAACTGGGGGCAAGCATGTCTTGCATATCTTTACTCTACCTTCGACATTCTTAGCCGGGCCACCTTGCGGCAGTATTTGAGGCATTGGAAGCTCCTTGAGGTTAGTTCTCTTTCCATTTCTTGTATTTTCATTTGTAGCTTGTAGTCTTGCAAACTCTATCATCGTGCAAACTGTCATCTTGAAACTGTCATCTTTTATCTAACCTGTGGCTTGTGCTTCCTTTTGCAGTGGTGGATTGTTAGGTATGGCCTCATAACTCCAAGCGCCGATCTAAGTTTGAGAGAATTCCCTCGAGTGAGGGCCCACCTTGTTGGGTTAACTTCGGATGAGGTATGTTTAATAGTTCTAGTTTTCATGCTTCTTCATGCATTTCCCTTAGGATACCATTCTTCTAACCTTGTATCATTATAGGTCAACTAGGCTCCATGGGCTAGCCAGCCCTTTCTTGCTTCTCCGCATTTGGAAGCTACTGCCATCATTGCTTCGGAGATTACCCAGCCCTTCGAAGGAGCGGGCTTGAGTGCATTCTACTTGGCAGAGAGGGTGCGGTGTCAACTGGTGGGTAGAGATGACCCACAGATTCCAATAAATCCACTAGAGTTCATGCTCGCCCCACCCTCCATGACTGATGCTGAGTACAACTCATGGGGGAGTGGCATTCCCTATGCCGGGCGGCTCCTTGATGGATTGGATTATGACGAATTCAACATCACTTGCCTCATGCCTTCCCTTACTGCTCAGGTATATGCTCAATCTCTTCTTCTTCTTTTACTTTTCCTTTACCTTGTTTGTCATGGCTTTAATGGTGGAAAACTGTAGTTGGAGGAGCCTGTTGCTAGTGAGTCCATTGATCCTCCACACCTTTCTTGGACGGTCTATGCTTATGGCCGTGATGGCTTTGCTCGGGAGCGCGCCGTGCCCCGTAATCCCAATGTTATAGGCTACCCTTTTCCTCCAAACACCCGGGCAATGAGTCCTTCTTTCCTTTTGTTCTTTTTTCTTCTTGCTATCTCCTTTTTTTTTTTTTTTGGTCACTAACCCTTCTTTGTTTGAACTACAACCCACCATACAAGAGCATGAGGAGTTGGTATGGTTGGCTAGGAATCTCAAGCTGGAGGTGACTAACTATTCAAGGAGCTTGTATGGTCCTAGAGGGGCGGCCTACCCGGGCGGTGGTGATGATGATGATGGTTATGATGGTGGAGATAAGGAGGATTCGAAGGCGACTCCTAGCTACCAACCAAGGAAGAGGCGACACCAATGATTACCTGCAGTCAAGACACATAGGCATACAACACACATCTTTCTTTTTATTTTTGCTTTTATTTTTTATTTCCTTTAGCAAACATTTGAATTCAGTTTGAGAGAAAAGGGTTGTACTTAAGAACATCTTTTTACATTAATGCTTTCAATTGGGACTAGTACTTAATTTACAAGATATATGGTTAATTGTATGTTTCTATACAACATTGCTTCTTTGATGCTTCAAGTCTTGTGCTCGAAATATGCCTTGAATGATCCTTTAGGTTATAGGAACCCTAGGGATGCCTTGGAGTGGAAAAATCATTCTTAAAACAAGGGAGGATGGGTTTTTGCCAAGTTTTGTGCATACGTGGGGATGGGCCTGTGTATGCAGCTTTGAATTTGCGTACGCAGGGTTGACCTTGCGTACGTGGGCCGCGATTCAGAGGAAACCCTCACCAACATATTTCCAACTCAGAGAGCACCTTTTTGAGGTCCCCCAATGCAGAAAACTCTCCACTCAATGTCTCGGCTTGGATTAGGAGGCTTGGTCCTGATTTCAAGGATTCCATCGCCCTCTATGGTTTTTCTTGTGTCATTCCAAACCATCAAATAAGGGTGGATGAGCCTCTTCTTCATGCTGCTGCCAACTATTGGGTCCCGACTCGGCATGTTTTCCGCTTCAATGGAGTAGAATTATGCCCCACTATCGAAGAATTTGGTGCCATCATGAGTGAACCGGAGGTTGACGATCTCATCTTCCTTACCATGGGTGGGGATCTCCCCTTCTAACTGCAAGTTGTGTTAGGCGTCCCTCTTGCTTCAGCAAATAGATGGTGCATCTTTGGCAAACTCAACCTTAGCTTGGTTTTTGCACACTTTTCCAACTTGGCCATTCCCATGGATGAGAGAACATGTTCATACTTTCTTCGTGCCTTTTGCTTATGTGCTCTTGCAAGGTACTTCTTGGTCCAAAGATCATATTGTGTGGACCTCCGAATGTGTGTGGTA
This sequence comes from Notholithocarpus densiflorus, assembly GCA_030021035.2. Classification (NCBI taxonomy): domain Eukaryota; kingdom Viridiplantae; phylum Streptophyta; class Magnoliopsida; order Fagales; family Fagaceae; genus Notholithocarpus; species Notholithocarpus densiflorus. The sequence goes on along the minus strand of JARYZH020000016.1, from coordinate 5,546,905 downwards.
GTTTATGAGCTAAAGAGAGGTAACTTGGTGGGCTTGATCTTGGCGGAAACCTTCAATGGTTTGGATGCCTTTCATAGGAAGGAAGCATGCTTCTTTGTGGGAAGTCCTTTTCTTTTTCAAGTACAATCCCTAACTTTTGCCTAGGTTCTCAACCTAGCAAAATTCCTCTAATTTTGCATGGATTGCCTTTCGGTTTTCAACCCATTGAGGCACCTTATATCGTCTTTCATTATATATATATATATATTTCAAGATATGGCTACAAGAGAGGCTTCGGTTACTTCAACCTCCTACCGGATCAACTAGCACATACCTCCCTAGGCATCTTAGGGACCGCTGGCTTCATCAAAATGACATGAGCTTTGAGGCTTACATGGAGCTTATGGGTCACATCAAGGAGACCGACATTCAATGGGTTGTGGAGTCGTGGCACATCTCAAGCATGGTTCAATTGCTGCAAGGGCTACTGTGTGCCTTTAGTTGGACTTCGGTGCTGCTCATACTACTCCATTTGTCGTATCTCAAGGGAATTTGGAGAGCGTCAAGGAGCTCCTAATGATGAAGGTGCCTTCCACACCAAGGTGTTTACCAACAGGATCTTGGGTAGGCTTTGTGAGGCTTGGCCACACCATAAGGTGACTAGAGACATTTCTCCCCCTCGATACATCTATCCCACTACGAGGTACAAGTAATGGTTGGAGGATGACATGAAGTGGATTTTGAGAGATGAGAAAGCTTACATGAAGACTAGCAAGAAACCATGGAGGGTCAAGTGACCACCTTGATATGCCCCATATTTTACTTTTCTTCACTTTATGATTCTCATGTTTTTGTTTTTGAATTTAATAAAGGATTAAAATGTTCCAAATCCCTTATGAAAAAAATATTGTTACCTTTTAATTTGAGCAATAAGAGAATCACTTTTTTATTATCTTTGCTTATCGTCATCTTGTTCCCCTGTTTTTTTTTTTTTTTTTTTTTTTTTTTCTTTGCCATGTAATTTTTGCCCATGACGTCCCTTCGGGAATTTTCGTCATGCCCATGGTCTTTTCCCTTGACTGTTGCCTAGACTGCCCTTTCGGGTTTTCAATCTAGCGGGGTTCTTTTGCCTTAGTTTCTGCCTAGGCCGCCCTTTCGAGTTTTCAACCTAGTTGGCTTTTTTCTTCTTTTTTTTTTTTTTTTCTTTAAATGTTGTATTTCCAGAGTCTATCCATGTTAATTGGGCAAAGAATCTCTTCCCCATCCAAATCTGTGATCCTCGTAGCACCTCCAGACATGATCTTCTTAATGATAAAAGGCCTAGACCACCTTGGCTTCATCTTTCTTCTTGGATCAAAAGTCTCATCTCTAAGCACCTTTTGGACCAAGTCCCCTTCTTTAAGGTTTCTTGGTTTCACTTTCTTGTTGAATGCTTTAGCAATCCTTTTTTTGTACCCTTGTGCATGATATTGTGCCTTAGCCCTCTTCTTATCTATCACAGCCAATTGTTCATATCTCGCCTTAGCCCAATCCTCTTCTAGGACCTTGGTTTCCACCAATACCCTCAAAGATTGTATCTCCTCCTCAATAGGAAGCACCACCTCACTACTATAAACCAAAGAGTAAGGTGTTACCCTAGTCGACGCACGGATTGAAGTTCTATAATCCAATAAGGAAAACGGAAGCTTCTCGGCCCAATCTTTGTATGTCACTACCATCTTGGTTAGGATGTTCTTCACATTCTTATTAGCTGCTTCTACGGCCCCATTAGCTTATGGTCGATATGGTGAAGACTTATGATGCTAAATGCTATATTCTTCCATGACTCTATGAACTTCACCTTCAAAGTGGGAACCATTTTTGGAGATGATCTCTTGGGGCTTCCTAAACCGACATACGATGTTGCTTAGCCTTCCATACGGAGTATGAGGTTGGTTCCACCCACTTGGTGAAATAGTCAATGGCCACTAGAATGTATTTATGCCCATTTGAAGCCTTAGGAGCTATCCTTCTGATCACATCTATGCCCCAAACTGAGAATGGCCATGGAGTAGTCATGCTACACAACTCACTAAGTGGTACATGGTTCAAGTTGGCATGTGTTTGACAATCATGGCAACTCTTCACATAGTCTACAAAATCGGTCTCCATTGTATTCCAATAGTACCCTATCCTTAGGATTTTCTTGGTTAACATTCTCCTATTCATATGAGGGCCACAAATCCCTTGATGAACTTCTTCCATTACCTTCTCGGCTTCTTCCTTCTTCAAGGAATGAAGGTGTATACCATCGTAGGACCTTTTATAAAGTTGTCCTCCACATAGGATGTATTGTATTGCCATCATCCTAATGGAATGACATTCTCTCTTGTTGGCACCATCTGAATATGCCCCTAGTTCCAAGAACTTCATAATGTCATAGTACCATGGAAGTTCCTCTTCCTCTATAGTCATTACCGAAGCTTCGGTCCTCCATTTGTGCACTTCCTCATAACTTTGCTCAATCTCCAAGGGTCGTGTCCACACTCCCTTGGGTATTTCAACCATGGAGGCTAAGGCATCCGTAAATTGATTTTGAGCTTAAAGGATGATTATGTACTCAATCTTGTCAAAGGTCATGGTTAAGTCCTCCAAGTATTGTTGATAAGGCTTTAAGTGTTCCTTTTTCACATTCCACAACCCTTGTGCTTGGGCTATAACCAAAGTTGAATCTCCGAAGACTTCGGCCACCTTTACCTTCAATTCTCGAAGAGCTTCCATTCCGGCAATACAAGCCTCATATTCAGCCATGTTATTAGTTGCTTTAAAGTTCAACTTGATTGCCAAAGGTATGTGAGATCCCTCGGGAGTAATCAAGAGTATTCCTATCCCATTCCCATATTGGTTTACGGCTCCGTCAAAGTACATCTTCCATGTCCCTAACTCAACGTTCAAAATGCCCTCATCTGTAAAGTCTTCTTTACCATCTTCCCCCTTTATAGGATTCTCGGCACAAAAATCTAACACGATGCTCCCTTTGATAGTTTTTCTAGCCACATACTTCAAATCGAATTCTACCAATAATATCAACCATCTTGACAATCTTTCACTCAAAGTAGGCTTTTTAAAGAGATACTTCAATGGGTCCATTCTTGCTACCACCCATATTTGGAAAGGTAAGATGATATGTCTCAACTTCTGTACGGCCTAAGCAAGTGCAAAGCATGCTTTTCTATGGGAGTGTACCTAGTCTCGTAATCATGGAACCTCTTGCTCAAGTAGTATATGGCCCTCTCATTCTTGTTATCGTCTTTTTGTGCAAGCATACTTCCAACCGCATCCCTTATGATAGAGAGGTATATGAGTAAGGGTTTTCCATGTTGTGGAGGCACTAGGATAGGTGGGTGGAGGAGATATTCCTTGATAAGTTCAAAGGCCTTTTGGTACTCATCATTCCATGTATGTGGTTCATTCTTCCTTAGGAGTTTAAAGATGGGCTCACAAGTGGAGGTGAACTTGGAAATGAATCGACTAATGTATTGTAATCGACCCAAGAAACCCTTTCTCTCTTTCTCATTTTTGGGTGGAGGCATCTCCAATATGGCTTTGATCTTGGATAGGTAAACTTCTATCCCTTTATCACTCACTAGGAAGCCTAGCAATTTTCCGGCGATTACTCCGAAGGTACACTTTTGTGGGTTTAATCTTAGCCTATACTCTTTAATCCTCTCGAAGAACTTCCTCAAGTTTATAGTATGGCTTTCTCTATCCTTGGATTTCACTATCATATCGTCGACATACACCTCCACTTCATTATGCATCATATCATGTAACAAGGCTATAGCCATCCTTTGGTGGGTTGCCCCGACATTCTTGAGGCCAAACGACATCACCGTGTAACAATAGATTCTCCATTCATTAGTGAAAGTGGTTTTGGTCATATCTTTGAGAGCCATCTTGATTTGGTTGTACCCCAAGAAACCATCTATGAAAGATATCAAGGCACTTCCCACCGTGTTATCCACCAGGACAGCAATGTGAGGGAGAGGAAAGTCATCCTTAGGGCATGCCTTGTTCAAGTCCCTAAAATCAACACACATCCTCACCTTCCCATCCTTCTTAGGTATGGGCACGACATTGGCTATCTATTCGGCTTGGTGTACAGGTTTGATGAACCCTACCTATAATTGCTTAATGACTTCCTCCTTGATTTTTAAGAGCCATTTGGTCCTCATTATTCTTAACTTTTGTTTGACGGGTACCATGTGATCATGAGTATCGATGTGATGTTGAGCTATTTCGGAGTCAATTCTAGGCATATCTTCATAGGACCATGCAAACACCTCTTGAAATTTCGTAAGGAGTTCTTGAAGATCTTTTCTTTCTTTTTCATTTAGAGTTGAGCCAATTTATAATTAAGCGTGGATGCTCATTATTGCCCAAATTAATAGTTTCAAGAATTGGTTCCATAGGTTCAATTTTCTTTACCAATTGCTTATTAATTTCATTTTCAAATTCATTTGAATAATTTAAGTGCAGAATTTCAATGTTATGGGACACATCAAAGTAAGCCAAATCAGAATTCATCTTATTGAAAATATTGAAAAGTACATTGGAACTTGCATTACAAAATCTTTTCCCCATATTTTTAGAAAACCCAACCTAAGTCCAACTACAGCAGGCATGATGAATTCTGTCTTCTTTCTTCTTCAAGGCTTGTCACTCTTCTCCTTGCCCTTCTTCAGCTCAGCGGACTAGTCCTTCCCTTTCAGAGATTTCCATACATGCATAGTTTTGGTTATCTCATACAGATCCTCACCCTTATTGGGGAAATCTCTCCCCACCTCGTCAAAGAACCAGTTGCCGTCATCCTCACTCCAATAGTTGATAACTTCGTCATCTCCTTCTTCTCCTTCATTTTGAGTCAGCACAAGGTATTGGTCGTTGTCAGAAGAAGGGTGCATGTCTCGTTCAAGCATAAAGCGAGCTAGGGTGACTTAGGTTGTTCCCACCTTTGAGGTCCATTCTGGCCAATCATGATTTTCCCATGATCCCGCGTCTCTCGATTCAGAGAAGTCCTTGACATGGGCCTTCTTGAAAGTCCATGGTCTAGGAGTATTCTTCAATTATGGCATAAAGTTGGGTAGAAGTAGGCGGACCTTCCCTTCTATCATCATGCGGTTGATATCTTCTTGAGTTAGCTTGCTTTGTCCATGGTTAGCCATGTCTTCTTCAGCTTCCTCTTCTTCTATCTTGGAAAGGTGGCTTTTTATCTTCTTATGAACTTCAACTTGCGCTTCCACACACTCGAGCATCTTTTGCATGAGGACCTTTTCACTTGAAGCGTCCATCTTCCCCTCTTGAGGGGTTTCCCCTTTGAATGTCTCACCTTCTTTGGTGGTGTAACAATGTCTGAAAAGAAGCCCCATTTTCATTAAGTTCATGTCCCAATTAAAGGTTTTTTTATTTTTATTTTAAAACTTTTTAGATGTCCTTAGAAAATTTTAAGTTCATTTTAATGAAGGCCCAATTACAATACCACTTCCTTCGCTCTTATGGATTTTTGCCCCTTGTTTCATTGGGCTTTGGTCCATTTACAATTAAGCTCTCATCTTACTCTCGTGGGCTTTCATTAGAATGCACTTAGAAATTTTCAACCCTTTGTCTCAAACATGGGCTCACAATATATTCATCACCTTTGGGCTTTTCATTTTTATTCATCATTTCTTTTTTTTCTTTTTTTTTTTTTTTTTTTTTTTTTTTTGAAATAGCCCTTTATCTAGAATATGTTGTAGCCTTCCTCTTAAAATCCATGAAGTTCTGATCATTTTACACCTTGGCTTACAACAAGGAGGCCCAAGATTAGGGAAATTCATGTTGGCTTGGTAGGATTTTGGATTCTAAGCCCATAGCATATTTGTTACTTTAGGCCCAAAGTCCTCTTTTTCAAAAGGGCTTTTTCCACTTGGGCCTATGATAGCAATTAGGCTATGGTCTTATGAACCTTTCAAGTTAAGATATACCTTTGGATTTAGGGACAAGTCTCTTATATGTGAGAACTTCTTTTCTTTTATCCCATAACATCTTAAGGTATGTCATAACTTTAGGGCTATCCCTTCCATTTTTACATCTTTTATTTGTTCCTTAGAATTAGGTGAACACATGATATATGGTTGAACAAACAAGAGATATAAAGGGTATCCTTTGTGATAGAGTCTAGGATCTCTCTAGTGTGGGTAGGCTCCCTAAGGCTAAAGGGATAGATAAGTAGGTCACTCATAACTTGGTGGGCTATGATTCCAACCGAGGGCCTAAGTGGACCCTATAGTGGATTGGTAGCAAACATTTAGCATACTAAAAGCCCATTATAGGTGATGGCACCGATTGTGAGTTGGTGGGATGAACTCCAGAAGATTTGGGCTCTAATGGAGCCTTCCATCTTCCCACTCATCACCAACAGAGGTTAAGGGAAAAAAGAAACCAAGTGATGTTTGTGCAAACAAGTTTTGAAATAGCTTTTATCAAGGTTAAGAAATAAGACACATAGAAATTAAACTCATTATCCCCAGCGGAGTCGCCACTATGGACACAACAGAATTGTGGAGTCGCCACCTAGTTTTTGCAATGGTCTAGGAACTGTATATATAGCGTCCTCTCAAGGAATGACCATTATTTTTACTACCAAAGATATGAGTTCGGAGTTTAGGTATGTTCTTGGGAAGGTGTTAGGCACCCAAGACTACCCAACCCTAAGGTTGGTCTTCCATCATTGTGTCTTATGTCTTAACCTTGATAAAATCATGTTCAATAATTGTATTCTAACTCACACACACACTAGCATACATCTAAGCATATAACATGGCATCATTCATCCCAAAACACATACATATCCATCCATAAAGCATAAGGAACCCAACCACACATATACAACCCTAGCATTCATCTAATCATGGCATCAAGGCATTCATCACATTACAAACCCTAATCATACATCTAAGCATGCTCCATCACAAACTCCATCATATTATACTAAGGCAGCAACAAAACAAGGCAGCAAAGTAGACATGGTGAGCAAACATAGATCACCACATGTATTCCAAACTCTTAGACATGAAATCACACATCAAATAAGCATATTTCATCTCTATCATCAAAGCAAGACCATATCACAAATGTGTGGGCATTTTTAATGCATGACTTACCTTTTACTTACCTTATAGCAACTCAGCACCTATGGCATTATGCATGAGCATATGAATGTATGATCATGGCATTGAAACAAAGCAAACACAAGATGGACCCTAATTCTAACATGTGATGGAAAACAAGTACACAAACATGTGAAGCGGAGACTTTGGAAGCATAAAAACATGGAAAAGAAGCTAAACAAAACAAACATGTGAAAGTAGAAGCAAAAAAAACAAAAAACAAAATTAGGGTTTCTGGGCAGCGGTTTGCGCAGCAAGAACAAGCCTGCGCGCACATAATCAAGCCTGCATGCGCATGCAAGATTATGCGTACGCAAGTTCTTGCCCAAAAACCCTAAAGACACAACCAAGCCTAAAACACTAAATCTGACACCCTAACATGCATTTTAAGCATATAAAAACATAAATCTAATCTAGAAAAGCATATTTATATATATATATATTATAACAAACAAATAAAGCAAACAGAAAGATTTAAAAGTAGAAAAAGAAAGAAAGGAAAAAGTAAAGTTTAGACTAGATACCTCACATAAAAGCTTTCCAAGCTTGATTTTTGACCGTTCCCCTTAGTCAAATCTACTCACAAACCAATAAGAAAGTGATTAGCAACGCTAAACTAAATGGATTGGGACTAGAAAAGGTCTTAATCAAACAAAATTGACTTGAGGGTGTTTTGTGAAAAAATCCCTTTTGATTCACTATTTTCTAGTGAATCTTGTATTTTTCCCATGGGATTTCTGTGTGTTTTGAAAATCTATCATGTAAGGCTTTATAGTGGAAAAAATGGGGTTTGGAACAGCTCCTAGACGATGTGGGATTCATTCCAAACCTCAGCCATTATTGCAAAAACTTGCCTTTTTTTATGTTTTTGAAACCCTAGCTGCGTACGTAAGAGTATGCCTATGTACGCATGCTTTGGCCCACGTACGCAGGCTGTTGCCCACATACGTGGGCCGAGGGCCACTTTAGTAATTTTATTTCCAAAAATAAAATTTTGCTCATTTAAAAGGTTATATTTTCTATTTTCACACTCCTCAAGTCAATTTGATATCTGATTAGGCTCTAAACTGGCCTTGGGCCTTAGAGTTTGGGCATCATTGGGTAACGGGGGTTTGAGTTGTAAGGGGTTCAAAATGTGGTGTCTATAGATATGCCCACAATGCTTCTCGGATTCTTTCGTGCTAGTCTTGCTTTGTTTTGTATACCACCTTCTTTAACAAACTACCAAGTATTATGTTAAATGCTTCAGCTAGTCCATTTGCCGGGGCATTGTACTTGGAGGAGTTATACTATTTAAAACCAAACTTGTTGTATAGCTCTGTCATCAGCCTATTGTAGAACGGTTTGCCATTATCAGTTATGATATAATGAGGGACGCCATACCGGTAGATCAATTGAGTTCGAATGAAATTGACCACCGTTTCTTTCTTCAGCTCCCTAAGAGGCACAGTTTCCGCCCACTTTAAGAAGTAATCAGTTGTAGCTAAAATGTACAAATGGCCGCCAAATGACTTTGGTAATGGCCTTATTGCGTCAAGCCCCCATGCATCAAAAGGCCAAGAAGCTATAGTTGGGTGTAGAGGTTCCGACGGCTGGTGGATGAAGTTTGCGTGATACTGACAAGCTTCGCACTTCTTTGTATACTCCATGGAATCTTGCACCATCATAGGGAAATAGTAACCCATTCGTTTGATCCTGTATTGTAACTTAGGACCTGATTGGTGTGCCCCGTATATTCCAAAATGAGCCTTCTCTAAGGCTTGTTTAGCCTTCTTCTCTTCTAAGCAATGGAGAAACAAACCATCAAATGAATGGCAGAAAAGAGTGTCTTTATAGTAAATGAATCGAGTAGCCCTTCACTAAACTCTAGCCTTGTGGCATATATCATCTGGGAGTTTTCCATGTTGAAGGTACTCAATGATCGCTTGTCACCAATCTTCTTTTTCAACAAGGCATACGCCAAATTAGCTAAAGCATCAGCCTGTCTATTTTCCTTCCTTGGTATATGCTCTAGTGTGATGGCCTCAAAATTTGCTAGCAACTTCTTCGCATATTTGAAATAAGGGATACAGTGTTCTTTCTTGACGTCATATTGTCCCAAGATTTGGTTGATAATTAATTTGGAATCCCAAAGATCTCAAGTTGCGATATGCCCATCTCAATGGCCATTTGTAGACCAATAATCAATGCTTGATATTCAGCTACATTGTTAAAGCAAAGTTTGCTTAATGAGAACAAGTATAGAAGTATTTGCCGTTGCGGATAAACAAACACTACACCTGCCCCCGCTCCTTTTTGACGTGCAGCCCCATCGAAAAACATCATCCATGGTGGCATTACTTCAATGTAAAATACGTTTTCATCTAGGAAATCATCAGAGAACTCCTAATCAAATGGAACTGGGTGATCAACTAAGAAATTTGCCAATGTCCTTTGACAGCTTTTTGCGAAATAAATCAAGGTCATATTGTTGCAGCAGGATCCCATCGAGCTATACCACCTGAAACCACAGGCCTAGAGAGGACATATTTAATCGGGTCTGCCTTTGCTATTAAATGGACCGTATATGCTTGCATGTAGTGCTTCAATTTGTCTATGGCAAAGAAAAGAGCAAGACACGTCTTTTCCATAGGAGAATAATTTAATTCAGCCCCATTAAGAGTTCGACTCAGATAATAAAGAGCTCTTTCTTTCCCCTCTTCATTTTCTTGCTCCATAAGAGCACTTAGAGATTTTTCTTGCACTGCGATGTATAGCACCAGTGGCTTTCCTAGGATAGGAGCACCTAAAACTGGAGGATTAAGCAAATATCTTTTGATGCTTGCAAAAGCATTGCTATAAGCCTCATCCCATTCGAAGTGCACATCCTTCTTCATTAACTTATTGAAAGGTTGACATTAGCCAGCCAAGTTTGAGATAAATCATCATATGTAAGGGAGTTTTCCCTACAAGCCTCTAAGTTCTCATAGATTCTTAGGCTCCGGCATTTTCTTGATATCTTCAATTTTGGACTGGTCCATTTCAATACCACGATGCCTTACAATGAAACCAAGGAATTTCCCAGATGTTACGCCGAAAGCGCATTTGAGGGGGTTCATTTTAAGCTGATACTTCCTTAGGCAGTTGAACATGGATCGCAAATCTGCCAGATGGTCTTCCCTCCTTTTTTTTTTTTTAACTGCAAGATCATCAACATAACACTCAATGTATTTATGAAGTACATTATCAAAGATCTTTTGCATGGCCCGTTGATAAGTAGCACCCACGTTCTTTAGTCCAAAAGGCATTACTTTATAACAGTGAATGCCCTTAGGAGTACGAAAAGATGTAAGCTCTTTGTCTTTAGGATTCATTCAAATTTGGTTGTAACCTGAAGAACCATCCATGAAAGATAAAGCTTTATGACCAGTAGTGGCGTCAACCATGACCTCAGTGATAGGTAATGGAAAATCATCCTTGGGAAATGCATTGTTCAAATCATGAAAGTCAATGCACACCCAGATTTGTCCATTCTTCTTTTTGACAAGGACAATGTTAGCGATTCATTCCGGGTACTGCATTTCACAAATGAAGCCCGCCTCGATTAGCTTATTGACCTCGGTTTCTATTTGAGGGATAAGCTCCGGCCGAAAGTGTCTTTGTTCTTGTTTGACTGGGTGCACGCCCTTCTTTACCGCCAAATGGTGTAGAGAAATACTTGGATTAAGCCTAGGCATTTCTTTGTAAGTCTAAGCAAACACTTCTTTATATTCTACTAGGAGCTTGAGGTATCCTTCTACTTCTTTAGGAGTGAGAAGCACACTGATAAAAGTTGGCCGGGGTTCTTTAGTAGTTCATAAATTGATTTCTTTAAGTTCATCAACTGTAGTCTATCCTCCATCATCCAAGGCTGGGGTAGCTTCGTCGACCTCTTCATTGGTTCCTTCAACATCTAAAAGTGTACCTTCTTCTACTGTAATATGAAACGTGGATGATACTCTTCAATTTGCTCATTGTGGACAAGTGATTGACTTGTGTGTAAAAATGTTCGCCTTTTGACTTTGAGCGATCCTTTAGTGCTAATGTCAAGGGTAGAGTTATGCTTCATGCGTGAAGGAATGCTACTACGAATATCATCATTAGCTTTCTCCTCCTTTTGAACCTCAAAGTTTATTGAGTTTTGAGAGCAACTATCAATGGGCCTTTTCGTTGCCCCCCAAACGATCAAAGACTGATCTACACGCAAGAGTGTCTCGATTTTGTGTTAAGCAAGTTGTATTTAACCTGTCGAACACTGTGATTTGTGACCATGAGGCCTTGATGCAATCGAACACTGAGATGCACAATGAAGAGTGATCTTTTCTTTGATTTGAACTTTCGCCGACCTCCACTATTATGTATTGGGAACTTGAAGTGTTGCTTCTTTTCTTGATCCATATCTGAGCTAGTTGTTCTGAAGTATAACCTAATATGGTCTTTGGGATAGGAATTTCATGCCCTTCAAGCCACATTTTCCTTTGTGTTTTGCTAAGGCCATGCACCTTCGCTCCGATGACTTCTGGAATTAGTTTCCCTAGGTTCCCTTGTTTTGAGAAATCGTAGCCCGCTTTGGCTAACAGCCTATATGCCTTTGGGTCGAACCCTTCTTTTGTCCGTTTACTTGGTAGAATACCGTGCTCTGTTAGACTTTGAGAAGATCTCATGAATCCATTTAGTGGCTTCGAGGGCAAAGGATTTGTGGATGAAGTTAAAGGCATGGCATGATTTTCTTTCAATATGGCTACATCCTCCATCATTATCTTTGTAGGAGGCCTTCCTATGTTTATTGTAGATTGAAGGCATTCTGCGGATGGTGATTGTCCTTTCTTGCAACGTGATAATGGTACATAACGGAGGAATTGAGGGTTGTTGGAAGGCGTTGAAATTTCTGCTGTCACTAAATTACTAGTAGATTCACTAGAATGATTATTTCTACATTGTGGACCTTTTTTTAGTGAAGGAATATCCTTTCCAGTGATGAATCTAACATGCTTCTTTTCACCCTACTTGCTTTCCGTGGACGGGATCTCAACTGGGAGAATTTCATTAGGAATGTCATCTTCTATGTAAAACTTTGCGTCAGCAAAGTGAGCTTCAGTCTCAGTAAAAGGTTTCAAGTCTGCATTGACCTTTTTTATTCCATCTTGAAGGTACTTGAAATATTGATGCAAAGTTGACGGTACTATTCTATTTCCATGGATCCATGGACATCTTAACAACATGCTGTATTTAGTCTTGGCATCAATGACATGGAACAAAACATTGCTTGTCAATTCTCCAATGATTAATTCCAAGTGTATCATGTCGATCGCACATTGTCCTCCCTGGTTAAAACCTTGAATGACCAAATGACTATGCGATAATTCCTCCATAGTAAGACCAAGTTGTCTCATTGTCATTTTCAGTAGTATATTAACAGCTGAACCTCCGTTAATGAGAATACGATCGATCTTTGGTTCACGAGCATAACCAGAGACATAAAGTAGATGATTGTGGGGCTTAGAGCCTAACAACAGATCCTCGTCAGTGAAAGTTAATTTTAGAGAGCACGCGTAACATTCCTGGGTTTGTTGAAGTGCTTTTGTATAAAGGGTGTACATTTCTGGCTTTTCAAGAGCTTGGGTGAGAACTTCTCTTGATGAGGTGGAGGATTGCAAGGGTTCAACTTCATCAACTTGAGATTGGAGTTCCTTCAAAGATGACAAAGTCTGATTTGGACTACCAAGGTTGGTCTCCTTCTTTTCGTCATGATTTTCGTAACAAGAGACCATGTGAATAGCTTCTGCTGAGTCATTTTGAAAGAATTTTATGGGGAAGAATTCTTCCAATGTGATGAGATTTCGAAGTTTTTGGGTTTGTACCGAATCGTCATACATTTTTGTTCCCAGTCTTTCTTGCCTTTTATCGTTCCTTCCTATTGATTGAGGATGAATCTGGTTTTGTGCTCTTTTGGACTCCTGGGTGATCAAATGAAGAGGGAATTCTGGTCTTTTCTTCCATCTCCTGCGAGTAACCATCGTCCAGCCCTCTTTCTCGTCCATTGTTGACCTTATATCATCATTTTAGTTACAGTCAGATGTTTCTTGTGAGAGCTGAACTTGAACAGGTTCCAGAGAACCAAACTGGATGAGTGTGGTATTTGCCCCCTACTTAGTAGTCGGAGACATGCAACTAGGTAAGCAAACGTTGCAAGGTTTGACTCGGCAACATCATCAAAATCCAAGTTGATTTTCTTTTCCTTGGCTAGCTTCATGATGAGTTCCTTAAGAACAAAGCATTTTTGGATTGGATGGCTTATGTTGCGAAGATACTTACAATACTTTTGGGTCATTAATTTTCCCTATCTCTTCCGGTTGTTTGCATTTTGGAAATTCAATTAATTTTAGCTTGAGCAATTGTTCTAGCATTTTGGGCATATCAGCATCTGGGAAAGGATATACCTTTTGTTCCCATTCCTTAAGTGACGAGCGATACATCTCACGCCGTTGGCCTCCCTCAGACCTCTTCTCATTAGCCTTCACATTTCTTGTCGAAATTTTGACTGGGGCAGAGTTGATATTCATTGAGTCTTTGATGTTACTTTTCACATTCCTGTCATTCTTCCATATTTCCCTTCTTTCTTTCCTTTCCTCAGGTACGGGAGGTTTTGTATTTCCATGGCTAGAGATACTCAACTCCATGTCGTGCGCACAAGTTGCTAACTCTTCAAATGTTCAGGGTTTTATCCCTTGAAGGATGTAAAGAAGTCCCCAATGCATGCTTTGGATGCACATTTCTATAGCCAAGATTTCAGATTGTCTGTCTTTGCAATCTAAACTCAAAGAACGCCATCGATTGATATAACCAACAACAGGCTCATCCTTCCATTGCTTGGTATTAGTGAGCTCCATCATGCTTATCATGCGATGCATGCTATAAAATTGGTTGAGAAACTCCCTTTTGAGTTGTTCCCAACTGTCGATTGACTCAGGTTCCAAGTCAATGTACCAATCAAACGCATTTCCCTTGAGCGAACTGAAACACTGTTTTACAAGGAGGCTTCCTTGAGTTCCTACATTCTCATAAGTTTCTATGAAGTGAGCAACGTGTTGTTTTGGATTGCCTTTCCAGTCAAATTGTAGGAACTTAGGAGGTTGGTACCCATTTGGCATTCTAATGTTGTTGATGCGCTTTGTGTAAGGTTTTGAATATATGAGGGAACTAGTGGAAGAACCCCCATACTATGCTCAAATGGTATTTGTTATCATGTCTTGCAGTTGTTGGACAGATAACAAGGCCATTGAGGTGGAATGTTTGCGTTGAGAAGCGTCTTTAACTCTTTTTCCTTTATTAACCCTAGCGTTTTCTCCTTTCAAGGTAAAGCTGGGTAGGTGCTCAAGGTCAAGACTTGATTCACCCGAATCTTGTACCTCTAGTTTGTTCATCAGGGTTGCAATTATGACGTCCCTATCTTCAAGTGTCTTTGTGAGAAAGGCGACTTTTTGTTCCATTTCCATCATCTTTTCTTCCATGGTAGAGGTGTTAGTCATCATCACTGACATGACCTCTAGATATGATGGAGAAAATGATGAAATAGGATGAATCAAAGGTACTTCATTCCTTAAATTTCTCATCACGGGTGAAGAGTTGATAAAAAAGGTCTTTGTTGTGGATGATTCATTATCGATCTCCAAATCTTTCGAGACAGATGAATCCTTAGCAGCAACTTTCTTTTTTGCAAGAAAGTCCAGAGAGATGATAGTATGAACCTTGCTTTCTTTGGTTGGTTGGGGTTGAAGTCGATCGAGAGCTTTGGATCGATTGCGAGTGATTGGGTCGGCATAATCATCAACAATGTAAGCATCAACCACTGATTTTCAGACATTATTGCTAGAGGCCATTGAAGCTAGTAGCAAAATGATGTTGAGTTTCTTTTCTTTTGAAGGAGAAAGAGATGAGAGGCAGAGAGGTCCCACCGGGCGTGCTAGAATTTGTAGACGACTAAATTTAAAGTTTGAAATAAATCAAACAAGTAAAATAGTTTCACAAATGCAAATTTGTATTGATAAATATGTGGTACAATTCTCTGAAATTACAAAAGAGTGATCCTCTGATTCGATCTTCTTGAAAGACTTGTTGATTGGAATTGTAATAATGTGATTTTGACTCGAACACCAAATATCCTTCAATTTGGCTGAAGGATGGATCGAAGACCCTTGAAACATAATTACAATGAATCTCTGGTTATGAGCTTGTGAGAAATTCTTTGTTCTTCGTGTTTTTCATATGTTCTTCGTATTCTTCATCTTCGAAGGTTTTGTGGTGGAAGTTCTTTGGGGCTTTTGAGGCTTGAACCCATAGAGCTTCACTAATTTACGGTTTCTTGAAGTTTCTGGGGGCTTTTAAGCTTGATTCCAGCAAACTTTAAGATCTAGGAAGGTAGTTTGGATGGTTCTACTTCACATGTTCTTCAATTTTGAGGTTGAAGTTCTTGAAGGCTTTGAGGCTTGATTCTTGATTCTTGCACAGCTTCTGTACTTCTGAGTGCTTTTGAATCTTCTTTGATGCTACTTGTGCTCTGGATGTCTTGGTGTCTAGAAATGCCTTAGGAAGGCTTCTATTTATAGGAGTTTGGGGGTGGGGTGAGCGACATGTGGCGAAGTCTGATTGGTGACATGTGTCACAATTTGATTGGAGGAGCTTTAAGACTATTTCTCCAAGACACATGGCATCTTTTGATTGGCCAAAATTTCTTGATTTTCAAGGTGACACATGTCAGCACCCGATTGGACTACTTATGTCATTGCTTACACGCGCCGATGTGTGATTGGTTTTTTTGACGCATTTCCATTTCAATGACACTTGACAAATTTCTATTGGTTTTTGAATAGTGATAACAAAACCTAGTAGCAGTACGTGGCACTTTGTAATTGGCCGTATTTTATGGATTTGGTAGTATGATGTGTCAGTTTGTGATAGGTCGGGAATTTCTCCTCTCTACAGGGAGATATATGATTTAGAGCTTTATTATTATTATTTATTTATTTATAAAGTTTCAACCTATGACATTGTGTTCTTTATTATCAGACCAAGATATCAATTGGTTTTTGGTGTAGGCAGTGATTGAACTCTAGATTTCTTATTCAATCATCAGATAGTTTACCAATTAAGTTAACTAAACCACGTGTATGATTTAAAGCTATTGTGGACACTTTTTGGGTTTTGAAAATCTTTGGACCTATGTAAGTACTTATTCCAAAAGGAAAAAGAAAAGGAACAAAATTCATTATTTTACCCTTATAAATTGATAAAATTCAGCCCACAAAATTAGCTAATAAACTTGGGCCCACAAATTCCAGCATGAGAGGTCCTTAGCTGGGGCTAAATTCTACCTATCTTTTCTTCCTTTCATTGTGTGGATCAAACCCACGCATGAGAAACAGACCAACTAAGAGCATCCCTATAAAGTCAATTTAGCAACCTATTCCCTAAAAATGTTTATGCGGCAAAGAAGGTGTACCCAAAACAAATTGAGTTTGAGCACTGTAACTTACACTTAAAACAAAAAAAAAAAAAAAAAAAAAAGGTTCTTAATGTGGGGTGTTAAGAAAAAAAATAGTATTTTAATGTGTTAATGATTGTGATTGTGATTGATGTTTATTGTGTTGAATATATTATTTTAATATGTTGTTTATATTATTTTAATGTGATGAATATTAAATAAAACCTTTGATGTTGGGTGTATTATATGTGGAATGTTAAAATAGATAAAGTAGTGATTTGAGTTTCTGAAAGCTATATTTTTAGCAACCTAGCTGTGAATGTGCTAAAAAGGAAAAATTTATGAAGTGGTAAAAGAGACATTTCGCACCAACTTGGGCTTGATGAAAAATCTCTCAAATAGGTTTGGAGCATCTGTGAGACCCAAGAGCCCTTGTTGAGTGCAACATGTAATGCATGAGTGTTCATGAAGAAATCACATATCTGCTCAATAAATACTATCACCCAATACAAATTCTTTCTTATTAGGGTCCGGTTAATGTATGCCCTTAGGGCATACATTAATAAATCCGTTTTTGGAAAGTTTTTATTAAGAATTGAAAAAGCTGTCAAAAAATTTGACCGCTTTTTTAATTTCTTATAAATTTTTTCCAAAAATGGTTTACTAATGACATATGTTAGTAAAATCCTTCTTATAAATAAGAGCCAGTCATCATTTAATGATTGCTGTCCCTATCCCTTAAATTTAGAAAATTAGGAAGGGTGCATTCTTTTTAGGGAAGTGAATTTTGTCGTCCTTAGTTTGGCACTGTCCTTTTTAGAGAAGTCAGATGAATTTATCTTTTTAAGGGAATACATTGGTCAAATGTTAATGGATGTTAATGTTCACCAAATATTCATTTCCTCTCACAGAGGGGTGGGGAGCATGCTCCAAGAGTACGCAATAACAGTCCGCTAATTCAACTCCTCAAACTAAACCCGGTCATCGAGGAAGTCTAATCGAATTTGGACAAATCGCAATCCCACAAAAGACCCCAAAAAAGCTTCACTGTTCACAGGTTGGTGGTATTCTCCGCGCTCATTTCCATATTAACATTTTTAACACTGCATGCATTCTTAATTTCCGCTGAGATAGCCATTCATTTTTATTCCCCCATCATACTTGTTCTGCATTCCCCTGCCATCAAGGTGAATGTTGAGTTATTTCAGAGTTGTTTTAGTGTCAAAAGGTTTTAGACAACTTTCTTCTGCCCAACTGTGTCCAGGTCAACAAATTCTATTACTCGGTTAAAACTTCTCCTCTTCCACTCTTGGGTTTAGAAAATCTTTCTCATTAATGCACTCAATTCTGAAGAGTTTCACCCCTATTTATTGCTATCTCAGGTCAAATTTCTTTGTTAGATGTACTAAGATGGAATAAGCAGCTTCGGACAGGTTTTTTTTATAGGCTGTAGGTAGCTTTTGAATGAATTTGTGTTCCTTCATATAAACTTATATTTCTGCTCCTGTTTGAACTCTGAAGCAATTAGCAAAACAACCTGCAGGGTTGTTCTTTATATAAGAAACCTACATATATATATATATATATATATATATATATAGGTGAATGTTCAAATAGTGTGTAAAACACCTTGAACGTTTAGACCCCTAATTTACAAATTATCAATTCAAGCTTATTATCAAACAATGTATGTGCGGAATATGAAGATAAGCTAAAACAGAATTGATAAAACAATCTAAACCATAATTAATCACAACCATGACAGTAATTAAAAGGCAAAGATTAAGGGAAGAGAGATGCAAACACAAAGACAACACAGCGATGTGTTATCGAAGAGGAAACCGAAGTCCTCGGCATAAAACCTCTTCGCCGCCCTCCAAGCGGTCAATAATCCACTAAAGAATGAAGTTGGGATACATGAACAGCAGAAGACCCTCCAAGCCTAATCTACCCAGTGTACTTAAGCCCTCCAAGCTTCTTGCTCCAATGAGGTTACGCCGAACCTTTGTCTTCTTTAGCTTACCGGATTCCGCTATAACCCATAGCATCAACCAATATCAATTGGTCCCTTCCTAACTGCTTCCCAAACACCAAACAGCCTTTTCACAGATATGGGTATGGTGAGAAAATGTTTCGGCTAATGTACCTCTCAAGGATGTAACAATGGAGAGGGTGAGAGTAAAGGAATTTGGAGAAACAAAGATGAAGATTGTGATGAGTCAATCTTGTTTTTCTCTAGGGTTTCTCTCTTAAAATTCTCTCTAGAAGCTCTCTACATTTCGTGGGTATAAGGGGTATTTATACTGGTGTGAGAATGGAATGCGAAGAGTCAGTTTTTCCAAACCAGAGCTGGCTGACGACTTGGCCTCGCGACTTGACTGAGTCGCGAGTTCAAGCCGCTAGCTAACTGAATGGCCAGTCTGGACTTTTTTGTCCTGTAGTGCTACAGCTAGCATGACGGTTCAGCTTCTCTGCATGCTTCACTTGTGTGCATCTTCAGGCGGTTTGCAAGCCGCGAGCCACCCGCGAGATCCAGTCGCGAGTCCCTGCTTCACTGCACAGTCTTGAGCATTTCTTCACACTCTCTCACACACTACCCTTACATGATTCCCACCTAAATACAGGGTTTC
Source organism: Notholithocarpus densiflorus (assembly GCA_030021035.2). NCBI lineage: Eukaryota > Viridiplantae > Streptophyta > Magnoliopsida > Fagales > Fagaceae > Notholithocarpus > Notholithocarpus densiflorus. Next base: position 5,527,610 of record JARYZH020000016.1, on the reverse strand, counting down.
TAAATGCTGAATTACAAGCAAATTTGGTACGGAATAAAGCCAATAGAATGATTGATTAAATTCAACCTTACAATCTCCCCCTTTGGCTATTCTGTGACAAAATCCTAAAACAAACTCTAGACTTAACATGTGAGTTGGGAACAGTTGAACATAACTCACTCACACCTAACTCTAGAATCTGTGTAGCTCTTGAACCATAAAAACAAGTATCTCCTGAAACACAACAACACAATATGATCATTGTATGCAGAAAACTTGTAATGCATATGGAGTAAGTACAATGCGATCAAGCAAAATGGAATTAAGCAATAAACCATGGTTTGACCAAAAACGAACAATCACTATAAATAGTGACCACAATGCTCATTCACACAAGGAATGAACATCCAGACATGCAATCTAATAAGCTCAATTCAGAGTATCATTTGCATGTCCAACACTCAACCAATGCAACAACTCAAGGTAATTGCATTAAGGATATAAAATTCAACAAAGGGCACAAGAGTGAAAGTACTTAAAGAAAATGCATAACATTAATCAACAAGTACTACATTACAAAGCAATGGTACAACAACATGTACTGTAAATAAACTAAGACATAAGATAACAATAAGCAAAACATTAAACATAGGCAGCTCCTGCTCTTCAACATCAATACTCCCCCTTTGATCAGGCTCTTCATCCCCTTATTAAGAATCATAGGAGCTGTGATGAACTTGGAACATATATACCTGTAACCTGAAACACTTGCATAAAACACATTAGACGCTCAAGGTAAAGCAAGTAATAAAAGGACAAGTATAATGTAACAAGTAAATTGCGATCAAGTAAACATGATGTGAAACATGTGAGCAACTTGATCATATACCAAAACAGTCATATAGAAATGACTACAATGATCACATAGCAAAGCAAATGATCATCCGAACAAGCATTCAATGAAGCACAATAGCATAAGGATGAATGCATGTCCAATACACAAACATGATGCGATGATAACAACAAAGCATAACTCAAAGCACCATAAAGCCAACAAGAAAACAAACAGAACATAGTTTTCTTATTAACACAATGTCTTCTCCCCCTTGGTATATGCATCTCCTATATGGAATATCTCCCCCCCTACAAATGTGCACGAGAAATAGAATTTCTCCCCCTAAGGATGTGCATAAGAGCCATGAAGCAATGACAAAAACTATCCGGTATACTCTCTAGAGTATACTCTCCCTTTTTTTGTCATGAATAGACAAAGGGTTAAGGAGAAACGAGGGCAAGAGAAGAAGGTACAGACAATGATAATGATGCATGATGGAAAAATGAAAAGTTTTTGAAAACAATCCTAAAAAAGACCCTTAAAGCGCAAGACATGCGTTTTTCGCGACTGAAACAAGTCGCGAACAAGTCTCCAAACACCTTAGAGACAAAATTTTGAAAAAATTGTTTTAAGTGTTTTTCGCGACTAGAAGTTCCACCCACGAGGAAGTCGCGAAGGTAGTCGCGAAAATTTCTGTGTGACCCTCGCAACTGGAGCTTTCACCCACGAGTAAGTCGCCAGGATGAGTCGCGAGAAACCTAAAACCCAGATTTTGAAAAATTTTCTAAGTATTTTTCACGACTGGGACTTTTACCCGCCTATGAGTCGTGAAAATTCTCTGAGTGGTGCTTGCGACTGGGGGCATGCGACTGGACCGACCCGTGACCAAGTCGTCAGAACAAGACAACACTGTTTTTGAAATTTTTGACATTTTTGCAAAAACAAAATACTTTCCAAAAACAAATAAAACACTCAAAAATATTTTTGTGTTTGATTAACAAAAATTGAGCATGTGAAACACATTTAAACAAGTACAATCACACAAATGAATAAGGCATTCATTGAGCATAAACATGTGTGATGTGTGTGGGTACCAAAATTGAGATAGTCCTTAATCTAATGTGAAGTTTCAATGATCAATTCAATCAAGTCATACACAATTAGCACGAGGAAAAGTGACCTATCTCAATTATAGAAATATGCATATATGACCTCCCACATAAACTTGATAACATAACTTTGAAACTTTTCATTTGGCTCCATACATATCATAACATTTGATCTTTTTGAATCAATACATCTCATTTTGAGATCGAAGCCTGAAATTTTTGATATTTCAATTTGATGAGCAAGCCTTTGGCTTTTTGGGCATCATACAATTTTATAAAAGTCGCTTTCCCTTTTTTCTAGTCAAATACTAGTATGTGCGACGGCTTTTGCAGCTCATTATCTAATTTCATTTGGAGATTTACATTTGTTGAGCTCTTTAAGCAAAAACAATAAAATAAATGAGTGGGAAGATATATAGGCACAAGTTTATGCATGTCTCAAGATCAACAAAACCATTGACTAATCATTTATGACAACTTTGAAGATCTATTTACAACAATCACATAGATGTCAAGATTTCACCCACAATGATATGAGTGCATAAAGAACAAGCTATGCTAGTAAATACACAAAACCATTAGTACAAAGGTACAAGGCAAAACATGCTTGTGACAATACATAATAATGCCGATTAAACTTTTTGGATTTTTGACACAAAAAATAAGTAAAGATTGATAAAAAACAAAAACAATGCATATAAAGAAATGCAAGATGCACAAAATGCATGAAGATATGACATTCAATGCATGAAGGGTCTTACAAAAATCGAAAAAATTAGATTAAGAATCGAAAGAATTAGATTAAGGACCAAAAGAGCAAAAGCTCAACCATAGGAACCCTTCGTCATCTAAATGGAACAATTGTTTGGAATGAGTGTCTCATGAGAAGTGAAACGAGGGTTGGAAGAATGATAACCGAAGATGCACATAGACAAGGAGTTAAGAGCATTAAACACTTTCTTTAACAACATGCTATTTTCACTCAAAAACGGTTTACCATTTTTAGCACAACTTCCAGTAAGCTCAAGTTTTTTTTTTTTTTTTTTTTTTTTTAAATTCTTTTAAAAGCATGAAACTTAGAGCATTGAGGTCTTAGATAACCCAAGGCACCACAATGGTGACAAACAATGTGTTTAAGTCCATTAGGCTTTTTGGGAAGGGATCTAGCCATATGATTTTGTTCTCTCTTCAACTTATGACATTGAGGTCTTATATGACCAATCACACCACAATGGTGGAAAGTTGGAACAAATTTAGATCCATCCAAAACCTTAGTTTGAGACCTAAACGGAGGCTTTGACTTAATAGCCTTTCTCTCCACCTTTTGATTTCTTTTATGTGGAGGAATGTACACCTATTTGTCCTTTGAGGTAGAACACACAATAGGCACAAAATCGGATATCACAACATGATTGCAATAAATATTTTCATCTATTTTAGTAATAGGTTCAGCAATTAAACACTTGGCATGCATCTTAAGAGATTCATTTTCACATTTAAGATCATCAACTAGTTTGTTAGACAAAACAAGTTTAGTATCCAAGTTCATATTCAAACATTCAAACTCCTTTAGTTTTTCAAGAGAATGTTCAGCAAGTTTCTTGTACTTTTCAACCAATTTATTGGACTCATTGAGCATAGCAATCAAATCATCATTTTCACAAATGAACTTGCTAAAATTCTTTTGAAACTTCTTATCATTTTTCTTGAAGAGTTTGATGTTAGGAATATGAACAACACCCAAAGATTAATGTAACATAGCATCACAATCATGATGATTATCACTCATAGAGGCATTTTCACAAACACATGGCATGTTACATTCATTTTCAACCAAATCATGCATAGAGGCATCCAAAGCACTATCCATGAAAAATAAACACAAGGGGTCAAGGATTACACTTAGGTATTTAAACCACAACAAGTGTACCTGCTCTGATACCAATTGAATGTTCAAATAGTGTGTAAAACACCTTGAACGTTTAGACCCCCAATTTACAAATTATCAATTCAAGCTTATTATCAAACAATGTATGTGCGGAATATGAAAATAAGCTAAAACAGAATTGATAAAACAATCTAAACCATAATTAATCATAACCACAACAGTAATTAAAAGGCAAAGATTAAGGGAAGAGAGATGCAAACACAAAGACAACATATCGATGTGTTATCGAAGAGGAAACCGAAGTCCTCGGCGTAAAACCTCTCCGTTGCCCTCCAAGCGGTCAAAAATCCACTAAAGAATGAAGTTGGGATACATGAACAGTAGAAGACCCTCCAAGTTTCTTGCTCCAACGAGGTTACGCTGAACCTTTGTCTTCTTTAGCTTACTGGATTCCGTTATAGCCCATAGCATCAACCAATATCAATTGGTCCCTTCCTAACTGCTTCCCAAGCACCAAATAGCTTTCTCACAGATATGGGTATGGTGAGAAAAGGTTTTGGCTAATGCACCTCTCAATGATGTAACAATGGAGAGGGTGAGAGTAGAGGAATTTGGAGAAATAAAGATGAAGATTGTGGATGAGTCAATCTTGTTTTTCTCTAGGGTTTCTCTCTTAAAATTCTCTCTAGAAGCTCTCTACATTTCGTGGGTATAAGAGGTATTTATACTGGTGTGAAAATGGAGTGCGAAGAATCAGTTTTTCCAAAACAGAGCTGGCTGGCGACTTGGCCTCGCGATTTGACTAAGTCGCGAGTTCAAGGCGCAAGCTAACTGAATGGCTAGTCTGGACTTTTTGTCATGTAGTGCTATAGCTGGCATGATGGTTCAGCTTTTTTGCATGCTTCACTCGTGTGCATCTTCTGGCGGCTTGCAAGTCGCGAGCCACCTGCGAGATCCAATTGCAAGTCCTTGCTTCACTGCACAGTCTTGAGCATTTCTTCACACTCTCTCACACATTACCCTTGCATGATTCCAACCTAAATACAGGGTTTCCAAATGCTGAATTATAAGCAAATTTGGCACGGAATAAAGCCAATAGAATGGTTGATTAAATTCAACCTTACAATAGGTAACTAATCTAGTAAATAAAGTGGCTGAATTTGTATAATTAGTCATAGGTTAACACTTTTACTGAACGAAAAAGACTAGTTCTCCATTAGAGTACTATATTCCTCTTTGGATAGAAGAATACTTGTAACAGAGACCTTGTGTAAAATCCATAATATTAACAGCAGTGAAACACTTAACAGCCTTTTTTACATTGATCATTGGATACAGAAATGAGTGGCTACATATATAAATTTAAAATTACAATTTACAAATAAAGAAAAGAATTGTAAATTTACTACAATCCTTATTTTCAAATAATTTTGCCCACAAGTAACTAAAGCAGAGCTAGAAAGATCCAAAAGACACTTTTCATGTTCTTTCAAAATGCTAGCCCTCACAAACAAAACAGCCATGACTCAAGAAAAGCTTCATTTGGCTTTCCTTAGGAACAAAACCACATGGTGGGATTATTTTTCTCAGGGACGGCCTCGTAATCACCATCCAAGCAACAATATCAATATTCACATTGTCACACCACTTCAAATTTATCTCCCTCAATCCTCTACAGTTCTTCACCACTTCTTTCACCCCTTTTTCCGTCACATTCAAGCAGCCTGCCAGATCCAAATTCAATAGCCTGCAACTTCTCTTTCCGACCATTGCCAAAGCTTCATCATTAACCCCTGATCCTTTTGCACTCAATTTCTCCAATTTGGAAACTTCAGAGTCTATTGCAAAATCCGTAATCGCACTAAAATAATTTATCTCTAAGTGCCTAATCTCACTGCATCTCTTAAAAATCTCTTCAAAGCCTTCTTCTGTGATACCCCTACAAGAGCTTAAATTGAGCACCTGTAAATTGGGGCAGATGGCCACAAACCTTTTGATACTTTCGTTGCTCAATTTGCCATTTTGAGCCAAATTTAGAAACTTAACTTGAGGGTTCACCACAAATTTTGTTGGAAATTCTTCTTCGCCTAGGTTTGTCCTCTCCATATTGATCTCATTCAACAAAGGACAATTTCTTGTGAGAGTAAAGAAAGTCGAATTGGTCAGTTTAGAACAAAAGCTGAGGTTTATTGAGGTTAACTTAGAAAAAAACTTGGACAATTCATTTATGTTCTGATCAGTGAGGAAATTCACTCCTTCAACACTTATCAAGCTAAGAGAATGGTACTTACTCAATAGCAATAATAATCCAGCAAACGTGAAACCATGGCAACAAGCAAGAATGAGTTTATTTAATGGAAGACACGCTTCTACAATTGAATTAAGCAGTTCATCTGAGACAAATGAGCTTGACAAATCAAGATCGCTTAAAACCTTTGCATGTAGAAATGACTCTTTGAAAACATCATCCACAGACGGAAACCCAATTTCATTTACCGCAATGTACTTCAATCCAGGACTATGGCTAATTGTGAAAGCAATAGCATTTTGGGTTATGAAAGCGCAGTCTCGGACCGCGATTTCTCTAAGTAAGACACACCTAGATGACAAGTGGATGAGTGACTTATCAGTAATGAACTGATTACCTGAAAGGTCGATCTTGATCAGATTATTGAGCCTCGATGACAATTCTGAAACTCCTAAATCTGTCACAGGCCCCGAAAATGTTCCTGAATCCTCTGACCCAATTGAGGAAAAGATGTTTTTGTGTTCAGGATAGCTAATATCAAGCTCTTCAAGACGTGGAAATGACGCTGCTATAACAAATAGATGAATGTCCTGCAAAAAAGAGACCTTGGAGCAATTCAAGCTCTTCAAATTCTTCATATTTGAACCCAATACATGCAACCCATTTAAGTGAAGATTCTTCTGGTTCGAAATATTCAGAGCTTCGAGGTCCAATTTGGATTTCGCGATCAGACAAAGAATGCTTTCGAGGTCTCCATGGAACCCACAGAAGTCTAAGTTTTTGAGATGTTGGAATCTTTGGAGAAGTCGAGGAAGGAAAGGAGTGGTTTGGTCGGAGACAGTGAGGGTAGTTCGGAGTTGATTGGTGATAACAAGAAAGTGCTTGGAGACCAAAGAGAGTGATTCGAAGTGACGGTGGTGGTCGAGGAGGAGATAGAATATGAGTTCCCAACATTCTTCTGGCAAATCTACATCGATTGCTAGCGGTTGTTGTTTCACTTCAGACATCATTGTTTTCAGTTTGGAAAGAAAGTGGAACTGAAAGAGAGAGAAGGGTATGCGTTTGTTAATTTGTACCTTTTCTGGTGAGATGGGATATTGGGATTTGGGGGAGAGAGAGAGAGAAAAGAGGAACACCTGTGGCGAGCAGAGGAGATTCCAGTTTAGCTTAGGTGTGTTTGAAAGGAAATAATTGCTTTTATTACTTTGGAATGTTACGTTAGGCTTTGTGGGTTCCACAGTGCAACGGCCTGATCTCATATTATGATTCATCGATTTAATTTGAAGATCTACAATAAATAATTTGAATTTCAAACGCTCTTAAGAATTCAAATATTGTCTTTTGACTAGACTAAAAGCCGACTGTGGATTCCACAACAATCACAATTGTTTACACATAACACTATTTTAGAAAACTAAAATTAAATTAATAATTAGGTTGAAAAAGGGAGTTTTAAACTTTAATCTCCTGTTTAGATAGAGAGAGAGTGGAGGAGAGTAGAGTAGAGTTGGCTAAAAATAAACTAATTTTGCGCTAAATCTACTCTACTCTACTCTACTCCTCCTCCCTCTCACTCAATTCAAACGGACCATAAATATTATAAATATTTTAAAGGGTGTCAATCAATTGAATTACAAAATTCTTATCATACAAAACACTATTTGAGCTAAAAGAAATGTATATGAAGCCCAAAAAAAATTACTCAAGTTGGATTAACACCTATTAGTTAAAATAAATTTTCGCTACAAACATATAGACAAAGTGATTATCAATAAATACATCAAAATTAATATAAGGTTAAAAAAGTTTTGCCATCATTCACTCATTTATTTTCATTTTTTAGTGATAATTCACGTTTCTTGTACGTTTTAATTTATATTTAACAGTTACATGGAAGAAGAAAACAATGATGATGGTCAAATTTTGGGTACCAATTATATTCCAAAACTTGTCATTGAATTTGGTTTTGAACAAGAGGCATATGGCTTCTGATGAAGCTAAATTCGTCAGTCGATAGGTTCGTCCAGACGGAATCCAACGTGAATGAGTCTGAGACCTGCAAGAGAATAACAATAGTGTTCCTCTCCTTTTGGTCACTGGCGTGGTGCCTGCCAATGAGCCTCTAATGATAAAGTCAGATATTGATTGAGAGATATAATAATAACTGAGAGTGTATTTTAGTGTGTATGGAGGTGAATGTGTGTATCTGTCCATATGAATGTATATCAACATACCTTTGCTTAGGTTCTAAGGTGGTGTATATAGATCTTTGACTTCTCTAGCCGTTGGAGGCCTTTAATGGTGGTCTTAATGGCTCTTGTAACGCCTCTAATGGCTTTATGAGGTGATTGATTACCTTGCCAACGGTCATGTATACGCGTGCATCCGTTGGTAATGGCTCATGCATTAAATGCGTATTTATGACACTTTGTTCATCCAACGACACCTGCTTTGATCGTCAAACCTACTTGGGTCATCCAAAGGATTCTCTGGACGAAGGTAATTTCTTGGTTCATCATTTGCCCTGTGAGAGATCGGAACTTTTTTGGGGTGCTCTCAATCAAAAGAGATAGGCATTGGCACCTCTCTTTTGGGGTTTTGTAGAGTTGCCTCTTATTTTTTATTACAAAAAATAAGAAAACTACAATATACAATTTACATATCTAAAATACCTCAAGTTTCATTAATTGATTATGTGAATACAACTTACTGAAGAACATTACATGGTTTTGGTCCTAAATACAATCTATGTAAAAAATACAAAGTTTTGGTCCTAGATACAAACTACTAAAATAAAATAAAAACAAGATACTATTCTACGAACCAAAACCTATGGTTTGTGGGCTAGGTTACAGAATGAGAAGGTGTTAGGCACCCATTCTGCCCAGACAAAGTCCGGTCTTCTAGACTTTAAATGATCATTTAAGTACCCTTAAACAATGATATACAATAGATTATGAAATGCAACACGTTATGCAAGCTTTTTAGATCTATGGCCAAATGTTATTTAAAGACTTTGGACCTGTATACTCTTCTGTGTTAAGAAATCAGATTTGATATTTAATATGGAAAACAATGTTAAATAATAGATCTGATACCAATTTTTATAAGAAAGGTTTTTGATGACAAAGTAGAGATTAGGATTCTAATAAATTTTGGTGAGAAAAACTTAGATCTAATTTTAGCTAAGAAAAAGATGAATTTTTAATGAAAATTTAAGATATGATTTTTATTTATAAAAAAAGGATGAGTTTTAAAGAAAGAATTTTAGATTTGATTTTTTATTATAAAAAAGAATGATTTTTAAAGAAAGAATTTCACATCTAATTTTTTTATTATGAAAAAGAATGATTTTTAAAGAAAGAATTTCAGATCTGATTTTTAATTAAGAAACAGAATGAGTTTTAAAGAAAGAATTTCAAATCTAATTTTTAATTAAGAAAAAGAATGATTTTTAAAGAAAGAATTTCAGATCTGATTTTTTATTATGAAACAGAATGAGTTTTAAAGAAATAATTTCAGATATGATTTTTAATTAAGAAAAAGAATGATTTTTAAAGAAAGAATTTCAGATATGATTTTTTATTAACAGAGAACCATAGATCTAAGATTATATCATGAACATCCTAAATCTATATGATTGAACATGTGAATCAAACAATCATGGCATTTTTTATGATGGAACAAAGATTTAAAAGAGAAATCTTATCAGAAATAATAGTACACATATTAACATGGAAAGTATAGCTAGATACACATGCTAATAAAGGAAAGAACACTCAAAATGCATATTAATAAAGGAGTAAAAGAAATACCTGCATCAATTACACAAACAAATTCTACATGGAGAATTGCTTTAGAGTCAGAGAAAGTGAACCTCTCTGAGTCCTAAAGAATTATCACTTAACAAGAAAGAAAATCTTAAAGTCAGACTTACAGAGTTTCTTTAATGTTAAGGGGCTGAGGGGTGCTGAATTAGACCTAAACTAATTGCATCTAGGCCCGATCTACAACCTGTGCCAATCGGCATTGTGGAAGTGTCGATTGGCACTCCTCAATGCTCGACCCAATTTCCTCTTCTTGTGCGTTTTGAACTCTTTTTTGGGTGTTTTTTTAAGCCAGGAATCGTACTTGGACGTACTTCGAACTTGTATTCTTAATAAAATCCATTTAAATTTGATAATTAAATCTTTAAAAATAATTATCTAAGATATAATTATCTTAAAAACTTAATCATAAATCCAATTTCAACATTATTAGATTATTCCTTTTATTCCTATGCAACCAAACTTATTGTTAATCAAAACTACCAACCAATCACATAAATTTATTTAATTAATTTCAATTATCAACCAATCAAAATTAATTTCAATTAATCACATGTGATCAGTTCCGCGTAAATGAATGTATGTAGACTGTGAAAACGTGATCTTGTGATATCTTTCAATCTAACGGTCCGATTTGGAAACCGGGCATATTATCACGATCGTTAGAATCTCAAGATCATTTTTATGACATGTGATGGATGATTTAATGCATGAAATGTAATTATAATTTTTGGGTACATAAAACAATCATTTCAATCATCTTCCAAGATTAAATTATGGGTGCAAAATTGAATGTCTACAGAATGCCCCTCATTGTGGACACAAGGGGTGTTGGAGTTGCCACCTAGTTTTTGCAATGGTCTAGGAACCATATATATAGCGTCCTTTTCAAGGAAGGACATTTGATCTTACAACCAGAGTATGAGTTCGGAGTTTAGGTATGCTCTTGGGAAGGTGTTAGGCACCCAAGATCGCCCAACCCTAAGGTTGGCCTTCCATCGTTGTGTCTTATGTCTTAACCCTATTAAAAACTAATTCAACATTTGCATTCTAAACTCACACACACACTAACATGCATCTAACATACAATCATGGCATTTTTATCCCAAAACACATACTTATCTATAAAGCAATAAAGAGCCAAACACATATAAGAAACCCTAGCATGTGAAACCCTATCATATATCAAACAAAGCAGCCACCTAAGCATGGCAACAAGCATACCATCATGAAATCATGGAAACCTTTAGGTTCAACACCATACAAACATGTTCATCACAAAAGATGTGTGTTCATGTCAAACCATGACTTACCTTTACTTACCTTGCAGCACCTCAGCACCTATGGCATCATGAATGGGCATGTGAATGCATGTTGATGTCATTAAAGCAAGAAACAAACATGAAACCCTAATCTAAGCATGTTAAATACAAACAAGAATACAAGACAGAGGCTTAGGTACGTATAAATATGTGAAAAAGGCTTAGACAGAGGCAAAACATGTGAAACAAGTAAAGCAAACAACATAAGGAATCTGGATTAGGGTTTCTGGGTAAGTACTTGCGTATGCAGCCAGAGGCATGCTTACGCAAGATTTAACCTACGTACACATGCTTATGGCATGCGTGCATGGGACTCGTTCAAAACCCTAACCCAGAAACACGAAACAGAAAAACAGCACAAATAAAAAAGCCTAATTCTAACAACCTAACATGCTCAGAACATAAACAAAACTATAAAACTAATCTAAGAAAACACGCATAAACTAAACTAAGCAAAGAAACAAGATTAAAATAGAAAAGACAAAACATAAAATAAAAAAAGAAAGGGTTGAAGCTTGATACCTCAAAAAGGAGTTCCCAAGTTTTGATTTTGACCATTCCCCTCAGTCAAATCTATCACAGTCAATAAACACGTGATTAGTAATCTTAAACTCAAAGGTTTGGGGCCAAAAAAGGTTCCAATCAAATAAAATTGACTTGAGGGTGTTTTGTGAAAACCTCCCTTTTGATTCACTATTTTCTAGTGAATCTTAGGTTTTTCCCGTGTGATTTCTGCATGTTTTGAAAATGTACCATGTAAGGCTTTTTATAGTGTAAAAAATGGGGTTTGGAACGACTCCCAGACGATGTGGGATTCATTCCAAATCTCGGTCATTATTACAGAAAACTTGTCTTTTCCATGCTTTTGAAACTCTAGCTATGTACGCAAGAATGTACCTACGTACGCATGCTTTAGCCCACGTACGCAGGCCGCTGCCCACGTACTTGGGCCGATGGTCACTTTGGTCTTTTATTTCAAAAAATAGATTTCTTTTTCTTATTTAAAAGGTTATATTTTCTAGTTTAATACTCCTCAAGTCAATTTGATATCTTATTGGGCTCTAAATTGGCCTTAAGCCTTAGAGTTTGAGCATCATTGGGGAACGGGGGCCCGAGTTGTAAGGGGTACAAAATGCGGTGTCTACAGATGCCCCTCTTTTGATTCATGAGTTTTTCTAAAGGAATCAAAAGAATAAGAGACAAAACATTGTGTTTCGACACACGGCTCAGGCCCAACCCACGCACATGACACACATCATGCATACATGGGGCAGGGTGCAACTCCGAAGAGTTGCGTGGGATTCGTATGTCTGTAGTCCTACCTTTGTTGCTAGGGAAATGAGCAACAATAGGTTCACTGTCCCAAAACCTGTTTTTCCACTTGCAAGCCAATGGCGAGTGACTCATTATCTTAGAGTCACTAAAAAAGAAAACAAACAAGGGTGCTCTTACGAGCTAACCCAACAAACAACAAAAGGATAGAGTCTCTGTGGTGTCCATCTAGGGCTTTTGCCTTAAACTTCTCTGGGTGACTTGTTCTTCTTATCTTCTTCACTTCTTTCTCTACCTTTTTTGGTGAGGTTCTTGCCTGGAGTTGACCTTGTTCTGTTTCTCTATCACTATCTCTACCCTTTTCTACTGTCCTACACGTTCAACTCTCGGAGGATATGTGCACGAGTAGTCTTGATTGTTGGATCTATTGGGAATGGTGAAAACTTGCTAAGGAGTAGATGTGCATGGGAAGGAATCTTCTGCCTCTCATGACTTGCTTGGGGATGAGAAACTTGCTGAGGAGTAGGAAGAATGAACTCACTGAGGAGTAAGGTAGATGTGTGATCTATTGGGGAAGAATTTTCTGCTTCCTTCATGGTTTGTCGAGGACTTTGAGGAAGAATCTTCTACTTCCTCGCTGGGGATTTTTTTTCGGTGTATTGGACTTATTGGGGAAGAATCTTCTGCTTCTTCATTGGGGATTTTTTAAATATGCTTGGGTTCCTCGGGGAAGAATCTTCTGCCTTCGCCGTGGGGATGATATTCATTAGGGAAGAATATTCTGCTTCCTTACTAGAGATGATGCTCGATGTGTTTTGATCCATTGGGGAAGAATCTTTTACTTCCTCTATGGGGATAGTGTTCTTGATATGCTTGAACCATTGAGGAAGAGTCTTCTGCTTCCTTTCTGAGGATAGTGTTCTTGATGCACTTGATGTATTGGGGAAGAATCTTCTACTTCCTTACTGAGGATTGTGTTCATGATGTGCTTGAACCATTGAGGAAGAGTCTTCTGCTTCCTTATCGAGGATAGTGTTCTTGATGCGCTTGATCTACTAAGGAAGAATCTTCTACTTCCTTACCGGGGATGGTGTTCTTGATTTTGTGTAATCTACTGGAAATGGTTTTGGGATGTACATGCCTCATTGGGGGAAGAATCTTCTACTTCCTTTACCGCTCACTAGGGAGTCCTTTGATGATTTTGTAAAATCTTGAGATGTTCTTCTTTTCTTTTTTTGAAAGAAGGATTTTTTTTTTTTTTTTTAACTGTACATGACTAAACTACACGTAGTTTAGTGGTGAGGCCTAAACTACACATACTTTAGCCATCAGGTGCGTTCCCACCTTTTCATTTTTTCCTCCAATGGTTACCAACTGTTTATTTTTCTTCTTCATTCTCTTTATCTCCCTCACCTCTTCACATTCCTCATAACTCTTCTTTCTTTTTTTCTCTCTACAAAAACCTCCCTTTCCTCTCTTTTCCTCTCACTTTCTTACTCTCCCATTCTCTTAAACTTTCTTATTTTCTCATTTTCTCTCTTTATCTTCTCCAATGGCACCCAAGGCCAAGAAGACCTCCTATGTCCTTTCCTCTGATGCATTCCACCTCACTTGCTGGAATGGGGCAATGAGGTTGATGGGGCCTTCACTGTTGACATACTGGACAGAGAATCACATTCCCATAGCTGACTCTGTAAGTTTTCAAACTTTTCCTCATTTTCAAGTTTCTCTCTGATCTTCTGTTTTGATGTGTTTTTTCCATGTAAATGCTTAGGTTTTGCTATTAGATGGGTTTAGATGAAAACCTGACACCTTAGAAGGGGCAGGAACATATTTAGGATTGATTTTGGATGATGTATGCTTGAAAATGTCGAAGAACTGCTTCTGTCTGTGCTTTTGTGTGCGTGGGCTCAGACCTACGTACGCAACTTGGATTCATGCGTACGCAGGTCTGTTCTTGAGGCTTTGCGTATGTGGGAATGGGCCTACATACGCGGGGTCTTGTCTCCGTACATGGGCTTTGACCTGCGTACGTGAGATGCCTAGCAGAAGCCCTACTCTACCCATTTTCATTTCTTTTTCACCTGTTTTCTATATGCAATCCTAACACACCTTTTTGTCATTTTTGCACCAGAATATCACTGTATCCTTCTTTTGATCTTCATTCTTGCATCGAAAACATCATTTTTCATCAATTCTGCCCAAATCAAAAATCTAATGTCATCTTCTCTTTTTTTTGCAGTCATCATCCTTTTATGCTGGTAGGGGAAGCACTAATAAGGCGGTAGAGTGGTACAACCTTCTTGTCCCTAAAACTAGGGCTTATATCCAGGAGGCGGGCTTCGAGCCTATCATTGGCCTTCTTAAGAAAAGTCCGCAAGTACTACCTTGGTGTAGTGCCTCATTGAGAGGTGGTGGGATACTACTCACACCTTTCATATTGCTGAGCGGGAGATGACGGTGACTCCTTACGACTTCTACTGCATGACTAGCCTTAGCTTCAAAGGGGCCATTTGTTGGGGTTTATGCCCTAAAATCCAATTTATTGGTATGTCATAAATAATTAAATAGTTTAATTATATGAGACTATCTATAAATGAACTAATGGGACATTATCTTAGTCCATGAGATGCATAGTATGAGATTTATGTGAAAAGTCACAGAAGATATAAATCACAAGTTCTTTGTAAACTCAGAATTTTAGTTCGTAGTTGGTGATGAAATTGGGCGTTTCATCTGCGAAGACTATAACATATCAACTATGATGATTTGTCTTGATTATGGAAGTGAAGACTTCTAGTTGATATGTTGATATGTTTTAAGAGTTAAGACATATTGAACTGGACCGCTGTGAGATTCATTATTCTCCTAACGATTGTCAAATGAATAATAAATCTCACGACTTGTATTTGCATGAACTCTTAATCCTAAGAGAATAATAGACCTGATCATGAAGTGTAGGTTGCTTTGATATATCAGGAGTGAGATCTAAAGTAACGGTCAAAACCTCAATATGTTGGGCAACCACATTTAGTGTCGATGGAACATATATTCTCAAGATGGAATTCATAGTCTCTTAACGGAGATACAAAATATTCCCTTGAGATAAGTTTAATGGGTTTGTTATTCAGAGAGTTAGGCCTAACCACTTTAGTAAGACTAAAGTATATATTTATGAAATTGGATTTCATAAATATATGGTGAATAACATAAAAGGATTAAACCGGGTACTCAAGGATTAAGATGTAGTAATTTACAAAGTGATAGTTTACATTCATGACTTTGTATTACTACGAATATTTTATGAAGGGGTTGCATGTACAATAAAGTCTTGGGATATAATTTATAGATAAGGCCTAGAGTGCAACTATATTTATATAGTGATATTAAATATAGTTAATGGTAACTTTGGACTTGTTAAGAATTGACTGAAAAGCCCAAGGCCCATTGGAGCTAGTGTCTTATTGGTCCCTTTTGGTCCCACTCCAAGCCACATACTAGAGCCCAATTGGAATGGCCCAAAAGGCTAGCTCAATTAGATAATCAGGTTTATATAAGGAGAGAAACATACAGAATTTCATTAAGTGCCTTTTCATAAGGTTAAGATGAAGGTCTTTTATAAGAGAGTTCTAAAAGGAATGAAATGGTTTGTATGTGAGTGTTGGAAACTCTTTATTCTCTTCTTGGAAACTGATTGAGAGACCACACATCTTGGGCATCAAGTGGAATTGGAGTGAAGATTAAAAGTCTTCCCAAGAACTTTTGATCTTCGGTTTTGAATTTCACCACACCAAGGTACGCTTTCTTGTTCTCAAATTCTGAAACTTACATAGTACATGTTATCAATTACGAATGAAGTAGAGCCGTTAATTTTTCTGCTGCGTATGCTTTGTATGTGATACAAACATGCATTTTTCCTACACCATTATCAACTTAGATGGTGTGTCGGGCATCCAGCTGTATCTCGACATGTTGGAGAGGAAGTACTAAATTGAGACCACCCGACCCTTTGAAGGAGCGGGCTTGAGGGCACTATACCTAGCTGAGAGGGTGCAGTGCCAGTTGGTGGGTAGGGTTGACCCACAGATTCCAATGGACCCTTCTGAGTTTATGCTTGCCTCACATTCCATGACCGATGCTGAGTACCACTCATAGGGGAGTGGTGTTCCCTATGCTGGATGGCTTCTTAAGGGGTTGGACTATGAGGAGTTCTACATCACTCATCTTATGCCTTCCCTCACTGTTTGGGTATATGCTTAATCTCTTCTTCTTCTCTTCATTTCCTTTACCTTGTTTGTCATGACTCCTAATGTGGAAAACTGTAATAGGAGGAACCTATTGCTGGTGAGCTCATTGACCCTCCACATCTCCCTTGGACGGATTATGCTTATGGCCCTGATGGCTTTGCTTGGGAGTGTGTCGTGCCCTGTAATCCCAATGTCATGGGCTATCCTTTTCCTCTTAACACCCAGGCGGTGATTTCTTCATTCCCTTTATTCTTTCTCTTTTTGGCATTTCTCTCTTTCTGGTTCGGTCACTAACCTTTCTTTCTTTAAATTGCAGCCTACCATCCAAGATAATGAGGAGTTGGTATGGTTGGTTGGGAATCTCAAGCTGGAGATGACCAACTATTCAAAGAGCTTATATGATCCTGGAGGGGCAGCCTAGCCAGGCAGTGGTGGTGATGATGATGATGATGATGATGATGGAGGTGATGAGGAGGATTCGGAGGCGGCTCCTAGCTATCAGTCAAGGAAGAAACGACACCATTGATTACCTGCAGTCAAGACTTATAGGCATACAACACACAACTTTCTTTTATGCTTTTATTTTTCTTCTTTTATTTCCTTAGCAAACATTTGGATTTAGTTTGAGACAAAGGATCGTACTTAAGTACATCTTTTTACATTTATGCTTTTAATTGGGACTTAGCACTTAATTTACAAGATATATGACTAATTGTATGTTTCTTTACAACTTTGCTTCTTGGATGCTTGAAATCCTGTGCTTGGAATATGTCTTGGATGATTCCTTAGGTTGTAGGAACCTTAGGAATGCCTTGAAGTGAAAACTATGCTCAAAACAGGGGAGAATGGGCTTCTGCCAAGCGCCATGCATACATGGGGATTAGCCTATGTATGCAGCTTTAACTTTGCATACGTAGAGCTGACCTTGCATACGTGGGCCGCGAATCAGAAAAACCCTAACCGACTTACTTAAGTAAGTAGTCGTTTGAGTCTAAAATCCTCACTAACGTATTTTCAACCCAGAAAGCCCTTTTTTGAGGTCCCTCAATGGCAGAAAAATCTTCACTTGATGTCTCGACTTGGATTAGGAGGCTTGGTCTCGATTTCAAGGATTCCATTGTCCCCTATGGTCTTTCTTGTGTCTTCCCATACCATCAAATTAGGGTGGATAAGCCATTTCTTTGTGCTGCTGCCAACTATTGGGTTCCTCATTGGTATGTTTTATGCTTTAATGGAATATAACTATACCCCACTATCAAAGAATTTGGCGCCATCATTGGTGAACCAAAGATTAATGATCTCATCTTCCCTACCATGGGTGTCTCTTCTATCATGGCAAATAGGTTGTGTGTCTTTGGCAAGCTCAACCTTAGGTCGGTTTTTTAGTATTTTTCCAGTTCAATCCTTCCTGTGGGTGAGAGGCCACGTTCATACTTTCTTCGTGCCTTTTGCTTATGTGCTCTTGCAAGGTATTTCTTGGTTCAAAAGTCTTATTGTGTGGACCTTCGGATGTGCATGGTAGCTTATGAGCTAAAGCGTGGAAAGCCGGTGGGCTTGATCTTGGCGAAGACCCTCAATGGTTTGGATGCCTTCCATAGGAAGGAAATAAGCTTCTTTGTGGGAAGTCCTCTTCTTCTTCAGGTATAATCCCTAACTTTTGGCTAGGTTCTCAACCTAGCGGGATTCCTCTAATTTTGCATGGATTGCCTTTCGGTTTTCAACCCATCGAGGCACCTTATATCGTCTTTCATCATTTTTTATTTTTTCTCATTCATGATCTCTCTTCTATTTTTCTTTTTCTTTTTTCCTCCTCTTTCC